>JAYKAV010002921.1:2362682-2554655 GCA_035582835.1 Phoebastria nigripes | reverse complement strand
GGGAGGTTGCAGGGATGGAGGGGAGGTTGCAGGGATGGAGGGGAGGTTGCAGGGATGGAGGGGAGGTTGCAGGGATGGAGGGGAGGTTGCAGGGAGCGGGCAGAGCCACCCTTGGCGGGGAGGACGGGCAGAGAGGAGGGCTGCCTGGTTTCCCTGCTCTGCTCGCGTGAGTCACCTCCCCGCCAGCGGGAAGATGAGCAAGGTGCTGGCAGCCGGGTGCTGGCACATGGGAGCTGACGCAAGCTCTCTCCCCTCGCCTGGCCCGCGCTGGCAGAGGGGAGCGGAGCGGGGCAGGGCTCGGCTCTGCTGGAAAATTCCAGCCCGGCCCGCCAGTGTGCCAAGGCTTACAACACCTGGGCCCCCAGGGGCCAGCGCCTCCCCGGGACAGCCCCAGCCAGCCAGGACACCTCCCTGCCACGGGCACGGCCAGCCATGGTGCTCCCCGGGTCTCACCTCTATCTCCTGCTGCTGGCTCAGCAAGCCCTGCAGCCCCTGGAGGTCCTTCTCACTCTTCACTGCGGTGAAGCCACTCTCTGCTTGGGCAGTGTTGCGAGCCAGCGCCTCGGCTCTACATCGAAGGGCCTCCAGGCGCGGGGACACCTCTGCCACCTGGATGGGCAGGGGGGGAAGAGAGGTGAGCTCTGGCGTGGGACCCCCTGTGACACCACTCGCCACACGGCCCCAGCCCACCCCAGCCTGGGGGCACCCTGCCACGCACCTGCAAAAGGGCAGGGAGCACCAGCCACGGGAGGGATGGGAATACCAGCCTAGCACAGAGCGGTCCCCATGTATCCCAATGACCTTGTGTCCCACTGGGACCAGCCGAGGCGCATGCCCTGTCCCAACTAGCCAGCATGTCCAGCTGCAGGTGGACCACCTGGCTGCATCCCCAGAGCCCCGCCTCCATCCCCTACCAGGCGCTCCAGGCTCTCCGTCTCTGCCGCCACTTCCATGACCCGCTCCCGCTCCTTCGCTGCATCGTTCAGCATCTCCACGGCCTCCTGCAGCTCTCCCAAGGGGCGGCTCATGTCCTCGCTGCTCGGCAGCTGCCCGGCCTGGGCAGAGAGCAGGGGAAAAGACCCCTGTGAGCCGCAATGCGCACTCCCTGGCTGAAGCCAACAGAAACACCGGGCATGAGGGAGATGGGGAGTGACCCCCCAGGCAGCTGGGCCGGAGGAGGACACCCACAGGGTCCCCCTGCCAGCCACAGACCAACCCTTGGGCCGCTCCCAAGGGCTGGACAATCCCGAGGGATGCCTGGCCCTGTTGCTCACCGCTGCAGGTCCCTGCCAGTTCCGCGCCTCCTCCTCTTGCAGGTCCTGCAGGAACTCAGACAGCACCAGGGAGTCACGCAGGTCTGCCGCCCGGCGCCGCAGGGCTGCCTGCACGTGTGCCAACCTGTGGGGACAGGCACCTGTCACAGGTGCCGGCACCCTCCACACCTCCTTGGGGAGAGGATCCTCCTCCCCACACCTCCTTGGGTGCCTCCTCACACCTCCTCAGGGTGAGCATCCTCCTCCCTGCCCACCCCTGGGACCAGAGAGGAGGAACCTTCCCCCAGGACTCACTTCTCCTCCACCATCTCCACCTTCCTCTGCATCTTCCTTGCCC
The DNA here is from genome assembly GCA_035582835.1 of Phoebastria nigripes. Lineage (NCBI taxonomy): Eukaryota > Metazoa > Chordata > Aves > Procellariiformes > Diomedeidae > Phoebastria > Phoebastria nigripes. The sequence continues at coordinate 2,553,044 of JAYKAV010002921.1, read as the reverse complement.
CCTCATGCTTGGCGGGTGGCTCGCCTGCCGCCTCCTCCCGCAGCGCCTGGAGCTTGAGGCCGCACAACAGGAGCTGCCTCTCCAGCTGGCCCGTCTCCTCCAGGTCTCGGCGCAGCTCTGCTGGGCTTCTCATGGTGGCTGGCTCCGAGAGTGACCCAGCCACAGCCTGCAGCCACCGCTCAGCCCGGTCCAGCTCCCCCACCAGCCTCAGTGCCTGTGGGGAAGCGGGGAGCCCATCAGCCTGGCTCTGAGCTACCCAGGGGAGGCAGGAGCCACGCTGCCACCCCCTTGCAGGTACCCGGGGCACCGGCAGCTTGGGCAGCACAGTTGCGGCAGCGCACGGGCTGCGAGGCCAGCCGGAGATGTCGGTGCCAAGGCTGCAGCTCCTGTCCCCGCGGGCACCGGCCTCACTTGCCAATCCCCAGCAAGCTGCTGCTATCGGGGCATGTCCCTGTGCCCACCCCAGCCCTGCCTCCACATACCTTATCGATTTCCCGCAGCACAGCGCCATTCTCCTGGTGCTTCCTCTGCAGGTCCTCCCACAGCTCCCCCAGCTCCCGCAGCATGGCCTCCACCTGCGGGCTCCCCGGGGCCCCCCCTGGCGCCGGCCCCTCCTGGGAAGCAGGGAGGGTGATTAGGACAGGCCCTGCCTGGTGTACCCCCCCCACCCCACACCCAAGGGGGCTCACCAGGAGCACAGCCCTGGCGCTGGAGCTGGGGTCCAGGGGCTCCGGCTGCATCAGTGCTGCCTCCAGGCTCTCCACATCCCCCACCAGACTCGGGGGGATTCCGGGACCCATGCTCTCCTTGTGCGGGGACACAGCCTGCCGAGGAGCAGGGAGACACGGTATATTAGTGCCCAAACCAGGGACGGGCATGAGTGCACAAGCGTGCATGCCCATGAGCAGCGGAAGGGGGTCAGGGAGGTCCCCCTCGACACTGGCTTCCCTGGCTGGGCTGGGAGCAAAGGGGGCTCTTGGGGAGATATTACTGCATTCACTGCCTGACAGACGTCCTGCACCTGGGCCTCCGGCTGCCGTGTCCCCCAGTCAGCCTCCGTCTCTCTCGTCCTCCTGCAGAGAGGGGGACAGTCAGGACTGCAAGGTCCCCCCTTGCACAGGGGACCCCCATCCCCATCCCCTCCGACTCCATCCCACTCCCCACAGCCGCCTCCACGAGCCAGTACCTTTTGCTGTCCCCACCATGAGGGGGCTGCCCTGCTGCTGGGGAGCCAGGGCTGCTCTCCTCCCCTCTCTCGTGCTCCACCATCTTCCCTGGCACATCCTTCGGCACCTACGGCACAAAGGCTCCCATTCCTCCTTTGCCAGCCCAAAGTGCACATTGCTTTGCTCCGGGCCTGGCACTTATCACCTCCCATAAGTGGTGGGGCCAGGGCTCAGCTTGGGCTTTGTCCAACACCCAAACCCCTTTCCCACAAGATCCCTCGTCTTCCTGAGGTGGAGGCGCTGGAGATGCCTAGAGGAAGGCAGACGCTTGTGCTCACCATGCTCCCAGGGCCTCTTGTCCGTTTGTCTCCTGCTTCCTTCCCCACAGCCCCGTGGCCACTATCGTCTCCTCGGGGCTCAGTGCTCGGAGCTGCAGCTTCACCCCCCAGGGAACTGCTCGCCAGCACCGGAGCCTTCTCCATCCTGGGAAAGGGGTGCAAGGGAGACCCAGGGGAGCAGAGGATGAAGAGAGACCTTAAGTGGAGCTGGTGCCCCAGAGACAGCCTGCCAGGGGCTAACCCAGGTCTTTCCCCAAGCCTCTTGCTCCAGTGCTGGGGGTCAGGGTTGAGGCCCTGGGGCTCCTGCCAGGCTGTGCCCTACCTCAGCGCCTGCTGGAGCTGCGCCCAGCTCTCCTTGACGTCTCGGTGCTTGGGGACGACTCGGGCTGCCAGGCTGGGCTGCAGGCTGAGAAGCTGGGACACGGTCACATCCAGCATCTGGAGGAGAGAGAGCAGCCAGGGAGCAATGACAGGGCTGGTGAGGGATGAGCCACCGCGGCTGTGGTGCGAGTGCGTGATGGCAACCCACCACCAGCCCTGCGGGAGAAGGACAGGCGGTGGGTGCCAAGCCTGGTCCCCTACTGCCCCCAGGGAGGCTCCCCCATCCATCACACAGCCCCGGCCACCCCACACAGCCATGGGGTCCCCACCGAGCCCCCAGCCCTGCCAGTGCCAGTGCTGACCCGGGAAGGCACACAAGCCCCCCTCCACTGGGATGCTCCCTGGGGCTCAGAGGACGAGGCAGAGCCTTGCACTTACCATCACCTGGCTGGCTATGTCCCTGACATCCCAATCCCGGCCTGGCTCGCCCTCCCCTGGCTTCCCCACACCGCAGATGCTCCTCTGCTGTAAGAAGAAGCTGCAGTCAGCAGCAGGAGGAGGACGGGGCCCAGCCTTCAGCTCCAGCAGAAAGGGACTCTGCAAAGCTGAGCTTGCTGCTCTGGCTCCCCATCTTACATCAGGCTCCATCCCCCAGCTCTCTCCCCGAGCCCCAGGCTGAGGATGCTGGGACCGCAGCAGCCCCCGTGCAGGGGATGAGAGTGAGGTGCTGCCCGCCTAGTTTTGCTCTGGCCATGCAACAGCCCCGCACCAGGATGTCCCTAGCTCCAGTGCTGGTACCTTGGCATGGATGGCCCCAAGCAGGGTATCTGCTTGCTGGAGGAAGGCGGCTGCCTCCAGGGCCAGCTGCAGGGCCTCGTGGTGCTCCTTCAGGGTCCCCTGCAGCCGCAGCCACCTGCGTGGGTGGAAGGGGAGAGGTGAAGGACAGCCTGTGCCCCCCTGGGGAGCTGTGCAAAGGTGGGGCGAGAGGAGGCAGGCGGGAGGTTCAGGGTGTCCTTCTTCCCAGCCTGTCAGTTCTCTGTGCCCAGCTTGCCCCTGCTCACCCGTGTGTCCTCCACTCACGTTTTGTTGAGGTGCTTGCGCCGGGCTGAGATGCTCCTGCTCTCACTTTTGCCTTGTTTCTCCAGCTTCTGGGCCAGGCTGTTCAGCTCCTCATGCAGACTCTGGAACTGCTGCTCCTCCTGGCCCAAGCAGAGAGACAGACATCAGCGTCCCCTGGCCATCCCTCCTGCCCCCCTCTCAGGGACGTGCACCATGCCCCAGCCTCAGGACCCCAGGCTGGTGGGGTTCGGGGTCGCTGGCACGCCAGTGGCCCACCAGCAGCCTCTCACCTGCTTCAAGTCGAGGATGCGGCGGGTAAGCTGGATCTTGTCTGGGCTTTCCTGCAGGAGGGCTGCCAGGGAGGGCTTTTCGTCCTGGGCCAGGAGAGGGTGTGAGAAGGTGGGGGGCAGCCAGGTTGTCGCCCTCCCCGGACCGTGCTCCCCGCACCCCACACCTTGTGCCTCATCCACTCTTCCAGCCGCTCGGCTTTCCTGTTGAAGTCCTGCAGGCTCCGCAGCCCCCCCAGGGCTTTGCTCTGGCTGGCAGCCGTCTGCTTCAGGAGCTGCCACTGTTCCCGCAGGGCCAGCAGCTGCCTCCGCACCCCCTCGGCGCTGGGGCTCGCCCGCCACATCAGCTGCTCGCCCATCTGTGGGGCCAAGGGACCTACTCAGCATCAGGGGCTCCCAGGGACCCCCCACTGCAGACAGCCCAGGGACATGGGTGCTGTGGGGAATGGGAGCCGTGCCGCTGCCTGGCCTCACCTGGTTGAGCTTTATCAGTGTGTTTTCGAAATCCTTCATGTCCCGTTGCAGGGTCTGAGCCACCTCCTCCCAGTCCTGGAGGTCGCAGCCGTCCTTCAGGTCCCGCAGCTTGCCTCGCACCCAGCCCTCCGCCTGCAAGGTGGCAAGACCCCCATGGCCAGGCGCCTCTGCCAGAGCCCCAAGGACGCGGCTTCGGGGACCCAAGCCCAAAGCCACAACAGGGACCAGGAGGGCACCCTTTCAGCTGACAACCCGTTTGCTCTGAGCGAGAACAGGTCAGCAAAGGGCCTCAGGATGGTGACAGCAGCGATGGGGGCAGGACGGCAAGCGGCGTCTCGCTTCTTTCCAGCATCTGCCTGCCCCAGCCTGGCAGGAAAAGCCAGGGCCCCCCAGGCAGGCCAGACCAGGGGTCTCTGCACAGGACATCCCTGCACAAAGCATCTCCTCTCCCCCCACTCGGCTCCCCTGCGCAAGCACCCATGCACCCTCCCCAGCATGGCATGGAAGCAGCCCCCCCGCACCATCCCCATTTCCACGCTGCTGAGGAGGGACAGGGGCTGGGAGGAGGAGGAGGAGGGTGGGGGACGGGAGGAGCGTGCGCACGTGGGGAGGAAGCAGGGCCCTGGTGCGGGCTGACCCCCTCTCCCCAGGGCCAACAGCCAGGGAGAGGCGGCCAAACATGATCTCATGCCACAACCATGGCTTCGCTCGGGGCCGGGAGTTCAGCCCTCCCCGCCGCGCACCCCACCCTGCAGCTCACATGAAAGGCTGCTGGTGGCCCCCCCGCCCCGCTCCCCACACAGCCCCTCGGGCGGGCACCCCGACTGGCCTCACCTCCAGCATCTCCCGGTTGAACTGGGCTATCAGAGGGCTCGGGTCGAGAAGGGGGGACACTCCCACGCTGCTTCGCCCACCGCATCTTGGTGCTGCTGTGGGCTCCTTGCCCTTGGGGCTCTCTTTCCGGGGCGATGATGCTGGGGGTCCTGCCAGCTGGGGCGGGCAGAGGTGGGGGGGTCAATGTGCCACCCCAGGGAGCCCTCACCATCACCTCCCAGGAGCGTTTCGGAAACCCAAATAAAGTATGTCAGCCTGCCTTGTCCCCAATCCCACTGCTTCCCTGACATATTTGGGGTTCTCTTCCAGCACCCCGAGGCACAGCTCCCCTCTACCAAGGCTTGCGACAGTGGCTTTTGCAGCCCCGGCAGGGGGTTGCCAGCTGTCCCTCAGCCCTGGGTCACTGCCAGCTGGCCCCCAGCACCCGGGCTGGAACCCGCGCCCACTTTGGAGGTGGATGTGGTGCTTGCTGCCCCTCCAGCCTGAGGCTGCACATCCCTGTGAGGAGCATTTGTGTCTGCGGCATTCATTTGGTGTCACCCTGGGGGACACTGCCAGGGGATGGGATGGGATGGGATGGGATGGGATGGGATGGGATGGGATGGGATGGGATGGGATAGCCATGGGGCAGGTCCCCAATGAGCTCAGTCTGCCACTCCTTCAGGGGCACCCGGAGACCCCCATCCCAAGTGAGCGGCAGCAGGGGCCAGGAAGCGCAGCATCTCCCCCGGGGCTCGGCCTCGTGGGCGGCCGGTGCTGACGAAATGCTCTGTCAGGGCTCCAGCTCTGCCGGGGGTGATGGCGAAGGTCAGCCAGCGAAAGCGCTGGCCCCCCTCCAAGCTCAGCCCTGGGCCCAGCTGCACGCAGCCCAGGGGACGGCACAGCCGCCTGGGCACTCGATTCCCACCCCGCTGCCCCGGGGACGGGGACCTGACCGCACACTAACCAGCAGCAAACAGGAGCCTGAGCATCTTCAGGAGAAACCTGAAGGTGCAGGGCTCGCTGCCTCCTCTCACCAGGCAGAAGTTGCTCCCGGGGCCGACCCGGGGCAGCCCTCCCTCCCCGAGGGGGCTGGGTGCAAGCTGCCCTGCGGGGTCCCAGCTGCCCCTGAGCCCGCTAGGGCGCAATCTCCCAGGAGCCTGTGGAGCAGCAGGGTTCAGGCAACTCTTTCAGGCTCTCTAAGCACTCTGGCATGTGCTGCCTCACCGATGGCATGGGAGTCGCTTTTCAAAGCCTTTCTGCCTAACCACAAGAACTAGAGAAATCCTCTGTCTCTTTTTTTTAAATAGCAACACACATTCTCAGGCCCTCCTGCGACTCAGGATCTTCAGTCTCTTGACACGGCCAGGGCTGGAGAAGCCTGTAATCTGGCTCCCTTGGAAGCGATAAAACATCTGGGTGCTGGCCTGGGGACTATTCCCTTGCCCCGTTATGCCCCCTTGCTTGTCCCCTCGCTCATTTAAAGGGGCAAGGCTCCATCCACACCTGTGCCTGGGCAGACCACCAACAGCTGCCCTTGCTTGCTCAGCCCCAAGCTGCGCCCCTGGGTCAGACCCTCTAAACGGTGAGGGCAGGGGGACGTACCGCATAGAAGGGGGAACCTCTGTCCACCGGAGAGCAGAAACCACCAGCCCAGGGACTCCCGGCCTCCTGCTGCTCGTCCTCCACATCCTTCCTGAGGAAGACCTAGAGATGGGAAGGCACAGCCGTGAGCCTGGAAGTGCTCAACCGTCCCAGCAGCCGAGGGGACAGAGGAGCACACGCCCGCCTCCCCCTGCCCTGGGCCAGAGGAGGCTGCTGGTGGTACCCAGACACCGCTGGGCCGGGCTCTTGCCCGTCCCTCCTTACGCATCCAGGCCAGGCTCCTCCAGGCAGCATCCGCAGCTCCTGCCACGCGTTCAGAAAGTGGCAAGAGCTCCTAAGCTTGCTTCGCTCAGCGCCTTCTCCACTTTAGCTCCCACACACACACCCTTTTTCCCCTTGAATTGACTCCAAAGCCAGCAGAAACCCATTCAGTGGTCACCATTGGCCCTTGGTCATCTAAGGATGCTCAGGGTCAGCCGCCCCTGCCCATCTTCAGGATAGCAGGGCAGAGGCGTGAGGGCATAGGAGGACAATAACCCCACCGGCACGAACCCGAATCCTCTCAGCTGCTGATCCCTGACCTCGGCCTGTCCGGGAGGCAAGAGTTAAAGGGGTGGCTGAATCACAGGGAAGGGCTCCCGTGAGGGTGGGAGCAGGAGAGGCAGGAGGAAGGAAGTCCAGGAGCTGCAGCCAGGCACAGAGAGGAGGTCCAGGATGAACTCCACGTTACCTTATCCTTAAAAGAGCCCAGCCCCAGGAGGAGAGGTGCGTGGGATTGCTTGGATCATGCACAAGGGCAGTCACTTTCATCCTCTACGGATGGATCTTTTCTTGGGCTGTCGGATATAACAGGCCAATTTAGGGACCTCCTTCCACTCCCTCCCCAGGGCCACCTTGGTGTCTCTGTAACAGCCATCCAAGCGTGCACAGGGCAGCACGAGGTGCTGGGCAACATGCGCTGCCCCGACACCCCCTCCCTGGTCTCCTCCGAGGCCGCAGCAAACAGTGTGGTGGATCAGCCAGAGCCAGACCCAGCCCACCACCACTCGGACCACTCCAGACTGGGGACAGTGTCCAAGGGGAACCAACCCAGGTGAAGCAGGACTCCCTCCCTGCACAGAAAGTGGCTTCCTACCATCTCTGCAGGACTGAAGAAGAGTCCCGACATGGATGGCATCCCCAAGCGCTAGATCTGCTGCCACCAGAGGCTCAGAGCCCCACAAACAGCCCAACAACCCGATAACCCCTGGGAGACCAGCACCTCTGGACCTTTCCAGGGGGCTGTGGAGCCTGGCTGGTAGCTGCAGAGGACAGACCACTGCACCATGTCACAGCATCCGACCCTGAGCCGGAAGAGAGGGCAGGGAGCGAGGCTGAGTCACRGCCCGGCAGGCACAGCGAGAGCTCAGAGCATCTGGCAGGAGGGTGCCAGCAGCTGCAGGAAGCACGGCTCTGAAGGAGGAGAAGGCACCCCACTGCCCAACTGCAGGGCCAAGATGTTTGGATGCCCGTTTAGGGAATAGCGGGGAGCCAAACGTGAAGCGCTTACAGGGCATACAACCCTAGGAAGCCCCTCTTCTAGGCAGCAGTGTCCCATGATGGCTGCAGCCCGCAAGCCGCCCCCAGGGCTCAGCCGTGGGAGACAAGCCTGCAGGTGACACGGGAGCTTTATTTAAAGTCCTCATCTCATGATCTGTCAGCCGCAGGAAAACAGGGCTGCCGGCACAAGGATGACTTCATCCTTCCCGCAGAGCTGCTCCACTGGGACTGCCCCCCCCCCCCATCCCTCCAACCGGAGCTGGGTCCTCACTCTGGCAAAACAACACTCTTGCAGCAACCCAACGCTGGGAGAAGGAGCCGTGCCTTCCTCGGCATCCATGAGGTGCTAACTGCTACCCAGCAGGACCCCAGGCTTCACAACATGAGCAAAGCCACACGTGAAACGAGTGCAGCGGCCTCAGCTGCCTCCTCTGCAAATGCTTCTTTCCCTCATTAAGAGCAAAATGAACACGGCACATATGCTCACTGCATTCCCGTAGAAGAGTAGGTGCCAGTGACTTCCCACAAGCAAGACGAGCTGGGCCAGACCCTCCCGGGCTGCACTGTGCTCATCCTGGAGGAGTCCCCCATTCCTACAGGGCAACAGTGAGGGGCAGAGCCAGGGGCCGGGGGGCACGCTTGGGAAAGCCCTAACGTGCCCTGCCCAGGGGACAGCATTCCTTTCTCTCCTCTGGCTGCCGTCCCGCCTAACACACGCTTTCCCCTGTGTCCTGGCTCTCCCCCTCCCTCCCAAAGCTCCATCTTGCAGCCTGCCCCCCCTTCCAGCTCCACGCCCCCCCCAGGCCGGACAGGCAGGAGGGGCCGATCCTGGCAGCCTCCCGAGAGTCCCGCACCACACCACCGTGCCGAGCACATGTCCCTACCTTATATGAAAGAGGGGAGCCCTCGTGCCGATGCCCCTTGGGCTGCGCAGACTCCAGCCACCCAGCAAGGAGCTGCCTGCGTGCCGGAGGAAGCAGCAGCTCTTGCGAGGCTGTGCCTGGCCTTTATTGGCAATGAAGACGAGGGTTTTGGCAGTGGGCTGCGCAGCTCTCCCTAGCGCTATCCCACAGGGAAACCAGCTGTTATGGGTCAGGGTTAAATCCCAAGGAGTTCCTGCCTGCTCTCACCAGTGAGAACGAGGTCTCCAAGCTGTCTTCCACCCCATCCCAGCCACGCAGGGGGTCTCCCAGGCTCCGGCATTGACGGATTCGGACCTCCACGCCTGCTAGTGCTCAAACTCAGAGGGCGGGGTGCCGAGAACCCTGGATCCTGCTCCTAGCCTTGTCCCAGCTCTGCCTGGCTGTGTGGCCCTTCATGAGTCACTTCCCTTCTCCCAGCCTCGGCTTCCCCTCCAGTAAACGGGAGAGCGAGTTCCCAGCTCCCCACACACAACTGCATCACCGTGGGCATCCCAACTGCTGAGCCCGCCACAGCTCGGGCTCTGGGGCAGAGCTTTTCTGGTTCATCTTAGCCCTAGGGAAAGCTTGTCTCCAGCTCGCCCGCAAAGACCTCCTGCCCTCCAGCCTGACGGTACAGAGAAGTGCGTGGGGGGGAGGTGGGAGGAAAAGCAACTACCCCAGGAGCCCTGAGGCGAGTGCTGCCCGGAGGGCATGGGGACAAGGCAGCAGGGATCCCCCGCCGGGGCGCAGCCTCCCCTGGACCTACCCGTCCCTTGGCAGCCAGGAACGGGGAACCGCAGGGAAGACGGGGAGAGAGCAGGGCGCAGGGTACGGAGAGCGCTTACCTTGAACTGAGCTTTCCCTGGCCTGCTGTTGTTGTTGTTGTGGTTCCTCTCGCCGCCGGTCCGGGCAGGGTCCCCGGGTCCCCCTGCGTCCCCCGCGCCAGCCTCCCCATGCCAGTTGGACAGCGTGATCTTCTTAATGGAGCGGGCAAGGGAGTTGCGGTTCAGCCGCTCCTCGTCGGTCCCCCCGTCCTCGCCGGGGCTGGGGCTGCGGGGCTGACCCTCGGGGGCGGCGGGGCTGGCCCGGGCTTGGGCCAGGTAGAGGGAGATGCGCTCGTTGAGGCTGCGGCGGAGGCCGCGGTGGTTGTCCAGAGCGGAGGCGAGGGCGATGCCGGGGCAGGCGTCCCCGGGGAAGTCGGCGGCACACTTAGGCAGCGAGAGCTTGGTGCTGATGGTGAAGGGCTGCACCTTCCTCGCCGTGCTGCCGGACATCCTCGCCCTCCCTGCCGCCGCCGGGGGGGCCGGCCCGGGCACCGTGGGGCGAAGCAGCAGCGCGGGGCCCCCGCTGCCCGGGAGCGCCGGTGATGGAGACCGCCCGGGCGGCGCCGGCTCCTTCCCCGGGGCGGGCGGCAGCGGGGCCGCCCCTTCCCGCGGGGGCGCTCAGCGGGACGGCCCCGCGGCAGGGGGCAGCGGGGCGGGGGGCGGCCCGGCTCCCATGGCCGGAGCGGCGAGGCGCGGGCGGCCGTCCGGCCTCGGCTGCCTGGGCGGACCCTCCGCCCCCGCCGGGGCGCGTCCCCTCCCCTGCCCGGGTCGCTCCTCCCGCGGCGGGCAGGGGAGGCGGGGGAGAGCCGCCGCGCCCTGCCCTGCCCTGCCCTGCCCTGCCCTGCCCTGCCCTGCCCTTCTCTTCTCTTCCCCGGCCGGCTTCAGTCGTCCACCTTCTTGCGCAGGTTGAGGAGGCAGAGCAGGCAGGTGAGCAGGGCCTGGCGGCTCTCCCGGGAGCGCAGCCGGCGCCCCAGGCGGCGGAGCGGCGGCAGGAGGCGCTTGCGGGCCAGCGGCAGCAGGCGGGCGAGCAGGGCGCGCAGCAGAGGGACGGCCAGCGGCGGGGCGGGCATGCTGCCCCGCGAGCCTGCAGGAGCACTGTCAGCCCCCGCAGCCCTCCGCCCCCCGAGGTGCCTTGGCGGATCGGGGGGTGCCCAGGAGCTCCTCGCGCTTCGGACCTTCCGACCCGAGCAGAACGCGGGAGCTCCGGGAGCGGGGGGGCTGCCTGGGGGAGGCTCGCGGGAGAAGCACTGGAGGGGACCGCTCTCCTCCCCACTTCTTCCCCTGGTCACTCTTACCCTCCTTGGGATCCTTCCTGCTCCGGGGCACCGCTCTGCCCTTTCTCCCAGAGGAGCCTGTACTGCTCAGCTCCCCGCACGTGGACCTGCCACCAGCCCAAATGGCAGGAATGTCTCCACAGCAAGGGACAACAAAAAAACCCAGCTGCCCATTTAAATGCCCCCTCCTCCCAGGCCAGACACATGCTCCCTGTAAGTGATACTGCTCCTGAGCCCATGACCCCATTTGTCAGGGTGGCAGTGCTGGGGGAAGAGGGGGGGTGAGGGAGGAACAACATGTGGGCTGCAGGATGGGGTCCCGTTTCACTACAAGGCTTCGCCAGAGCCCCTGAGCAGGCAGCCGGGTCCAAAATACGCTTGCCTGTCATTCTCTGCAGCACCAGTGATTGCCACCCTGCTCCCACAAGGGCCAGGAATGCAGACCAGGCAGACCGCCAAGGAGAGCAGGCAAGGGATGCCCCAGGCATGAAGCACCCAGGAGCAGATGGGCACTCCCGTGGGGAAGAGCTGGGATCTGGCTCCACGCAGGGCTCCAGAGCAGGCTGGTAACCAGCGTCCCATGCTTTCCAGCTGTGCTCCCAAGCTGAGCCTGCTTGGGGCAAGAAGCCAGGGCCCTGCAGACCAGGGGAGCACAAGCTAGCCAGGGTGAGGGCGCAGGCAGGAAGGTCCATGGCTCATGTCTGTGCCCTTCCGCTTCCCTCCTGCGCCTAACCTTTGTTTTATTCCTGGTGGCTGTCTGGCTTCATTTCCTTCCCTTGTTGTTCCCTTCAAAAACCCTGCCAAGGCCCTACGCTTGGATCCCACTCAAGCAGAATTTAGAATGAACAGACATGAGGGACCGAAAGCTGCTGCTCCGTCTCCCAGCCTGCCTGATGCAAGCTGTCCCTTGCCCAGCGAGTCCCATCCAAGGGCAGTTAGTTCAGCCAGGGTGACCTTTCCCAGCCCCATGGATTCCTCTCGGGGAGCCAGCCATGGCTGAGATGAGGAAAGCAGGCTGGCTGTGCCTCAGCACAGAGACACCATTTGCCAAAACCAGAAACAGCTCCCCGATGGCTCAGCTCCAGGCCCGGGAGCTGCAAGGACCGGAGCTGATGTCAGTCCCTTGGGACTGGCCTCCTGGAGGCTCCTTTAGCCTCCCAGGCTCCGGGTCTGCCGTGGCCAGAGGGCTCCGGCACAGGCGCACCGCTCTGCTGCATGCTGCTGCCAGCCCCGTGCCGGCAGTGTTATGGGGAGTGGGAAGAGCCCAGGCGAAGGAAGCAGGAGCCAAAGCTTTGCTGCAGCTGTGTCAGGGTTTACGCTTCCCTGGGAGGGAGCTTCTCCCCTTTTATCGGGGAGGCAGCAGGTACGGCACTTGGCCTGCTCTTTGAAACTCCTGGGTTCACTGTGCTGCGTCTGACCCCGGGTAAGCTGCTGCCTCTCTGAGTGCCTCGATTTCCCCAGCAGTACAGCCCCAGTGGGAATATCCCCTCCCTGTGCAGAGGGCCCTTGCAGTGTCCTGCCTCTAAGCGGGCTGGGGACTGCTGGGATGAAAGTGCAGTGTTCCTGGTCAGTAGTAGTGACCACAGCGATGGAGGAGAGCAGAGATCTTATTCCCCAGGGAGCCTTACCTATTCGTAGGAAAAGCCCTGCCTGAGCCAGGAGAACCACCATCCTACCATGCCTGCTGGGGGAATCCTGTCCTCCGGTCCCACGGGGAAAGGGAGGTGCCGGCCAGGTGCAGAGGTGTTGCAGCAGAGGTGTTGCAGCATGCTCCTGGGGGCATTGCAGCTGAGCATTAAGTGGCAGAGATACACAAGGCAGCGGGGGATGGAAAATCCCTTGGGAACAAAGGGGCTTCAGTGTGTGGCCTCTGCAGAAACCTGTTCCTTCCCAGGGAGTGAGCGCAGGTAACGGCAGGAAGGGTTATCCTCCCTCCCTCTCCTGTGAGAGCCAGATGCTTGCAACATCCCAGCACTGGGCGGAAGGCAAGGCAGGGCTTGTTTGCCAAGCTCCTGGGACTTGTAAAGAGGCAGATTTTTGTCTCTGTCAAAAATGCAGAGACATTGCCGAGCCCCTTTCCCCATCTGGAAGGTCAGGGGCTTTAGACTACTTTCATAGCTGGGCAAAAGCACAGCCCAGGGAGGTGGAGGGACTTAACCCTGCTGCTCTGGTGAGTCAGGCACAGAGCTGGGAAGAGAATGCAACCCCAAAAGAACATGAAATCCCACCAGTATCTACTTCCAAACACAAGATTTAGGGCACTGGAGTCCTGTGCCCATGTGTTTCCTGGGCCAAGGTGTGTAGAGCCTTGCTGTAACCTCTCTGATCCACGGAGGACTTCATGCTCCTGCAGTCACTGCTCTGTCTCTCAACCATCTTTCTTGTCTATCCTTCATCCCTCTTCACCAAGGGGCTCAAAATCCCTCACCAGGTGGCCAGCTCCTTTTTTGCTGGGTACATATCAAGGCCACTTCCTTTCAGGCGTCCATTTTCTTTATCATACCAATTGCACAAACAAGTATCCCCTATTAATTGCCAGGGAGGGCTGGGATCCACTTCCCGAGCCCAAACAGGGACTATGTACCCCTCCATAGCACTTATTTTTCTCAGGTGGTCAGTTAGCAGCTGGACATCAGCAAACAAGGAGCAGGAGATGCCCCTGGGTGGCGCAAGGCAGGCGTGGGGTCCCGGGAAGCCTGCAGACAGAGCACCACCAGTGATGGGAAAGCAGGGCTGGAAGCAGCTGAGCTGCAGGGGCTGTCCTCAGCGTGGTGGCAGGACTGTGCAGAGCTGTCCTCTTGTCTTCTCCTCCCTGCCATCCCAAAGCCCTGGGGATTCGGCTTGCCCAAAGCCCAGCCCCTTCCTTCTTGCTGCTGAGCAGGGGTGAGCTCACAGCCCACGTGTCTTCTGGGCAGATCCCAGGGCTGGAGCCAGCCGGCGCCTCTGTCTCCTCTGGGAGAGGACGACCCGCTGGGTGGCCACCTCGGAGGAGGCACGGTTGGAGGGTCAGGGGTGTGGGACGTGCCAGCCTTTGGGCAGGACACAGCTGTGCTACCTCCTGGCATGACCCCTCTTGGTCGCCGCTGCCCATCAGCAGAGGGAAGACCAGCTTGAGCAGCCCTGTGCCCCACCAGCCGACAGGCAAAGCTGGCATGGGCTTTGAGTGGGGGCCAGATCTCTGGCCTTTGCCCCATGAGCGACCTGCCAGCACCCAGCCTGCTCCCAGGACAGCATCTCTGCTTCAAGGGAGGGTGAGACCCTTGTGCCACCTCAGGGGCAGGCGCAGGGGACAGAGCAACCATCGGCACCTGCCAATGCTTAAAGTGGCTGTTGCATGGTTAAGGCTCCAGAGGATTTAGCAGGGAGCAGGGATGCTGGGAAGAAGGGCATGGCCCTCGGGCATCTCTTCACAAGGTGTGCGAGATTTGCTGCAAATCTCGCTCTGAGCATAGCACTGGGAGCTAACAGAAGTGAGGGGGGAGGAAGATAAGAGGCGGCYGTGAGTCCTTTCTTTGAGGAGGCCTCACCCTTCTGACGGGGACCTGAGAGGGTGTTGGTGGTGGCGACACCGGTGGCACCCGAGCACCCAGCCCCACGCAGGAGGAACGCGGGCCATTCTTGCCGGGGAGGGATGCAAGTGCTATAAATAGTTTGTTTAACGCACCGTGGCCCGGCCCTGGAAAGCCCCGGCCCATGCACATTCCCCATTTGCTGGCACTGAGACGGCAGTTGTTGAAAAAGGCCGAATCCAGCAGCTGCTGCCCGGCGCTCTCGGCCCCCACCCTGTGCCCCTGGCCCTCCTGCTCCCCTCACGGGGTGGCTGAGCCCATGGCATCCCTTGGCACAGGCGCTGAGGCTCGCCAAGGAGGTACCAGCTCTGTGATGGTGCTGGTGCTGCTCCCCGGGCCGGCAGTGGCTGCAGGATGCTCCCGCTGCCCAGCTGCTGGTGCTGGAGGGGCAAGGAGGATGGGGAGGGGGCTTTCCTCCCTGACAGCCCTTGCAGCAGTAGGAACACCGCCGAGCCTGGCTGGGAGCTGAGAGGCTGTGCTGGCGGCAGCTGCTGCCCACGCACGTGCCCTCGGCTGCGGCTCTCCCCAGCCCCGGCTYGGGCTGCTGGGCTGGGCCACAGCCCCCCACCCGCCGGCTCCGCTCACACAAAGGCCCCTTGTGCCCACAGGACTCACATTCCTGCGGCCGTGGGCCCGGGGCAGAGCGAAGCGCAGCCGAGGGGGAGACGGGGCCAGAGCCCGGCTGCTGGGGCAGCTGGTGGGGACAGGTGGGGACAGGCGGCGGTCCTGCCCCCCCCCCCCCCCCCCCCCGTGCCTGGAGGATAGACATGAGCAGCTGGTGGGAGAGGGGGGACCCCCAGGGCAAGCAGGCAGCTCCAGGCTGCAGGAGGCAGGGGCACAGGGCATGGGGTGCAGGAGGGGATGCTGTGGTACTGGGGAGCAGGAGCAGCAGTGCCATGCACCCACAGGTGCTGCCTGCCCACCTTGTGCACTCCCACCCAACGCAGACCTGTGGGATGGGTGTGGGAAGGGTGGGAGCGGGCTAGTGCCCATGGCAAGACAAACCCTATCCTAAGAGCAGTTTCGGCCACATCTGGCCCCCAGTCACTCTTGCTCCGCACCTTACACCAGCATTTAAGGACTCTGCTGGGCCTCCTCCTTGTCCCCCTTTGCAAGGAGGGGGACGAGACAGGCTACTCTTCGTGGCATTAGCTGGCAGCTGGGGACCCCCCGCCTGCCGACTCCCCGCCGATACTGGCCTGCCAGCTGCCAGGGCCGGCGAGGGAAGGGATCTGCCAGCTGGCGCCCGAAGGGAGGGAGGGAGGGGGCTTCTGGTAAGGCTACGCCGGGGGGCACCTGTCATCCCAAAGCCAGGGCGTCACCATGCCCTACAACTGGGCCTGTGTGTGCACGATGAGGCCCCGCAGCTGGGACAGTGATGACAGCTCTGCATGCTTGCCCCTGTGTCCCATCCCGTCCCCCCGCCTCGAGCCCTTGTTTCTCAGGGGCTTTGGGGTTGCACAGGGGAGCCCAGGCTGCCAAGCCCCAAGGTACCCCCACCCCACAGGGGACAGCCCAGCTCACAGGTAGCCACGAGTGCAAGCAGCTCACCTCCATCCAGCCCTGGGGAGCCTCCAGAGGAGGCAGCCTGGGGAGGCAGGTGGGGGGACGCTCTCTCCTGCTGGAGCTGCCCTCACACCTCAGGTCCCCTCCGTGCTCTGAGCCAGGTTGGCTTGCCCCGGAGCTGGGTGCTGCCCCACCATGGAGAGAGTGGTCCCAGAGAGCTGGGCTGGCACAAAGGGCACCCACATGAGGGATATTGAGATGCTGGGGGGATAAGGTGTGTGACGACACTCCTTTTCCAAATGCCAAGCACCCCTGGGGCCGGCTGGGCTGCGATGCCCCTCTGGGGTGTCAGCAAGGGGCAGGAGGCACGCTCTGACAGTGAGTCCTGCTCTGAGCCACACAGTGAAAAGCCCCACCACCTGGCCCTCCACTGTCATTTTCCTGGAAGGTTTTTGCCTCCAGCTGTAACCTGCACGGCCYCAAAGGAAGCAGGGGAAAACACCAGCCTCCCACGGCCCCTACCCAGGGTCACATACCTCATGTGGTCCCTTTCCAGGGTCCAGAGCTCCAGGCTGCCCTCCACTCCCACCCACTCCATGGTTAACTCCATCCTATCCAAGCAGACCCTCTTTCCCCTCCCCAACCTCCCCAAGACACCTTTCTTAAAGAACAGACCCCAGCTCTGCCACCAGCAGAGGAGACCTTGGCAAGGGGCCGGCCAGGGCAGCAAACAGTGACCAACGTTAATCCACCCCAGCGCAAAGTTCGCCAGGCCAAACCCAGCCTCGCCGGCTGCCTTCAGCCACTGCCGGGCCACTGGTAAGGCAGGGGAACGGTGAGTTTAAACTGCTCCAGCTGCCTGCATGGCAGAGGCACCCAGCAGTGCCCTGGTGAAGCCCTTGGGACACTGTGGCCAGACCCAGGGCACAGGCTGGGGTGAAGCTGCCCCAGCCCCCCAGCCCAGCCCAGCACTAACACGCTCCTCCTCCCACTGACACCAGGGAGCAAGCTCCACTTGAAAAATCCCTGGGATAACCAAATAGCCCTGCTAACAGCAYGCTGCTTCCTCTCACTTTGAAGAGCAGTGCTCCTTTACACCTCTCTTACATGGTGCTGCCCCTGTGCGTCAGTGTTAAGACCCCCTCCAAAGRAAGAGGCGAGTTTTATAAAATCCTAGGGGATATGGACACCCCCATCCCCACGGCAAGACCTGTACCTGGTGGTGCTCCTCCCCCATGGCCCAGGCTGGGCAAGCAGCGTGCCTTGGGCTTGGTTCCGCATCTCATCGCACCAGCCCAGGCCACAGTGAGCAGAGGGAGGACGCAACCCCCAAGTCACTGCCCAGGCCACACGTCCAACAGATCTCAGTTTATTCCCGGAGTGCACAGGGAGCGGGGTGAGGAAGCGGAGCTGCCGGGCAGGCAGCAGTGGTTATTGCTGCAGGCGCATCCTCCAGCGACGACAGGGGTCTGGGGGAAGCTAACTGCCTGCCTGCCTGCCTCTAGGCAAAGGACAGGCTGTTGCCCACCGCCAAGCTGGAGCCACCCCGTTACCCCAGAAGAAGGTGAGGGGAGTGGAGGAGCACAGAGAAGTGCAAATATGTTGGCACTGGAGCCCATCTGCACGGGGCGAAGGAGCCCAAGGGAAGAGGAGAGTGTAACAGTGTGGGAATGTGAGGGAAAGGGGGGGAAAATACCAACTGTGTGCAGGAGAACCCCCCCCAAACCACCACCCCCTCCTCTCTGGGGGAAGGCCTCACCTCTTGGGTGCTGGGCCCCCCCCCAGCCCTGCTGTGGGCCATAAGCAGGGGCAGCGGATGCCCCAGGAGCTCCCAGGGATGGGAGGGGAGGCCAAGCCGCTGTGACAGTGGTGGCATTGCTGTGCCCATGTGGAAAAGAGGAGCTTCTGCTGCACTACAGGGTGGTGGCACRTGTTCATGTGGCAGGGGAGCCTCCAAACATTCAGTGCTTAAGTTGCAGGGCTTGACCCAGTGGTGGGGCAAAAGCAGGGGCATGGAGGTGGGAGGGATGTGTTGAAGGCCACGCAGAAAGAGCCAGTGAGCTCCATGCTTTGGTCGTGCTTAGTGGTGATGAGTGCAGTGCAAGGGCTTCAAGAAGAAGACTATGGCCCTTCCTCCTCCCAGAAGGCCACTCCGGCTCCCTGGGAACCCACTGCCTCTGCCTGGGCAAGGCAGTACCTGCTGATGCTCCCAGGCGTGGGAGGTGCAGAGACAGGTAACGCATGCCAGCAGGGATAGGGCAGCACTAGAGCAAGCGATACAAGTCCCACCCCTCTCTTCCCCCTGCAGCTTCTGCCTCTCCCTGCTCCGCAGCCGGCCCCCAGCCTGCTCCTTCACTCCTGCCAAGCTTGGTGCAGTGATGCACAGGTACCCCATGCTACTTGCCCTCCTCCTGTTCTGGGGTGGGGAGAGAGGAGGTGGGGAGTGGAAAGAAGCCCAGCCCAGAAGAGGGGAAGGGCATCCCCTGCCTGCTTTGACCCCTGGTCCACCAGACAGGGTGGTGTGAGGCTTGCCAGGAGGCAGGGCTGGTGGCTCAGCATAGGATGGAGCAAGGGGGGAAGAGTATCCTGTGTCCACAGATCCAAGGGGAGGCACTTGGAGGGGGCCTGGCCCGCTGGGGTGTCCCAGCCGCAGCAGATCTGTCGTGGCTCCTAGCCGCACATCGTCAGCAGCAGCCACTGGGAAGGAGAGGGAGAAGGGATGAGCAGGGGCTGGTGCATTTTTGACACGCCCTCATGTGTCAATTTTGACAGCCCTCCAAGAAACACGGAGCCTGAAGCAATCCCATTTTCTTCWCTTGATCTTTTATGGGTTCTTTCCCTACCCAAGGGGCTGGAGGGCTTTCTACCACCCACCCCAGGTGCCCCATTCACCTTAGCGTCTTGTCCCCTTCTCTCCCACCCCACCTCTGGGCCCACCTCACCACTGGGCTGAGCTCTCACCTCAGAGAGGTTCATGACAGCAGTGCCGGTGCCTTCAGGGTCCATGCTGTGGAAGAACCCTGCAAGGGCACAAGAGCAAGGTGAGCAACCCATCCCTCTGTCCCTGCTCTCCCTGCCCCGGGGCCAGCACTCACTGAACATGGCCTCGAGCTTAACGAGGCAGCAGACAAAGTTGTCAAAGTCCACACCCATGTCAGCGTCTGCATAGCGGGCCACCACCACCTGATGCAGCTTGTTGTTCAGCTTGAAACCTGCAAGGCAGAGAGCAGTCAGCACCCCAGGGAGGCAGGAGAGGAGGATGTAACTATGAAAGTCCCCAACCCAAAGGGGCCACCAACCCACCCAAGGAAGGGCACCGAGTCCAGCCTCAGCAGGAAGAAGGGATGCTCTCCCTGGAGCTGTATGACTAGTTAGCTCACTGATCCACCCCAAGCCTCTGCTTTGCCAGGATTGGGACCCTGCAGGTCAGAGGAGGACAGAGGCTGGGACCACCTTGTGTGCGTCCCTAACCCCGAGGCTCCAGCACTTGGCACAGCTGGGATGGAGAGAGCCCAGCACAGACATGGGCCACATCTCACTACCACAACAGGTTGGCTCCAAGCACACAATATAGGCTGGTTTCACTCTTCTCCAGCTATTTGGGACAGGGCTCTGACAGCAGGAGCCCCCTCCCCAGCCCTCAGCCAAGCCCCATCCTTCTCCAGACCTACCAGCTGACTCTAGAGCCATGCGCATCTCGTAGGAGCTCATGGTGCCCGACTTATCCAGGTCATGCTGGCGGAAGATTGTCTGCAAAAACATCATGGAGGATGTGAAGGGCAGGCTTTTGTGCAGCCTCCAGCCTGGCTGTCCCCTCACCCTGCTGCCCCAGGAGGGGTGCTACCCCTGTGCAGTGCGCCATGCCCCCCACTCCTCCTCACCAGCCAGCTCCGGATCTTGTTCCACAGGATCTGGAACTCCACCAGCCCAAGGCGGGCACTGCCATCTTTCTGGGGAGCAAAGGGTCAAGGAGAAAGCAGCCAGCAAAGAGGGTGGCGTAAAGGCAAAGCCATCAGATCCCAGCCACCTGAGGTGAGAAAAGCCTGGCCACAGTTGGCCTGCCCGATTTTCCCCCCCAACTTCCCCTCTCTGTCCTGCAGCATCAGCAAGATCAGAGCCTGCAACCCAATGAGAAAGTGCAATGCTTAAACTAGCTCCCACTCCCTGGGAGCAGCCGTGCTGCTGCTGTAGGAAGCACACTGCTGTGGTGTCCTCGGAGCAAAACTAGGCTGGCCTGCAGCAAAAGGGGATGCTGCAGGGCCAGGCTGGAGAAGGGCTCAGAGCTGCTCCTCTACCCTCGCCTGACCCCTCAGCTGCATGTCCCTGTGCAAGCAGGAACACAGGCCATGGCTCCTGTTGCTTTATACCTCTCRTCCTCAACTGTTGGACAGGATGGTTTGCGGGGAAAGAAGCCCAACAGTCCTCGTTTCCTCCTAGGAGCACCTCGAAGGCTGGGTGGCATCACGGCACATCAGGCTGGGGAGCCTGCGGGGAAGGGAAGCACAGGGTGCTTCCTCCTGGAGGGGAAGGTTGAAGGCGTGAGTGGGGCTGGCCTGGGCTTTTGGCAGCAGAGCCAGGGCCCAAAAGCAAGCAGGGGAACTGATGGCCCTTTCCAGAACACCTGCTGCTAAAGCCCAAGGGTGTAAGGCAGGTGGCCCTGAAGCCACAAGGACCCCTTCCTTCCTTCCTTCCCCTGGCTGAACAGCCTCAACACAGCTGGAGAGCCAAGCCCCAGCTCCCGTGGAGAAGTCTTGCTGCCAGCAGGCTGAGCACCAGGGAAGCTGGCCCCTGCCCGCAGCACCGAGAGGATACATCCATCAGGTTGACCATGTTGCGGCAGGAGTCCAGGCTGAACCCATCCGTCTTCAGATCTTTGTCTGAGGAGGAAGGAGGAGGTTGAGCATGTGCATAAAAACCCAACCTGCTGAGCAGGCCTTGGCCGCGGGGAGCAAGGGGTGGGAAGGGCAGCGCTTACGTCTAGCGATGACTCTGTTCAGAATAGTCCGGAGCTCAAAGACGCTGATTTCCATGTCCTGCAGCAGGAGCAGAGTTAGCAGCACCCCTTGTCTGCTCTCCACCCCACTTGTGGCCATTTCCCCCCTCCTGCCTAAACATCTCTGCCTTAGTCACAAAACATCAGGGTGCCATTGCATTTTCTGCATGCCCAGAAGAGTTTGGGCCACAGCTGGATGCCCCTTCCCCAAATCTGCTCCCATCACACCACCCCTGGGGGCAGCTGGGCTGAGCTGTGGCGGAGATGGACTTGTCTGCAGGATGGGACTGAGCGAGCATGGGGTGGGCTGGAGCTCTCACGGCCAGGGGTCCCATCCCATCCCCTCCCCAGGCCAGGGCCCCCGAGAGCTCAGAACAGCTGTACCCACCTCCCCTGCCAGCTGCTGGAACATATTCTTGAAGCCATCCTCTATGTCATCCTCAGTTATTTCCTCCTGGGGTGATGCAGGCCAGAAAGAAGAGGTTAGTGGTCAAACCCGGGCTCTGCCCTGCCTCCCAGGCTCAGCAAACCCAAACTGGAAGGGAAGCTCTTCTTTGTTCTTCTGTCACTTCCCACATCCCCATCACCTTGACCCTGCCAGCACCTCTCCGGCCACAGTGACACCCCAAACCCAGGCAGCCACCTCCTGCCTGCAGCTCCCAAGCCCCAGAACCTCAGCACCAACTGAACCAAAGCAGCGGCTCCTACCTCATCTGCCAGATCTGCTGAGATCTCCTCATCCAGCTCCCTGGGGGCAGAAAGAAGGAAACCAAAGTGATGAGTGGGGTCCCCAGCCAGCAGTCTGCCTGCGGTGGGGAAATGTCCCACCGCTCACAGACACAGGGCGTCCCCTGGCCAGGCAAGGGACTCACGCCGTGTCCGACTGCTTCTCGGTGAAGACCCGCAGGACGAAGTCAGCCTCCTTGTGTGGCTCAAAGGTGGAGGGCACAACGATGTACTCGCCGGGGGGGAGCCGGATCTGGTTGCTCACCTCCCGCAGGTTGATGAAGGTCTCAGACCGTGCCCGCGACTGGTTTCGCAGGAAGAAGTCCTTCTTCAAGTGCACGTTCTGGCTGCCCTGGGCCTGGGGGAATGAATGCGCTTGTGGACCACAGCCCCGCAACAGTGGGGACCCACAGGGAGCAGTGGGACCAAAGGCAGCCCCGCTGGGCAGGACATCCCTGCCCTGCCCATCCCAGCAGGAGCCAACCCTCCCGCATGGAGGTGCCTAGCACCCATTAGCACCCTAGCCACTGCCAGCGTGGTGGGAGCTCCTACGCCACTGGGTAGCCTATGCATGCATGTGCATTAACCCATTCCTGCCCACTCTTGTGCTCCCCTCCAAGAAGGGGTAGGCTCTGGCGGCTCAGGACGTACCTCCTCAGGAACCTGCAGGGAGGAGAGAAAAGGGAAAAAAAAATCAGAATCCCAGTACCTGCCCCCATCCCTTACAGGACGGGGAGCACGGGACAGGGGACATTAACCCACAGACCGGCCAAAGCAGGTGGGAGAGGTTTCCTTGAGGACTGGGGTGCCAGGTCCAGGCAGGACTGGCAGGGCTGAGCTGGTCCCAAGGAAGCAGCATTGGGGCGGGCAGGGGTTACCTCGTAGACAGCGAAGCCGATGGTGTGCATGTCGCCCCCCACCCGCCGCTCCCGCCGCCGGTGCTTCTGCATCAGAGCCACCAGGAAGCTGCAGGCCACCTCATCGTCCCCAGGGTCATCATCCTCTTCCAGCAGCTTGATCTTAAACTGGGGGTTGATCCAGAACGTGGCTAGGAGGAAGAGGACACGTGGATGAGATGTCTGACTCAATTGCACTGCCAAGAGCGGAGAGGCCAGGGGGAGAGGTACCTGGGTGATTCCTGCAGCCCCCAGCAGTGCTCCCCCGGCGCCATGTGCCCTCGAACACCTGCGTGTGCCACCTGCTGAGCTCGTCCTTGGTGAGGGCATCGGGGGTCAGGTTGCAGATCTCCAGTCTGGAGAACTCCCTCATGAAGTCCCGGAAAGACATCCTGCAGGAGGCAGGCAGAGGCTGAGGCCAGGGCACCGCTCGGGGAGAGGGAGGAGAGTGCAAGCAGCTCTGGACCCAGCCAACGTTTTGGGAGAATTAAGTGACAGCAAGATCTTTTACCCTGAGCAGTTATAGCTCATTTAAAGCTTGCTGCTGGGTTTGGGGAAGAAGGGATGTTTACCCTTCCTAGATGTTTATTTTGCATTTAGTTGGGCTGAATTTCCTTGAAGAGAAGAAAATTATTAACTAGATCAGATGAGAAAACACTAGCAGGCTCTCTGGTGCTGGAAAGGCAGCTCATAAAGGCAGGTCATGTGTTTCAGGTGAAGCAGAACCACAGGATCTCTCCCCAGCTTCTCTGCTCCTTCACAGTCTGGCTGCTGAAGAAGAGCAGCAGTTTGCTCTGGCACTCACCAGAACTCTCCATCCTCCATCTTCAGCTGCAGCTCTTCCCTGTCGCCAGGGTCAATGTTGTCCCACTCGGAGGAGCTGGAGTAGCAGGAGAGAGAAAATTAGATGAGGGCTACTCAAGGTGAATTGAGAGCACTTCAGAGCTGGCCCTCAACTGTCCCCCTCGCCGATGCGAAGGGGACTGCATGCTGCGAACTTCCCATCAGCAGTGCCGTGCACTTGATTGCTGTGTGTGCAGTGCCCGCTGGCCTGCCAGCGGCGGGACTGAAGTCCCATCTGTCCAACTCACCCATCGCTCCAGGCTCCGGTCCACTCCACCTGACCCCAGGGGTTCCTGATGCGGATGAGCTGTTCCTGCTGACCCCGGTAGTTCACCTGCCAGCCACCAGACACAGGAGGTTAAGCCCATGCCACTGGCCAGGCTATTTTATTGCTATTAAAGTCTCACATAGCCAACTCACATCTCTGAAGGCTGTGACAGAATAGGCGTGGCCCTTCACCAACTTCTTGAAGGTCACCGCTTCCATATCAAAGGCACTTGTGATCTGAGGAGAATGTGCAAAACTCAAGTGAATATGACTAAATTCATGTAGTCCTATCCCTACCCCTTCCCTCCACCACGCAGAGAATTCCCCTTGCTCTGCACTGCTCCAGCCAAGAGAAGCAGCAGGTAGCAGCGCTGTCTGCTCAAAGGCTGCTGGCTGAGGACAATGTAAAGACAGTTTCCGAGCCAGAAGACCCTGAAGATCCACCAGGGAACCACCCAAACTTCAGAAAGCAAGAAAAGGATTTCATGAGAGGGAATGGATGGAAAACCCCGCTCCAGATAATTCTCAGATGCTGATGTAGGACATGGCCAGAGCTATAGGCAGACCCTTGTTCAACAGCCCATGCTTGAGATGGACATTCCTGCTCCATCGAAAGGAGCCTGTTCCCAGCAGCTGGGCTGCAGCCCCACTCGCTGTGCCCCGGGGCTGCCACGCTGGCTCTGGAAAGGGTGCTCTGCTAAGAGGGGAAGGAAGTAACCTCCCGCCCCGTGTCCCAGCGAGGGGACTGCTGACACAATCTTGGGCTGCGAGGCCTCGCTTTGGCCATCGCTGGGGCAGAGCCCCTGGCTCATCCTGGCGCACCACTTACGTCGATGGAGCAGCCCAGCAGGGACCCCCTCTCCAGTGCCTTGCGGATGATGTGGCCTATGTTGCGCGGCGGCCGCTTGAGGTCATACATCTCTGCCACGCCGCCGGTGAAGTCCTCAAAGCCCTCGGTGGTGCTGCCTCCTGAGAGCGCCTCGTAGCAGCCGTTCAGCCTGAGCATCGGCCAGCAAGAGAGGCGCGTGAGGTGACAAGGACGTAGCACGCTGCTGCTCCCCAGGCACCCAGCGCAAGCAGGGCCAGGGATAGAAGACACCCTCTCCCCTCTGCTCCGCACAGTGAGGTGCCCTGTCCCCCACCCACCCACGTGCCCGCCACGGGGGTACCCACTTGGCATAGGCCTTCTCCAGCAGAGCACTCCAGAACTCAGTGCACTCTGCTGAGTGCACGAACAGGAGCTCCCCATCCTTGGTGGGCAGCTGGTCGTCCACCACCACGTCCACCCACTCACCGAACTGCCATATCTGGGGGGTCAGGAGAGTGAGGTGAGCTCGGAGCATCACACGACCTGCTCATCCCTACCCCAGAGGGATGCCCTCAACCCACCGCCCTCCCTCCCGCCCCCAGCCCATCAGCAATGGAGGGCCAGGAGCTCCCAGCCCACCTGGAAGTGGAAGATGCCGGCATAGTCCTCCTGGAAGCTCTGCCCGTGGGGCACCACGCGGTGCAGGAGCTCCTCGTTGAGTGTGAGGGAGCCGATGGCAGCCAGCAGCCAGCAGTCGCCTGGGGAAGGAGAGGAAGCCGGTGTGAGCACCCACCACCTCCCTAGCTGGGGGGGAGCCAGTGGATGTGTAGGAGCCCGCGGCGTGCTCTCCTTGCAAACGTTTGGGGCTCCCCAGCTCAAAAAGCACATGGAGAAACCAGAGAGGGTCCAGCAGACAAATGGAGCTCAGGGAGCCAGGCTTGTTCAGCCTGCCTCGGAGAGAAGTATTAGCTCAAGGCAACAGGGAACGATCCCCCCTGACCGGGAGCCTGTGTCCAGACCACCACATACAGTCAGCACCAACAGCCCCCTCCTGCAGCCGTTTATCTAGACCTTCCTGGGACTCATTCGTATGACTGCCCTCCACATCTCAGACAGTGAGTTCTGCAGCAGAATTACACTTTGCATTTAAAAAAATGTTTTACCAAGCGAGAGGTTTAATGCTGCTGCATCGGCTTCTCAAATTGTGAGCAACACCACTGCACTTTTCCTTCCAAGTGCTCTTAACCACAAGTGCTGCTCCAGGCCAGCACTGTGCCTTAAATTCTTTCCCTTGGTTCCCCTTTCTCTTTTGCCTTTGAAGCCTGTCACACCTTAGCCTTGAGCCTGGATAACCTGTACCAGGCTGTGGTTTGACAAAATAGCATTTCAGACTTTTTAATGACCAATTGAACACCACCACAGTGCTCTGGGCTGTTATGTGCTCCAGTTACCACCTCAAGTTTGTTCTAATTACTGGATGCATTAAATGTGGTCAGCCCTGAAACCAGTGTGCTATGTGTGCTAAGGTACATGATACTCCCAATCAAGTGCCCAACATGATCCCGATCAGGACAACACTCTTGGTGGTACCCAGATCTGGTTCCGATGACCACAAAATCCCAGTTGCCAGCCCTGCCAGCCTACCCACCCCATTAACACTGCTCTCCTTATCCCAGTGCCTTTGCCTTGGGAGACACCCCTGGAGAAATGACAAATCACCGCTTGTACTCCGTAGCTCTCCTCTCAATTCCCTTCTGCCACACCGCGTTGCTTCGCAAGCACTTTGTCATGACCAGCACATCCTCACCTCAGTTTGTTACTGTCATCCAGCTGCCATCCCTCACCATTTGCCAAAGCAGGGAGCTCTTTGGAGCAGCTCCTGGCGTTGTTGTTGGCATGTGTCAGGCATGGATCCAACCAACATCTCCCCTGATCTTAGCATGTGCACACATCAACCCATTTTTGTGGAGCCTTAACCCAAAGCCACCAGGAGGCACAGGGTGTCCCCTGCCTTCCAGTTTCCACCGCACTAAATGGGAAGGTAGCCTTTGGTACAGAGATGGTTGCGCAGAGGCTGGCATGAAAATGAACTGCATGGGCCTGGGGAAAGGTGCTTTGAAACTGGTCCACCCTCAACCTTACACAAACACCCCTCCTCCAGCCATGCCAACCCTCCCCAGCCACTGCTCTCCGGACCAAGGTCTGGGGACAGAGCTCCAGCACTCACCCAGAGCCCCCTGGCAGATGTCTGTCCGGGTTGCACCGCCAACGATGAACTGAGGGTCATCCACTAATTCCTGCAGGAGGAGGAGAGAATCAGATGCTGGTGTTGGATCTCGGCAGGGCCTGGGCTTCTCGGGGGCTGGCTGCAGCTCTGACTCGGGAGGAAGGGTATACGGTCCCCGAGAGATGCACCCCACCTGCCCTCTGCCAAGGAAATCTGCTTGACTGCAGCCCCAAGGCCATCACGGTAAGGCAAGGCAAGATCTTCTGCTGTAGCCATGGGAGGACACAGCTAGGTAGACTAATGGCATTCCCCTTGCACTCGTGGCACCAGGGGATATACACCCTCAAAAGCCCCAGTCACCAAGGGGTGCCATGCCACAACATCTAGAAGCAATGACATAGCCCACCCATTTTAAAGCCCACGGTCTGCTGCCCAGAGGAAGCAGGGCCTGCTAGACATGATGCTTTTCTGAGCAGACACTCATGGGGCATTGCTCTAGGCCCTTGGGAAAGGAGGCTATGAAGCACTCGAGGGACTTTGAGCACTGAGAGGAGCAGGCCGGGGCCAGGCTGCAGCTTGGCAAACCATGTCAGTGCGGACATTGCAGGGCAGGGACGCAAGTACAGCCCGACGAGAAGCAAGCCCAGCACTTACCGATGGACGCTTCCACTCCACTCCCCGCGTCTTGCTGGAGTGTGGCCCCAGCTCCTTGAATCCGAGGGCAGAGGGGCCGGCTGGGAACTGGGGGTCCCTAAAGAGGGTGCCGCTCTCAATGCACTCCTGTTTGAGGGCCTCATAGTCCTGGTTGAGGTACTTGATGGCGTTGTTGTGCTGGCCAACCCCCTCGGCTCTCAGGCGGTCCCTCTGCAGACGGGCAGCCATCCCACCAAAGGGCATCATGGCTGGGCACCGGCAGCACTACCTTCAGCTCTGCTCCCTGCAACAAAATGGGCATGGCCAGGCTGAGGCAGGGCCCGGTACCCGTGCATCCCCCTGGGGACATCAGCCATTTCACACAGTGTCAGGCTCGGAGGCCAGATCCCCAATTCCCCACCACCCCCACAGCAGGGACCTTCTCCATTAGCATTGCCCCCGGGCAGTGAGCAGAGCTGGCACACAGAGCATCCCCAGGGTGGGCCCACGCGCCAGGAGGACCTCCCCAGATCCCACGCCCGGCAGCAGCCCTCTTCTGAGCCRTGGCCTCCAGCCTGGCCATCGCAGCCCTGCTGTCTTTAGGGGACACCGAAGGCGCAGAGCGGCTTTGAGGGCTGGCTGGGAGGAGGTGGCCCGCCGGCGGCCAGGCCATGGCTCTCCCGTCCTGTCCCATCCCTGCTGCGCAGAAAGGCCAAGTCTGGAGGAATTTCAGGCGCTTTCCGCCCCCGACAGYCTCTCCTCCCGGCGCAGCTTTCCGGGACCTTCCCTCGTCCTGGCTCCTCCTCACCCGTCGCAGCCAGGAGGGTGTCAGCGGCCGCCCCGCAGCTTCTCCCAGCCCCAGGCGCCTCTCCCTCGAAAGCCACCCCGGCTGCCTGAGCACTGAGTCAATAGGGCCGGGAAGGGAGGAGCCCAGCGGGGCGCAGAGACAGCTCTATCTATGGGGCCGGCGGAGGATGAGGGAAGGAAGAGGAGGGACAGCCCTTCCCTGCACACACAGGCAGGGTGACTCAAGCCTCACCGGCAGCCAGCAAGGCAGCCTGCTGGGAGGCACCGGGGAAGGGATGCGGGGTGCAGCGGGGCACCCCGGCACCAGGAGACAGGGACAGGGCAGACCCCACAGAGCCCCCGCACCGCACCGGTCCATCGCCTTGGCGAAGGCATTGCCACAGGCCTTCCTCCTGGGAGGTTTAACCAGCAGCTCACGGCCAGGCGCTTCAAACCAGCATGACACAGCTGCGGGGCATGCCTGGCCCCGCAGCCCTGCCCCACTGCACCGGGGCAAGCCCCAACTCCCCTCCCTGCGCCCAGCTGCCCTCAGCCCGGCTCAGGCACCCATGGCAGGAGCCAGCGCTTGCGCCCACCGCGTCGCCCAGGCTGGAAGGGGCCCCCGGGGGCCGTCTGGTCCAACCCCCTATGCAAGCAGGGTCACCTGCAGCAGGGCCATGGGGCAGGTGCCACCACCATGGGCCCACTGGCATTTGCAGCTTAGGCTGCCCCACTCCCCAGCCATCTCAGGTCCTACTCGGTGGGGCTGGTGCTGCATACTCTGGAGGTTTCTTGGCGCGAGGCAGCGGAGCAGTCCTCAGGTAAATAACCCAGGAGCCAGCAACCCACTCAGAGCAGCCGGCTAGGATGCCAGTGCTGGCCTGCTGCCTTCCCAGCGCCCCGTTCCAGGGGAGCAGGGTGCAGCCTGGCTCCGGAGAGGCTGCTCTCCTTGTCCTGAAGTGCTGCGATAGCTAAGGGAAGGCAGGCAACAGTGAAAAGGGTGAAAGCTCTTGGCATGTGCATAGGGCATAAACCTGGCTGCTAACCCAAGGGGCTGCCCTAACCAGAAGCTTTTCAGGAGGAAAATCTGCTCCTCCCCATCACTCCGCCTGCCCTGGGATGCTCTAAACCCACTATCCTTCTCCAAGGCAGCGCCAGCCCTTCTCTCCTCTCCGATGGCTCCAAATCTGTGGAGCTCAGCCCTTTTCCATCATCTTCTCCATCCAACTCCTGCTCCTCAGCCAGCACCCTGGCAGCCTCTCCCAGCGGCGAGGTACTCGTTGCTTGCAGAGCTGGCGGGATGATTCCTCCAGTCCAAGCTGCTGCCCAGAGCCCAGGGGGGCTGCAGGAGGRGGAATCCCAAATGCAGCTGCCCACACAGCCTCCAGCTCCCGCCTCGCCACCTGCCCAGCACTCACACCGCAGCCGGCCGAGGGCCAGGGAACTCCCCCTGCCCACAGCCCCTGCCAGGCTCCCTGCACCCTCTCCCGCCCTGCCTACCGGCACTGGACACGGCCGCGGACATGGGGAGCTGTGTGCAGCCCAGACACGGGCACCGTGTGAGTTATTCTTAGCTCTGTGGCTCAAAATACTCAGGAAGGTTGTTGTCAGTGGCAGATGGAGGTCACGCAAGCGCAGAGCGAGGAAAAACATTTCAGACCCCAGGATGGGACAGGAACCACGCGGGGCCTTAAGCAATGGGGTCGGTTGCTGACACCCGCCCCAGGCTGATGCTGATGGACACTGCAGGTCCTCCACAGGGGAAGAAAGGGCATGCAGAGACAAGCCAAGTCCCCAGGGCAGTTTTCCACACCAGGCAACATCCAACCACAATATGATGCTTTCCAGTATCGGAGGCACCTCTGATCCCTCCCAGGTGGGAGCAGAAAGACATGCTGGTCCCCGCAGGGTCCCTGATAGCACCTTAGCACGTACTGAAAAACCCCTGGACAGCATCATTGCTGAAGTCCAGCCTAAAATCTCTGCAGACCTCTCTGGTTCGCCAGCTGCTCTTGAAGATCGAAGGAAGGGGGAGCTCCCTTCCTTAAAACCAGCCAGGCCGAGCCCAGACACTGCATCCTGCCGCATAGTCAGCTCGGGGCAAGGAGCCACAGCCGCCCGTAAGGTCCCACAATGCGCAAGCACCTCTCAGGCCCTTCCCAGCCCTCCGGGTGACAAAGAACCTCATTTCCTACAAGCTCCCCTTTATGTTCCCGCATGCCCTCGACGAGATGCTGCGAATTGGTTTGGGATCGGCATCGCATCCCGGGTCGCTGCGGTACCCTGTTTACTCGCCGCCCTGATTGGGAAGCCTCCGGATCTCTGCGGCTACGTTATCTAATGCAAAAATCCCCGCGGATAAAAAGGGGATGGGGGAGATAGGAAAGCCTGGAGCAGCTCAGAGCCCGGCGGCGGGTCCCCCCCCCTCCCGGGCTAACCCCGTGCTGGGGGTCGGATAGGGGTGAAGATGAGGAGGGGGGTGGGGGGGTGACTTACGGAAGCTGCCGCCGCCACCGCCCTGCCCGCTTCAGCCCAGCCCAGCCCGGCTCGTCTCGGTACGGCCCCGCGGAAGGAGGGGTTTCGGCGGGCAGGATGTGCGAGCAAAGCCAGGAGGGCGGTGGGAGGGAGAATTAAAGGCGCAGCGACCGCTGACAGCTACCGGGAGGGGATTTACCGGGGTTGCTGGTGCGGTCCTGTCTGCTGTCACCCTCTCCCAGCTGCCGGGGATGGAGGGATACGGCCAGGCTGGGCGCGCTCCTTCCACCTTTACTGCGAGCAGAGGGCTCGGTGCACACGGAAACCGGGGCTGGAAGGAGAGGAGGAAGCGACTTTCCCCTGGGAAAGGGTTTGGGGGTGACATGGCACTGCCCCACGTTGCTGGCACCCCAGCTTAGCTGGGTGAAGCTCTGTGCTGTGCCTCGTCCCAGGGCTTGTTGACCTGGTGCCAGGGCTGAGCACGGTGGTCCCAACGGGTGTCAGCCACCGTGGGGTCTCTTCTCCTTCCCTCATGCCTAGGGAGTCTGTGCCCACACCACCTCATTCCCGCCAGCCCAGGCAGTCACGGCAAGCAACCCTGCCACCAGCTGCCCCGGCATCCCTGCAAGCCCTGGCAGTCACGGCCGGCACCCACCCCACCAGCTGCCCCTTGCTGCTGGGTGCTGGTAGGGCCCATCCCGAGCAGGTCCCACTGCCCTGGGGCTTCCTGCAGCGGGGCTGCCCGTGCGTGCCCTCCATGACTCACGGTACGGCTATGTCGGGTGGTGCTGCTGCCGACAGGCACAGCCACAGCGGGGCTTGGCAAGACACCGCGCAGCCCAGTGTGGTGCAACATGGCTTTGTCTGGCATGGCATGGCCCAGCATGGAGTGGCACAGCTTAGCCCAGCATGGCCAACATGGCTCAGCACAGCATGGCTTGGCCTGGCATGACCAGCTCAGCTCAGCCCAAGTTTAGCATGGCCTGGCCCAGCCCCACCTGCCCCAGGCCCGGGAAGAAGCTCTGCCCTGCCATCCTTCTGGTACCWGGGCTGCACATGGTGATCCCAACGGGTGTCACCAACCGTGGGGCGCCTTCTCCTCCCCTCATGCCTAGTCGCAGCTGGRGAGGCTGTGCCCGTACTGCCTCACTGCAGGAGCCGGCATCCAGCTTCTCCTCCAGGCTTCACAGAGTGCCTGCTTTCTAACCCACCCCGCCTTGCCACAGGGGGGCAAATCCTTGCTAAGCAGGAAGCAGGCTGCATGTGGGGTCAGGAGCTGTGTCCCTTGCCTGAGGGAAGGGCAACCAGGACGTTGAAAACCAGCTGTAGCATGGTCCTGCTGCCGCACCCACAAGGGAATGCTCCAGCCCTGGCSAAGACCCACCGGAGCTGTCCTGTCCCCATCCCCACCCAGGAGAGCCCGCCACAGGCAGCTTGTTCTGCCCACCCTGGTGTGGAGGAGGCTTTAGGGTGCCCTGTTCTGGATTGCCGCAGTGGCCACTCCATCTTATGCTCAGCAAGAAGGTGGCTGCGTCACTGCCTGCCGACTGGAAGCGTAGGAGGGTCCCTGCTGGGGTCACCAGCCAGCTCTGCATCGAGCTGCAGGCAGCAGCATGCTTTCAGACAAGGAGCAAGCAGACCTGCAATGCCAGGGCCTGTTCCTGCTTTGGCCTTGTGCATGGATGGGCTTTTGCTTGTGCAAAAGCTCTGCCAGCTTTTTCTCTGGCCTTGACCACCACTGCCCACCCTGCCTGCTCAGATCCACCCAGGACAGTGCCCGTCCTTGTTATGACACCGTTCTCCTGTTCATCTCTTGCCTCATTACCCCTTGGCGGCCTTTAAAGCCGCTTTCACAGTTGACTCTGCTGAGGTAGGAGACAGCTCCTGTGTAATCCTGTCACGCAGGCTGTCCTGTGTCCTGCCCCTTGTGCTTGGTAGCAGTTTACGTCAAACACCTGCACAAATACCTGCGCAATTTCCTTGTTCCCTTCCCTCAGGCTTCCCTTTGCAGCGATGCCTGCAGGGACTTGACAGCGGGCACTGTTCTTCTTTTGGTCTTTGGTTCTCTTTGTCTCTGCCCAGGCATTGCCTCTTCCCAGTCCTTTGGCTGCTAGGGGGAAGGAGAGTTTTTTGTCCCCTGCTCACGCTGCGCTGCTGGCACATGAAGCCACAGAGCCTGAACACAGCGAGGTGGGAACGGAGCTGGGAGCCTGGGGACACTCATCCGGCTCTCAGAGGCCTGCCCCACACCTCCCCTCCCCTTTGTGCAATCCTCTGAGCAACGGCCACTGTACACAAATGAATGAGCGTGCAGCAGCTGCCTGGGAACCACCCCAGCTCCAGCCCGCACTAGAGAGCAGCAGGGAGCAGTCCTGGGGGCTGGCTGCTTGCTGCCTGCCCCTGTGCTTAGGGGATGGCTGAGCTACAAGCAGCATCACACGGCAGGAAAGTGCTCCCAGCCAAGCTGCACTCCAGAGGGTCTAGCACCCCTCACCCTTTCCCAAAGGCTTTAGCTGTCCACACACACCAGGCTAGGAGACAGGTTCCTGGAAGGAGACGGCAGGAGTGGCCATGTAAATTGCTATTGGGACCGTAGGGTTGGGCTGACATCTGCCACCGAGGCTAACAGCAAAACTCCCCTCCCCTCCCACACCATTCCCAAAGCATCTTCCCCCATCCCAGCCTCAGTGCATGCAGCTCCCCATCCACCTGCTTTTAGCAGCAAAGCCTTCGATACCTCTGCAAGCCGTAGGGAGGGCCTACTCGCCCGTGAGCCACAGCTGGGTTCCCAGCGGCAGGGCAGGGCTTGTGCTTGCACAGGGGGAGCGCACAACCCCCCACTCCTCCTTTTGCACCGCGCATGCTCCTGCATCCATGCTGCAGCTGGGGTCCTCTCCTCCCAGGTCCCAGCCCCCAACCCACTCCACAAAGAAAAGACTGCAAGAACAATAGCTCCTTTTTTTCCTTTTTTCTTTTGTACACAAATATATACAGGGTATTATACACATCTCTACACAGACAGTGCCACTCAGAACACACAGCTCTCCATGGGCAGAGCCCCGACAGCTGCAGAGGCAGCCACGGCCATACCTACAGAAACTAGAGCATCCCAGCCCACCTGCTGGACCAGGGGCAAGGGTGGTAGTTGGGTGCAAGAATAGGGAAGCAGGATCAACATCCTCCCTGCCCCAGCCTGGGAGCAGCCTGGGAGCTCTCAGCTCACATGCTCATTTCATTTCTAGCCCCTCCCTGGAGGAGACAGGTGACACCCACTGTGCCCCTCCACACCTGCGTGTGCTCCAGCCCCGGCCAAGCCCTGGGAGCTGGGGTGGCCTGCCCTCCCCATGCATCGAAGACCCACAGCTCTTCCCCTCCATCCCCCCTTTTCTCTGGGCCTGGGATTCCTACAGAGAGGTGTACAGGGAAGTCAGCTACATCCTCCCCAGAACAGCCCCCCGCCTGCTCTGTGTGTCCAGCTCCCCTCCTCTAATGGGGGGCAAGGGGGAGAAAAGCCATGAGATGTGACCGCCCTTCCCCTGGAGCAGAGCTGGGCAGGGCTGACACTTCACTTGCTCAGGTCTATTAAAGTGCTTGGAGCTCCAGGGCCAGCACGGGTGATTGAAAAGGTAAATGACTGTCCCCTTCCACCCGGCCCCATCAGACCCTGGAGGGCATGGCYCCAGCGAGCCAGTGCAGCACCCACAGATGACAGGCAAAGGGAGGGTGGTAGTGTCTGCAATGAGCACCAAACAGGATGGTGGCAGGGGGTCGAGGGAAATAAATATATAGCTCAATAGCAGGGAGATTTATTATTTTCCTTTACATTTTACACAAGGGGAGGGGGGAAGCAATTGAGGGCAACTGATCCTGACCAGAAACCTCCTCACAAAGAGCCTTTAAACAGGGTCAGACCTCCCTGCAGGTGCCAGGGGCTCCAGTCTACCTCTCCCATCCATCCTGTCCCCTGCCTGCCTCTGGGACACAGCTATCACCAGGGAGGGGGCAAGGGCAGAGGTAGGGGAGGAACAGCCCCCCTCTCTCAGGCTGGGTGACGCCAGGGGAGCCTACACCCAGTCAGGGCAGGTGAAGAAAGCCAGCGCAGCCCCATGAGGCTTTTGTGCTCCTGAAGATGGTGGTCTTGCTTGGAGAGGGCTCCCTCCCTCTCCGACCACCTCAGCTGGAGGAAAACCCTGTGGCAGCTCAGGGAAGGCAGCCCATGGGGCCCCGTTGCAACCAGGCAGCGCCGACCCCAGAGGGTGCCGAGGGCCTGCAGTCCAGGACCCTTTCTCCCCTCTCCCTAGCACCCAGGAGAGCCCCAGCACAGCCCCCCCTGCCCCTGGGCGTGACCCTGCTGTGCAGACACAGGGCAGCAAAAGGGGGCCACGGTACCACGTGGGGGTCAGGTTGATTTGTTTGAAAGGGGAGTAAAATGTGCAAAAAAAAAAAATGCCACTTAAAATGATGCTGCAATCCCCTGCCTGTGCCCCTGGGGAAGGAGGGGACAGGACCTGGGGGAGAGGCTGCCTGCGCCTCCTCCTGCCCACAAGAAATGCCCTCAGCTCCCCTCACCCTGCAAGGGGCTGCCCTGCTCACACCAACCCTGCACCCCTTCCCCGGGGTGATGCCACCCCTGACCGCAAGGCCAGGCTGTCAACTTCTCCGTGGAGAGGGAGGTCTCTGTCACCACCCCCCATGCCTGGTCTAGCTCCTGGCATGTCACACCAAGGGGATGCTGCAAGGGGTTGAGAAAGGGCACGCGTGGGCACCAGGGGGAAGGTGCAACAAAAGCCACCCCGCTCCCTAGAGGGGACTTCCAATATACTGACTAAAGCTTTTTGTTTGTCACCTTCCTGTAAATCTAATAAATTATTAGTGTTTCTCGCCAGGAGGATGGGGGACAGAGGGGCCTCCTGAGGAGCCCCCAAAGGTTCCCCTTGTGCCCCTCCCCACAAAACACCCAGCCTTCCTCCTCCCTGCGGGTCCAGAGCAGCACCGCGGGGGTCACAGTCCCCCTCCTCCCCAGCCCCTGGGGGCGCCTTAAAGAAGGTAGCTAGTAAAGAGCATGCCCACCGAGCTGCCGGGCCAGCGCAGGGGCGGAGGGGCAGGGAAATGGAGAGCTTGCGGCAGGGCCCCTGCCCTCGCTGAAGGCAGCRGCCCTGGGGGGTGGGTGGGCGAGGGCAGTGGCCAGCACCCTCGGTGCCTCTTCCTAGGTCTCCGTGCGCAGCGCCTGCCCTGCTCCTGGGCCTCCTTCCCCTCCCTCCCTCCGAGGTCCCTACTGGTGGATCTCGTTCTCTATCAGGCTGTCCTCACACGACTGGAAATCCG
Organism: Phoebastria nigripes; assembly: GCA_035582835.1. Classification (NCBI taxonomy): domain Eukaryota; kingdom Metazoa; phylum Chordata; class Aves; order Procellariiformes; family Diomedeidae; genus Phoebastria; species Phoebastria nigripes. Next base: position 2,517,388 of record JAYKAV010002921.1, on the reverse strand, counting down.
TGTCATTCATGCCATCCGCGTTGATGAGCTCCTCGTCCTGCGACCCCTGCTCCTCCGACTCCGTTGCTTCGCCCTCCGGTGAGGAGTCCTGCAGCACTTGGGCGATGTACTTCTGCCAGGCCACACACCGTGTGGGTGAGGGGTGGGGGGAGAGCAGAAACACACATGAGCCCGGGGAGCTTCTCGTGGCAGCAGAGCACAACACACAAAGTGCCATGCAAGAGGTTGAGCGTGAGGATATGCTGGGAGGACGAGGAAGGCTCCAGACTCCATGGGATGTACCAGGAAAGGGGGTAAAAGTGGGGCTGGCTTGGCCCTGCAACAGTGGATGTGCCAAACCCCAGCATCCTGGGACAGGCAGCACCCCCAGGGAGCCAGGGTTGGGAGAGTATGGGGCTTCTCAGCTCTTTGGAGCCCACATGGACTGGAAGACTGTGCTCTCTTTTTTGCCAGTGGACATGTCCCTCTGAGGCTGTGCCTGCCTCCTATGGGGAATCTCCTTTTGGAGAGATGCTGCTGCCCTTAGGTACATGGAGACTGTGAAGGAGCCTGGATTACACGTGCACACCCCCAGCCCTACTCTCCCGAGGAAGCAGGAGGCTCTGCTTTACCCCATCTCCGCACATACCCCCTGAACAGCTCTGCACAGACCCCAACTAGAAAAATCTCATGGTGGAAGGAAGCAGCTGGAATGAGCCAGTGGGCCAAGGAGAAGTTCAGAAAACTGACTCTGGGATCTCAGAGAGTTAGGCAGGGGAGGGGAGAGACCCCAAAGCACTTTCATGGCCTTCAAGGCAATGCCCACAGAGACCCCTTTGCTTTTGCACTAGGACCAGCCTGGTGGGTGACAGCTTTTGATGATGGGCAAGTGTGCAAAGATGCAGAATGAGAAGGGAGACTGACCCGGCTGGATTCACTGTCCCAGCCGAGAGAGAGGCAGAAAGTAAATGCACAGCATCTGAGGAGCAGCGGGAAAGGGTTGTGCGTGTGTGTGGGGGGTTTACACTTCATCACCCAGCTCAGGTGAGGGACACAGCGCCCAACACTTGCCTCCCACCCTCACTGGGAGACTCTGGGTGCTGCCTCAGAGAGGTGAGGAGCAAGGTACTTGGACAGGGAGTTACCTCCCCCTTCCCAAACCCATGTAAGGAGCGCACCAGGGCATGGAGGTGGGGACAGGGACTCACAGCTGATTTGGGAGCTGGCAGACTGGTGGCAGGTCTCCCATTCTGCCTGTTTTCTATGGTGTCCACCTCCGTGTGGTCAATCTGGAGAGGAAAGGAGAAATTGAGAGACTGCCGGGGCAACACGTTTGCTGTCCTGCCACAGGAGCAGCATACAGGCAGCAGGGACAGCCTTGGGACTCCCCTCCGTGAGCCAGGGTTGAGAGGCTCTGCCGGGGAGCAGGCTGGGACCCCCCCAGAGCCCCTGCTGTTTTGCAGCTGAGCTGTGCTCCCAAGGAGAAGGGTCCTGCACCCCCACCCAGCACTCCGCCTCACCTTGTAATTGTGAGCGCTGAGGTATTTGAAGTGCCCGAAGCAGACGTGACACAGGCAGATCACAATGGTGATCACGAGGACCACAAAGGTGAACATGGAAGTGGGGGCCAGGAACCCTGGGGCAAAGAAAAACCAAAAGTGGTGGTGTCAGAGGGACCCTGATTGTGCCCTGTGGCCAGGGGCTGCCAGGACCACAGCCTGGACAGGGAAGTGGCTCTGTAGGAGGCCAGGGGATGGCATCCCAGCCTGGCGCTCACCTGTGCGCATAGTGGAGAAGAAGAGAAGCCAGAAGAGGCAGAGGATGGGGGCTGCCACCACCTGGTTCACAGCCCCTGAATGGATCTTCTTGTCCAGCTTGGCAGGCAGGTAAGCATAATACAGGTTGTATCGGTCCACCAGGTGCTTAAGCAGCATGTACATGAGCCCTGGGAGAGAGGGGAGGGATGCCAGCAGAGAGGGGACTCTACCTCTGTCCCAGTACCTCCACCACAGGGAATATCCCCGCCCTGAGTTCTCCCCCAGCCTCTGATGCAGGGAGGCAGAGGGGTATCACTTACCGAAGGGGACGATGATGGGGCAGGTGATGCTGTACGTCATGACCACAGTAAAGACACACATCATCCAGGCGTAAGCAGCCCCAAACTGGAACTCGTAGGCCTGGTGCTGCAAGAAGGAGCAGAGACCGGTCAGCAYGACCCCAGGAGCTCAGCGGGGGTGTACGACACACCCAGCTGTACATATAGCATCAGGTGAGCCCCTGAACATGGGGGCCCCATTGCAGCGCTCCCAGCCCTGGGCGGAGACACGACTCGTCCCCRCTGGCCCCGCTACGTACTCGCTTGACGTTCCTCCGCTCAGCGGCCGAGCGGGCCAGGCAGAGGCGTATCATGTACATGAGCAAGCCGGGGATGCGCAGCAGGTCCATGGCATTCCCGATGAAGGCAGAGGCAATGACATAGTTGACGAAGAAGGCCCCGTTGTCTGGCAGGAACACACATCTGGGGAGGCGCAGCGAGAGCAGGTTGCAGGAGGTGCTCCCCCCTTGCAGGGCAGCAGCCGGGAGCCCCCAGTACCTTTGGACGCCAAGAAGAACCTCCCCCATTGCAAAGAAGGGCCTTCTGCCCAGCTCCACTTACTCAAATCGCACGGCGGCTTCGGCGAGGAATTTTTTGTCAAACAACCAGCGGAAAAACACATCCAAGCTGTGGGGGAGGGGAGCAAGAAGAAAAGAGGAACAGTCAGAAGCAGCGATACACAGACATGCACATGCAAATATGTGAAAGCTGCTCTAGAAAGACCCAAAGCTCTGACCATAGACTGTTTTGTTCCCTCTTAGGATGTGTCACCAGCAATTATGTAAATCAGACACCAAAAAGGGATGTAAAGCTGCCCACTCATGTGTCGTCTTCTCCCTTTGCCCTGATCCTGTCAGAAAAGTATTTTCCTCTGCCCTGTGTTTGGGCACAACATCCATGCAAGGAACAGGTGACTGACGCTACAGAAGAAACTGGTTAGGTAAAAAGTACCCTCCAACACAGAGATTAAAAAAATCCCTTAGGAGAGACAAATCCCATTTTCCTCGATTCTGATTTTTTGATATAAAACTGTGCAATCCTCCAGCACCTTGGGTACTGGTGGTCTGTACTGGTGGTACAGAGCTCCACACACAACAGCAACGGGACTGTGTCCTCAGAAGGAAGCGCGGTCTGTTTAATGGTATCCAGTCAAAATGCAAACCTTCTGAGAGCATTCACCTGCCTAGGTCGTAAGGTTATAAACAACAAGGCATTTTTAATCTGGCTGGGAAACATTGCTGTAGTCACTCATCCTTCTGCCTCTATCAGAGGGCTCATCTATTCTCAGGAGCTGCCTGACTTGCCACTGAGGGGCTGTATCCTGAATCCTGAATTTAGGGGGGTGTAGACTCCCCACCCTGCAATGTGTAAGTAACTCCCTACCACAATAAGGAGCCCCCGCCCCACTCCCACCTCCCAGTTTTTCCTTCCTCACACTGTTTCCCTACTCGGTCACTGTTCAGTGCTGGGGGCCCATGCCCATGGCTGGCAGCTGATGTGCTGCTGTTTGCCACAGGGCATTTCTATAACCCCTGCAGGAACATTTGGGACTCACATCCAAACGGATCAGTATTTCTGCAGCCTACACATAGCGATCTCACCCAGCCAAGCAGCGCAACCTATTCAGTTCTGGCTCAAATGGGGAATTTGCTAGTTTTGTACAAAATTCAGAGTGTGCACCGAGCGCAGAGGTGGGGAGTTCCTCCTTCACCAGCAGACCTTGAGCACACTTTTCACATGTGTCCACCGACCATGCTAGTTTTTGCTGCATTATTCGTAACACCAAGGCACACGTCAATGCACCGGCAGATTGATTCAACAAGCTCCTAAGGACCCAACCAGGTACGGCCTGGCCTGGCACTCCAACCAGAACTAAATGCCACCTCCCCAAGGGGATGGTGGCCATGGCACTTGTGCAGCAGGGAAAGGAAGTAGTGTAGGAGAAGAGCCAGGGGTGCACCTCAACCCTCCCCGTGTTCCAGGTCTCTGCGCTTGCTTTTCCCTGCCTCCAGCCCTACCTGCTCAGGCCCAGTGATGGCAGCAGCAAGACCATGAAGATGAGGAAGGTGTAACACTTGTGCATGGTTGTCCTGTTCTCTCCAGACCTGAGGGTAGAGAGGAAGCTGTTGACCTTTCACTGTCACCCTGTCAGCCCCAGGAATGGTATCCCCATTGCTTTTTCATCAGAAAGTACTTCCCAGTGTCTAATCCAAATCCCACCCTGTCCACTACTGGTACATGAATATGCCCCCTTTCCCTCCAGCGTGTCTGAGGTCTGTCTGTTCTTGAGTCTCAGTTCCTCCCCGCTTGTCTCCCAGGCTCTCCCAGCCTTCAAATCTTAGAGGATGCTCGGCAATCATCTCTCTTCACCTGCAATCCTCAGAGCTAGTGACATCCTCCCCACCAGTCTTTGCAACACAGAGCAGAAAACAAAGCTTACATTGCACATCCTGCTGGGAACATGCCTCACAAGCAGCACATTTCTAGTGCTCTGCACTTCAAATACCTTCCCTGTGGCCAGAAGCCATAGCAGCTAAGGCAATTTTCCCTTGGAAAAGCTATGACTTACACATGGGTACAGGCACACCACCCCTGCCCACTCCCCTGAGCCAAGACTTCCCTCACTACTAGCATTTCCCACAGTGACCAGCCCCAACTCCTCCCAGCTTTCTTCTTGTAGACCTAYGTCAAGCTCTGCTTAGACAATCATGCTGCACAACAGCAGCTAAGGACTGGCTGAACAGCTGTTCACGGCAGACCCCAGCTGTCCAAGAGGTGCAACATAACACCATGCTTGGAGTGGAAGACAGGAGTTCAAGCAGAAGGATCCAGCCAGGAGCTTTACATCAGTGAGAAGCATCTAGTGGCCAGGCAGCATGCTGGTATGACTAAGAACAGGCACTGGCTGTCCTTACCTGGTCCAGTGCGCTTCGAAGAAGGCAGAGTAATACACAATGGTGGGCAGCAGAGCAGAGAAGCACCACAGCAGTAGGGTGGGGAAGAACTGGGTGATGATGGGGTTCTGTAACGAGGCAGAGAAGGGACTGAATGTTACACGGTGTGGCAGCTCTTGCGCCAGCCAGAGGTACAGCTGCTTTTGCTGATGCTGAGTCCCCAGCACTGCGGCTGCTACTGCACCCTGGTCAGGCTTAGCACCTCCCTCCCGGTCAGGCTGACAGGACCTGGGGAATGCTGACAATCTCTCTTGTTATCCCCTCCCTTGCAGGGGCTGTTGTGTCTGGGGACAGTTCCCACACTACCCATCCTGCACCCCTCTCTGAAGGCCTTACGTTGAGGTACTCCACGGGCTTGGTGACATTGAACTTGTCCATAGTAGTGATGATGATAGCAGGGGTGGTGAGGAAGAAGAGGAGGATGAAGAGGACCACGTTGATCACCAGGCAGCGGATCCACCAGATGAAGCCCCGGATGGAGAGATGTTCCCTGGCAGGAAAGGAGGGCATCAGAATGGCTGCATGGGGAAGAAGGGCAGGTCCAGGGCCTCACGTTCACAATACAGCCCAGGGTGTGTGAACAGCGCTTGGGGCACCAGCTCAAGGCTTTCCCCCTCCAAGTCAGATCAGACCTCTAGCTCAGCCAGGCTGGGCTTCAGCAAGAACAACTCATTCAGTTACCAGAGGAGCAGACGGGGAGGGAGACGGGGAGGATGCRCTCCTTTCCCATCGGCAGGGCCCACTAAAGCCCCACAGAGCTGCTCACCAGTAGATGTTCTGTGGGTCAGGGGCATAGCTGACAGTCCAGTTGGAGACGTGGAGGGACTCGCTGCAGGAGGAGGCCCTGGGCTCCCCACGGCACGCACAGCCCTGACACTTGCAAGCATTGAAGTCTTTGAGGATTCTGAAGAAGAAGAGAGAGAGGGAGATGCTGACACAGAGGGCTGGCAGGGACAAGCAAGGGGGGATGCCTTAGTGCTGGCATTCCTCTGATTTAAGGGGAGAGCTGCGAGAGGTCACCTTCCAGGGAAGGACAGGATTCTTTGCACTCACGTGGCTGTGATAGTCTCATTGTGGAAGGTGACAAAGGCCATCCCCAGAGGCTTCTCGTTCACCTTCTCCTTCTCCCGCTTGTAGTCATCTTTCAGCTTCTCCTCCAGCTTGGTGTAGTACTCGATGGCCTCCACCTGGGCAGGGGGACAAGGGTCAGAGCAAAGACCTGGGGACCCAAGCCTGTGTGCACCCCTCTGCCCAACACCTCCAGATCTGCCCCCACCTCCTCACAGCCCCTGATGACACAGCAGCACAGGTGGCCACAGGGCTTGGGGTTGATCATGGACGGTGTGTTCTCCTTGCTCTGCAGGTTGGTGAAGTAGATTCGCCCGCGCTCAGCTTTCTTCCTGAAACAGGAGAGGGGAAGAGAAGGAAGGAAAGAAAGAAAGAAAGAGACTGGCTCAGAAAAAGCTCCCATGTCATCAGACTTGAGGGGGAGCCTGTGGCCCCCCGGTAGCCCAGGGGTTACCTCTCCGCATCAAGGAACATCAGCCGGGCCACATCATAGCAGGGACGGGCCTCCAGGACCGTGCAGTTAGGGTAGGCCTCCCTGCAGACAGGAAGCACCAGCTCATCACACCCAGCACCAAAGACTGTACGCTCAAGTAAACCCCATGCATCCAGGACTTCCGTCCTGCCCCAGGCTGAGCGTCACGATGCACAGCAAGAGCTTGCTGGAGGCATCAGGGGAGCCTACAAGCTGTCCCTTATAGCGGGAGCAACACATGGGGCAAACACTACATCCTCTGGGCTCTGGYACAAGGAGCCTCTTCAGACTTTGCCCTGTGGCAAGAAAGGCACCCCTCTGACCCCACTCCCCCTCTCTGCCTTCGTGGGCCACAGGCCTTGGGGTCAGAAAGAGGCAGAAGGCTTCCCAAATGCAACAAAGCATTTCTCCTTTCCCCATAGTGCTTCTAAACACGGCCCTGACAGTGTGTTCATTGAGGTCCTGATGGAAGAGGACTTTTTAACATTAAAAAAAACCAAACCAAACCAAACCAACCAAACAAAAAAAAAAAACAACAAAAAAAGAAGAAAATCCACTTTTCTACAAGGACCATGATCAGGGCAGAAGCAGCAGCACAACATCCCACAGTCATTGCTTGAGCGCCTCCTGCCTGCATCTCAATCTCTGAACTCGACTACATCTCAGGACATGCTCTGTCCACTACTTACCACGCTGACCCCCTATGTCTCCACAAAAGATAGCTGGGCATAAACCAAGGCACAAATCAAGAACACGGCACATTTAGATAAAAATTTGCACAGAAAAGTAAATCTGAGATGCCTAAAATAAGAGCGTTCACAGATTTTGACTAGCTTTCTGCTCTCAGTGTATTATTGCCACTTCAGGTAGCACTAGCACTACTCCAATAAAAACATCCCCATTACAGAGCAGCCTTTAATTAGAGACGCAGTGAGACTCACTCAAAATGCTTCTTGATCTTCTCTGGCTCAGCATATTTTGAGATCCCATTGATGAAGAGAGTTCGCTTAACCTGGAAGGAAGGAAGAAAAAAAGGAGAGGGCAGGGAGGTGTGGATGATGTGAAAGACCGGACCACAGCAAAACCCCCCAAGGCTTGAGACAGCAATGGGAAAGGGCAGTCCCTACACTTCTAGCAGCCAGGGCTCCCCCTCTCCTATGCTTCCACTAGCTGTTGGCATCCTGCATGCTGGTGCGCTGCAGCTTGACAGGCTGGAGGCCTACATTGCAGCTGCCTGAACAGAAACAGGGAGTACACTTAAGAAATGAGGAAGGCAAAAGCAGCTGGAGCAAACCCTGAGGAAGGCATGGGGTTCCCCCCCACATGTTCACCCACCGCAGGCCTCTCGTTTCCCCACAGGCAGTCAGGACTGTTGCTCTGGAGGAGATCTGCCTTTGGCCAGGCAGAACAAAAGAACAGCCAAAACAAGACAGCCTCAAATTGCTGTGGGAAGTGGGGTGCTTGGCACCCTCTCCAAGGCCACCTGACTTGACAGGAGGGCATGGGAAAATGTGCTTGGGAGACCGGCCAGATCCTGCTCACCAAGTCATCCTCTTTGTAGCGCATCTTGGAGGTGTGCCGGCGCATGCTGTAAACTGTCAGCAGCAGGTACAGGAAGGCAAAAGACGTGTGCAGCCACAGCAGGTTATTCCTGTCAGAAGGGAGACCACAAAGGCCAACACAAGGTTGCCACTAAAACTCTGTATATGACTGGCCAGGCCCTGAAGGTGCCAGGGCCACGAGCAGCATAACCAGCATAGCACCCACATGCCCTACAACCAACTTCCAGGAGCTCAGCCTGGAAATTGGAGCAGGAACAGTAGCCTCACAGTGAGGGCAGAAATGCAACCTTCAAGGAGGTGAGGCTCTGCAGCAAGTGAACATTTACAAAATACCCTCCTGAGGGCCTCAATTATCCATCCCACCCCTGCCCACACATACCCAGAATTCAGGTTAGCAATAGTTGTCCTCCCAAAGCTGTAGGCGTTGTTTTCTAGGGAGAAAGAAGCAGATACAGGCACGTTCAGTTATGCTGAGGGGCACACAGCACCACTGGAGTGGGGTACAGCAGGAATCTCACCTGCAAAACACCCTAAAACCCAAGCTGCCCAGGATGACCCATGCTCAAAGTTGGACAGGAGTCATGGTTTGTCTGCGTTAGTCCTGTCCTGCCCTTCACTACTCCCCAGTGGTCTGGGCCATGGCATTGAAAGCTGCTTCCCCAGTCCAGCCAGAGGCTCCCTGCTCTCACCTAGCAGGTCCCCTGAGAAGTTGACAGGTAACACGATGCCCACGGAGAGCACACCCACAGCCACCAGCAGCCCGATGATGTGCCTCTGGAAGGACAGGTAGTGCACCGCATCACCCCCACACTTGTCCCGGATCTCATCATCCCTGTCAGGGAGAAAAAAGCAGCCAGGCAATCTTCTATGTTCCTTCAAGCGCCAGAGAAACACACAGGGTCATGGCTGCCCTCCTGGTTTGAGCCCACACAGTGCCCCTGGTAGCAYCCTACAGAGCTGTGGCCAGGCCCCAGGGTAGGGAGCCCAGCACCCAGCCTTGAATGAGCCTGGGCAGAAACCTGCCCGTGCAATGCTTACTGCAGCCCCATTCCCCATGCCCCTGCCCTCTGCCTCCCAGGCCAGGCAGGTGGACACACGCAAACCCCACCTCACACCCTTTTGGTGGGCCTTGCTGTCCCACAGCACTCTGAAGCCAAGAAGTGCTTAGGAGGCTACTCTTGAACATCATCAGGCTGGGGGTGTCTCCCTGCATCCTCCAGTCCCTCCTTCGTAGTCATTCCTCAGACAGCAGTGCCCCTAGCAGGAGTCCCAGGGAGAGGAGCATCTCTGTAGAGCAACGAACAGTGTTTCTGAGATGGGACTGGGGCAGTGGAGACCTGGGCTGGGTGCTCTTCTCTGTCACAGACTCACTGTGTGACCTTAGTTTTGGCTTTAGGACTCCTCATCTAGTCCTCTCTTTGCTTGTCCTCTCCAGAGGACACACTTTGCTTGTGCTCTTCAGAGAAGGGGCTGCAGCAAGGGCAGTGACTTCACGCAGCTGTACTGTGCTGGGTGTCCCAATGCCCTGCACTACCTCTGCTTCTTCCCCAGGTGGGTCCCCTGTGCAGGTCCTGGAGCACTTACTTTATCCTGAAGATGGCTGTCAGCCAGGAGCAGAAACCCTGTGCAGAAAGAAGACAGGAGGGTCTCACGTCACTCTGTGCTCCCTTTTCCCTGCTCCCTCCTTCAAAGGCTTAGGGGACCAGGCTGGTGTTCTTGCACCTCCACAGACTTGGCTCAGGGGAACAGACCATGAGCACCCAGACATGCAGAGCCACAGACAGGCCCAGGTGAAGGAGATGACAGTGCTACTCCACAGGGCACAACACAGGCTGGACTCTGCCACGTGKCTGTCCCCTACCAACTGGCAGCTCAGCCTCCCAGGCAACCCATGGGCTCCTGGCCGGCATAGAAGCTCTCCACAGCCTAGGCACACCCAGAAAATTCAGCATCCAGGTACTTCAGCCATTGTCCTGGACAGGAGGAGCTCTGCAGGGACTGGGAAGGCAGAATGGGCCAAGCCAGTGCTCCTCAAAGAACAGCTGGGGAACGAATGTCTCCTGGGAGCTTCACCACCCATCTATCACACTCTGTTGTCCTATTGAACTGCACCTCCCCTTTAGAGAGGAAAACAGCAGTAGAGGTAAACAGTAGTGTGAGGAGGAGCCAGACACCTTTCTCCTGGCAAGTATGGTTTGTAATGCTAAGATGATAGGTTGGACAGGTGCCCATTAAACCACAAGGATGTACACCCTACTTATTTAAGCACACATCTAGAAGCCATGTAGTTATGTCTCCTTGAGCCCTATACCACACTCACACGCTACAAGGTGTGCGATCTAAGGCCTGGCGATGGGCAAACAGTGTTGCTTCTGAAGAGCCCTTGGTTCAGACAAGCTGTGGGCTCCTGGTCACTCAAAGGCAAGGTGTTTGACTCTTGCTGCTACTCACGTTGTCCCTCTGGTCGAAGTCCACAGAGCTGGAGACAGAGGTGAGGCGCTCGTAGCGGTCATGGTTGTCGGAGTGCAAGGCGGAGGCTACGCTAAAATGACAAGCAGGAGGCGAGGGAGAAAGTTAGAAGACGCGAGGAGGCAGCCTGGCCAGGAACCAAGAGCACCCAGAATATCAGAGTTTAATTCAGGTCAGTTTGCCCCAGGTGAGATGGAGAGAGGTGAGATCAGAGAGCAGAGGGTAGCAGTAAGCAAAGACCTCAGACAGCACCCTGTGCCCAGCAGCCATCACAGGCTCGACCGTGGATGCTACTCACTCAGCACCTTCTGAAAGGCACCCGTGTTACACAGCAGCCCCTGCCAGGAGGGGCTAGCAGCAGCTGCCATGGACAGATGAGGTCTGTTTAGTGCAGGGTTTAGACGGAGGAGAGGAGGTGGGAACCAGAGGGTGCCGCAGCCCCTCTGGCTCTGGTGCGGCCACGAGGCGGCAGCCCTGGTGCTGCGGAGACGTGCTGGCAGTGGCTCCCATCCTGAGGTCCTGGCGGGCCTCACTTGCCTTAGGGAAGAGGAAGGCTGGGAGTCTGGTGGGCTGTATTCCCGCTACACCAGTCCTTCCTGCCCTTAGTGCTTCAGTGCAGGGAAATCCAGGAGAAGGAGGAATGCAGCTGAGCCCCAGCGGCTGTGCTGCCTGGAGTCAAGCTCAGCCCAACCTGCTCCACAGCCTCAGCTGGGCCTCCTGCCTGGAAATCCCTCCAGCAGGAGCGGGGCAGGCAGCTAGAAGTGAATGACCACAGGCTAAAGGACAGGAAAACAAGAGAGGTGAATATCCCAGACCGCTTTAGTCCAGACACAGGCAGGGACCTAGATGAAGAACCTGCAGCAGAAGCATCCAAGGCAGACAATAGCCCCCACTACGAATGGAGGCGGAGGGCAGCTGGCAAAGGAGACAAGAAAATGGTCCAGAGACCTAAATTAAATAGCACTTGCAAGATGACAACAGCAGGCCGGGACCTTGGAGGTGCAAGAAGAGATATGGCTGATCTGAAGGCTAGAAGCAAAGGAAAAAAAACAGATGAAAATACGGTCTCCCTGTAACCAGTACAGGCTCAAGGAGGATCAGATGGACAAGAACCTGGAGAAGAAGCAGCTGAGAGACAAGTGCTAGAGACGAGGTGGATGACACTATGGGAAGGAGAACAAGCAAAGACCCTCGTGACCCTGCCAAAGGAAAGAGGATGGGACATGTGGCCTCCCTCAGAGCAGAGCAGCACCTGCTGAGTCCCTAGCTGGAAGTAACAGAGAGAGGGGAAAGGAGATTAGCTGAAGGTCATGGGACTACAGGAGTGCAGATTAGACAGTGGTGTGCAGCCTTGCGACTGCGTAGCCCAACACCCTGCTCTGCTGGAGGGCAGAGTGAACTTCAACCAAGCTCTCGGACCTTCAAGCCCTTTAAAATCCCAGAGGCCTTCCAGCTGGGCACAGAGAGTGAGGGTGAGTTTCTGCTGTCCGCAGCCCCAAGGAGAGCCCAGCACGATGACAGTGTACTTTTGGCTCCTCAGTACTGGAAAAGCAGAGGGCAGAGCACAAGTAGCACTTGAGGGAAAAACTGAGAAGAGTGCTATGTTATGAGATGACCAGGCTAACTCAGCTCCATTCAGCGGGATGCAGAGATGATAACCAGGATGACCGGCAGTGTTGAGAAGACAGAGGGGGCCAAACCTTGCCAAAGATAGAAAGCTGAAGAGGGAGCTCCAATGGTACCTGCACCTAGCTGGCAGCTTTTTAAAGCAAAGCACTAACAAAGCAAGTGGGTGGAGGCAAGGTTGCCCTAAACCGCAAAAAGATTAAGGTGGGACCCTGCCCGCTGCCCCAGATTTGGTGCCAGCTGTGCCAGGGACGGAGAAGGGCAGGGTCCAAGGCATGGCTAGCATCAGGCCAAGGGAATCGTAGGCTCGGGGAGGGGAGGCCAGGCATGCTGTGCAAGGGGCTTGCGGCAGTGTGAGGCAGGAGGTGGCTGCGTGGGTGGCAAGCCCCACAGGGCTCTGATCACTGCCTTTACACAGACAGGAGGTGCAGGTGGGTTGCCACGATCTCCCAGTGCAGACTGAGTCACCGATTAAGAGTGCCGATGGCTACCACAAGCCCTGGCAAGGGGCAGGACAAGGGCACTTGCCGGTTCTCAGGCAAAGGGACACATCTGAGGAGGATGTCCTCCTGCACTAAGAGTGATGCTGCACATTCAAGGGCTGGGAGCGCCAGGAGGCATGCACGTGTCCCTAACCCACCAGGTGCCACTGCACCCCAGCACAGAGAACAGCTGAGATGGGAAGGTGCCACCAGCCTTGGAGGAACACAGCCAGGACAAAGTTTCCTTGCTGAGCTCCACAGGCTTTTGGAAGTTTCTGGCTACCAACACCGTCACAGCTCAAGCAGTAGGTTTGGGCGGGTCAGCAGAGAGCTCCAGCAAGCCCAGATGAAGAATGGGAGCAGGAAGACGCAGCCCCCTGGAGAGAGATGAGCACTCATGAGGATAACTGAGGTGGCCCCCCGAGAAGCCTCAGAACATGATGGCTCTGCTGTCTCTGCCTTACTCCCACGCAAGGTGTTAGCAGTGAAAAGTTGCCAGACACACCTGAAGCAGGGCCAACTGCTAGTGAAGCACTCAAGCATGAGCGAGGGGTCCCCTCTGTGCTACGTACCACAGCTACCACCACCTCTGTTTTCACAGCTCCGATTGCTCTGCTCCTTTGGGGGCAAGGAGCAACTACAAAAACAGGAGCGTTCCTGTACCCTCTCAGAGCAGTAGCAGTGGCAGGTACCCGCTTTGCAAGTGATGGGAGTATGAAAAGTGAGGCTGCAGCTTGCTCCCCTGGCCTCAGACATGCGTCAGCCTGGCTGAAGCGACCATTGCAGGCTCTGTCCTGCCAGCTGATTGTACCATCTGCAGCATGCATCACCCAGCCAGTCAGCAAGGCATGGGGGATGCTCTTTTCTTAAGCATAAAAACAGCAAGAAAGATGAAAGAGCAGGGAGGGAGGGTCCATGGCAGTGCTTAATGGGCAACACTAGGCCAAGGTGCTAGAGTATGCTCTCAGCAGTGCTGAGGCAGGAAGTTTGCCTATGCAGGGGGAGAGAGAAGGGATAAAGGTGCTGCCTAGCCAGACATGCTGCCAGCCGGGGGTAGGTGGCAAGGGACAAGGCCCAACACTTGCCCTGGTCCTGGCAGCCTCACAGGGTGAAGGAAAAAGAAAGAAGTCTTGCAACTGCCTACCAGATCCTCTCCGTGTACTCGCCTGCCCTTGCAGCTGACATGGGAGCAGCACTCATGGCACCCTGGCACAAAAGGGACCAGGCAAAGGAGGCTCCCCTGTTCCTGGGTGAYCTGAGTGTGCTGCGGGCTCAGGCAACTGGGTTTATTTTCTCCATCGTAAGGCGGGATAGCTGGACACAGGCAGGTAGAGCAGGGTATGTGATGTGGCACCCTCCACCTTGGCTAGGACTGGGAGCAACTCAGCACTGCTGCCCTCAGGGAGCATTTAAGGGCTACTAGGGGAAAATCAGAGTGCATCCAGCCGTGGTAGTGGCTGACACAAAGGGAAGGGAAAAAGAAGAGCACGAATCCACCGAGAGGCACAAATCCAAGCCCGAACTCCCAGCCACTTAGATTAGTTCAGAAGCAAGACAGAAAACTGCAAGAGAAAAGGAGAAAGAGAGAGAGTGCGAGCAAGAGAGAGAGAAGAAATGAGACCCTGAAAAAGCAACATACTATTCCCGCTCCTCTCGCTCCGTCTGCCAGCGTCGGCGCCTGGGGGCACAGAAACAGAAAGGGAGAGGTTACAACCATGGGAGCAGGTGCTGGGTCTCCTCCATCGCAGGGAGCTACACACCCAACACGGCTCCACACCATCCTGAGGAAGAGAAACCTGCCAATGGTCAGGCTGGAGAAGACCTTCCTTCCAGAGCCCAGCACCGCCCCAAGCCACAACAACCTGAAGCCCCTGCCGGACCAGGGGTAGAGTGCTTTGCTGCCAGCTAAAGGGAAGCTGGCTTCACTGGGAAGTCGTCCTGGCTCCACGCTGTGGGCATCCCAGGGAGCTCCTGAGGGACGGGGCCAGGCAGGACAGCCTGCCAGGCTGCCCAGCTGCCATCTGAGCTCCCCTTCCATGCCTCTCTTCCCCACCCAGGCAGCCAACACACTTGCATCCTGCCCTCCCGAAATGGTCATTCCACCCCGCRGATGGGCCAAACAGCAGGGGCTCCTCCCTGGGATCCTGGTCCTGGTGATCCACAGCCTTTACCACAGCCATGCTGTCCCTCTCCCTGCACTTACCAGCTCTCCCTCGCCAAACAGCTGGCACCCCTCTGCCTTTCTGCCTACAGCCACTGCTCCCACTCCCTTGCACCCAAGGTGCTCCAGCATCGCCTCTGAGAAGGCCCAGCCCTCTCTCCCCACTGAATGCCAGAGCTGTGCAGCCCCTGTGGCTATCAGCCAGCACCTGCGTCCAGATAGCTTAACCCAGAGAAGCTGCTGCCCTCTCCCCAGTGAGGTCTCATACAGCTATTCCCTTCTCCTTGCTTTCCCCCAATGCCCCCCCCGATTTCCCCAGCCAGGCCAGGAAAGGAGGGGCAGAGGAGCCACAGGGACACAGCTGCTTATCTAACGCTATCCAGGACTGCTTATCTAAACCAGAAGAGTTCCTGGTTTGGTGCTGGAAGAAAACAACTCTTACTCTTTCCACTGTTGTGCTGGGAGTGCTCAAGAGCAGCTTGCTTGAATCTGTATCGCCAAAGGAACCAAAGAGGCTGGAGCTCAGCCCCATCCAAGCCTTTGGGCACGACAAGCTCGTGGAGCTGATCAAGGGGAAGAACAACCTACCACAGCCAGCCTTCAGAAGCCACCCTTTGCCTCCAGCATGTGACAAAGCACCACGGGCACAGCAAAACACTCCTGGAGAGAGGCGGACTACCCGCACAACCCCTCTAGCTTAATCAAGGAGAGTTCCTTGTTCTGCATTGGAAGAAAATAATCATTATCCTTCCTGCTGCTGACAGCAAAAACGAGAATAGCATCTCACTCTGCTGCGGAGCTGCCATCCCCAATGGGCCCCGGCTTTTGCCAACAGACACTGTAGCCCATGAATGCATTGCGCAGGAAGGATCCATACCCAGACTGACTCCTCAGCACTTGGGATGTGAGCTAAACTCACATTGGCACAGCAGTACCGCACCTGGAAACGCAGCCTACTGCTTTCAAGTGCTCTTAACAAGAACTGCATCCAGCAGAGCCACAAAGACACCTTCAGAGGCTTAACAAAGCCTTCACTGTGGCAGCCCTCACCCTTCCTGTGAAACTCTTTTGCTCTCTCCTGCCTCCATCTGCTGTTCCTCTGTAAGGGCCCCTGCACACCCCTGTCACTGTAGGGACTATAAGTGATATGGAGCCAGCAGGGACCACTCCCTGTGTTGGGAGAAGGATGCTGTAACAAAAAAGCCGGTAAGTGGGGATTTTTCCTGTTCCTGGAGCTCAGGAGATACAACTGGCATGCTTGCCTCTCCTCCCCAGCTGCCTCCAGCACATGCCTTGTTTTCCTGCCCCTCTCCGACGCTTACCTGTCAGCATCAGTCACCAGGGCCAGGCGTCCGTAGTCCCAAGCAACTTTACGCAAAATTGAAAAGACAAACAGCAGTGCCTGGAAGAGAGCAAAGGACGAACTTTGAGATGAGGCATTGTCCAGCTCTGTCCTTGTCCTCTGCGTGCAGAACCACAAGAACAGGGAGGGTACRAGGGGACGGGACTGCTCAGCTAACAGCACAGTGAGGCCATGGGACAGCACAAGTTCACCAGGGCTGTTAAAATCAGACTATCTAGATGGCTGTGGGAGGCAGAGGTCCAGGATGCAACACACAGTAGCTAAGTTAGCCACAGGATCAAAAGGCCCTCAGGTCCCAAGGAGGCGAGATTATGGCTACAGCATTTGTGGTCTTGCAGTTCCTAAGGAGGAACAAGCAAAGCCTTTGGGTGGGTAAAGTTTCAGGGACTTGGCGCCATAAGCAGGACTTGGGCGCCTGGGATGCGGGACTGACCTAACCTGAGCCACGTCCTTAGGAAAATTTGCAACACCCTTCCATGGACTCAGTGCAGTGGTATTGGAGTTAAGTCAATAGTGGCTAAGCCCACAGTGGCTAAGGGACACAATCAGGGCTATAAAGTCAGCCAGCAGCAAAGTCTGGGATGGCATTTGGGGCCCTCAACTCTAATCACCTGACCACAGTCCTCCCTTCAAGGCTAATTAGGGGAGAAGATGCTGAAGCAACAGTAGGTAGACTTACGAGAAAGCACATAAAGTCGAGGGCTAGGACAGTGGGCACCCCACCGAAGGGCAGCCCCTGCAACACAGTGCTGCGGATGCGGGCACTGTAGCAGTAGTCCTTGGTGCTGTTGTTGCATGTGGAGGCTTTGCAGGTGGCCCCTGCTGAGCCCAGGGTGGCAATCACGTAGGGAAGCATCTTTACAGCTTCATCGTCTTCCCTGGGGAAAGGAGAGAAAGGCCTGGTTAGATACACACCAGCTGGATGACAGCATAGCCCTGTTGGAGTCAGGGGCCAACCTTTCCTGGTATCTCAGGCTCCTCTGTGCTACAGGATTTCCCTGGGAACCAGTGTCCAGGGACAAGGTCATCTGGAGAAGCCTGCTGAGTTTGGGGGGTGCTGGMAGAGCCTGGGTGCTTCAGCAGCTGCGGTCCCACCATGCACAGTCCCAGAGCTCCCTTCCTTGTTCTCCCACTCTCACGCCATTTAGGTGTACCTCTTTCTCACGGACTACTCCTCTTCTTGAGGACATGGTGTCTCAGCCCCTTCCCCTCACCCTCAGCAGGGAGAATGTTTAGGTACAGGAAAGAACCAAAGGGTGGGGTGGTGGGGACATGAAGTCACGTCTGGATGATGGAAACAAACTGCTACAGGGCAGTTGCTGCATCATGATCCCACAATTTCCTTTGCCTGGCTGCGTGCCATTAGCTTTATTAGGCTGAATCACCACCTCCACTCACTGCGGGCCTCGGCCCCCAGCTCCCAGGGCACCCATCAGGGCCTGGTTATGCCCCCTGCTTGTTTTCTTTCCTTCCTCTGACTTGGATGCATTTAGATGCAACCACACAGAGGGCAGAGAGGAGGCTTAGGCTCTATTATTTAGCTGGTCAAATACTTTATTTATTTCAGTGCCCTCCCTGAATTGCTACAAGACCCACAGCTGGGCTTGGGTCAGCATCACTGCAGCATCACCGCTTGGACATGGGGAGATCTTCCTCCTGTGCAGAGCAGCTCCATGGGAAACACAGAGAAGACCATGCTAGCAATGGATAAATGCAAATTGAGCATCACCAGCATGGTCTAGAAATGAAAATTGACAGCAGAAACACAACCGCTTTGTGGAACAGGGGAGAGAACCCCATCAGCTGCAGGAGGAAGCGGTGATAACAGACAGGAAGATCTACCCAGGCTGCCGATCCCTGAACCATCCCTCTTATCCAGCACCCACCAACCACCCCAAATCCTTCACTACCACCACRTACCATGCAGAAAGGCTGGCTGGCACAGCTTCACTTCTGGGCAATGTCAGGGGCTGCTTACCCAAACCCAGAAATGCCATCCTGGTGGGCTGGGCAAAAGAGCCGTCACTTGCCCAAAGCACGAGAAAGCCACCACCACTACTGCCCTGTGCTGGTTTCAGCCTCTTGTCCGAGAGATGCCCCCTGCCACCAGCCCTGCCCTTCTAGCTCCACGTTGGATGGTGACATTAGCAGAGAGGGCACAGGACTCTTCCCTCCAGTTCATGGGTATATCCTGGCAATCTCCTGCCTGGCTGCAGAGTTTTATCAGCATCACAGCACAACACTGGCTGGATAATGACCACCAAACCTCTTGCTGCGGTGTCCCGCAGAGCTCAGCTTCAAAGTGATCCCTCCCAGCTCAGCTGGTACGGATGCACAGCTGCAAACCAGCTGAAGCACCGATGACAAAGGGCACCACGGCGAGCAAAAGCCCAGCTGGGTACAGGCATTGAGGGGGGTCAGCCAAACTGGAAAAGCCACCAAGCAGCCTGTTAAGAGATATTCACAGGTATAGAGCTGGAGCAGGACTGCCAGGAGCAGAAAAAGGGAGTAGAGAAGCAGGAGAAGAAAGCCAAGACACGAGATCACAGTTGGGAACCAACTGGGGAGCCAGACAGGATAACTCACCCTGGCTGAATTAACGAGAGACTCGGAAGCTCCAGAGGAGGGATGGGAAGGAATGATGGGATCAGACTCAAAGGAGAGTCACATGCCTTGGAGCGTGAATGGTTATACCCCTCTGTTTCTACCTCTGAAGTGCCAGCCTAGATGGACTCATTGCAAAGAGAAAATACCTCTCATTCCTCTTTTTGGGAATCTTGTAAACTTTTAGGTTGTAAATGGTATCTTGCAGCAACGAGTTCCAGATGTTGAGTAAAAGACTACGACCCCACTGCAACTCCACAGCCTTCAGTTCTCCTTGCATAGTGAGAAAAGGCAAAGAATAAAAGCCTTTGCTTTTTCACTACGCTCACTACTATTAAGTGCCCTCTCCTTCCCATGACACGAGATGTCTTCCAGCTCTAACCACTCTCACCACACATCCCCAATATATTCTCTCTTTTGACCCTACGGAAAGGTGACCAGAACCGCATATGATATCCTGGGTAGGGAAATGACCTTGATTGCCAGAACAGCATCCTGATGCTCTCAGCATCTCTCCTTACGCTACTCCTCATGCAGCTGAGCATGATTTACTTCTCTGATGGCATCTTTGCATATTGAGGAAAAGCATCTCTGTAACCGTCCCGCAATGCTGCTGCCCTGAGTAGCCACAGTAATTTAGAAGCCAGCCATGTCGCAGAACAAATCATTCCTTCCAATACACCCAGCTGCACGCTTCTCAGTACCCACTTTCTCATCACCTCACACCACTTCGCTTCACATGGTGTCACTTTGGAGCTGCTTCATCTTGACAAATCTGAACGACTCCAGGTTATCGGCAGATTTTGGGTACCTTGCTGCACATTATCTTTTCTGGGTCATTAATAGCAAAGGACCTCATCCCTCTGCTCGTCACACTGAAATTCCTCATTCACTCCTAGGCTTTGTTTGTGGACCCTCAGCCAGTTGTTGATCCAGGACTCTACATCTCCTCCAGTGGACAGTTTTCTTAACAGTCTTTTGTGAGGAATTTCAGAGGTTTTCTGAACATCCAAGCAAGTAACACAAGCTGGCTGAATATTACCTACTATTTTACCAAAGTACTGAAAGACTTGCAACACATCAGGGAAGTATGWTTTTCCTCTGCAGAGACCAAACTGTTTACCTCATTCCTGCATGTTTTATAGCCCCATTTTCCGGTCATCTTTCTAAAAGAAATGAGGCTCATATGCTCACATTGCCCATGACCCTATCATAATCATTATTTATACAAACCATTACGTGTTCAAGACAAACTTTGCAAGCCTATGGGTAATTTAAACCACATTTCACAGAGACAGGTCCCAGAGATGTATTTTTTTTCTGAAGCCTAAAGGATGGACTGGAAGGGACTGGAGATAAACCTTCCTAGCCTCTCCAGTAGCCCAGCCAGAACACCCAGTAATGGAAAAGCTATGGCATATGCCCAARGCTTACACTGCGTTTCATCAGCCCAACCAGGTGGCACAGCTGCAGTCAGCACCATCCTTAGGTATGCAACCTCCCGCCTGGCTGGTAAGCACAAGAAGGGGCTCCCCATGGAGACAGAGGTGCTTCAGGCGCATGGGAAGGCTGGGAAAGCTTGCAGGGATGTCTGGAGCACTTCTGTCCTTCCAGCTCCCCCAGCTGCAGGCACACCCAGCAGCAGGCTAGAGGCGACCTGCCATCACATCACTTCAGGTCAGACCCACCAAGGTGCCCAGCTTCTTCTGGGGTTACAACATGAATTAGGCAACTAAGAAAAAGCTTGGTGACCATCTCTGCAGGCTCAATCAACACTGCCTACCTAGTAACCTTCATCCAAAGACCTTTCCCAGGAGCCTATCAGCTGAGCAGGAGGCCTTCTGGTCTTGCCAGGCACAGCGCAACCCATGGACCTGGCAATATCCCTGTCCTCACGCTCAGTTTGCACCTTGGTCTCAGACAGCCACTCCAGGGGACCCTCTGTCCTCACCCTCAATCAGGCAGGGCACGCTGCAACATGTCCCATGCTGCAAGGTGCAGGGCTGGTCCTGGAGGCAGCCAACGTTGGGTGCAGTGTTTTACGCAAAGCACAGGCAGGGAGGAAAGGCGGCACTCGCAGCGAGCAGTCTTGCGGCGCAGCAGCATAATTCCCAATTACAAAAGGAAATCCCCTCTGGCAGCGCGGGAGGGAGAAGAGGAATTCTCCAGCAACAACTGCCCCCCTCCCCAAATACACACCTGATGCCTTGCCTCCACCCAAGGCAGAGATGGTTTTGCAAAGCTTTCTGTTCAGATCCCACTGCCTGCCTCTGGGGAAGGACCCTGGGTGCCTCCTTACGCCTATGCTGCCTCCTTACACCTATACTGCCACCGCAGGTAAGAGAGCCCCTGTGACCACACAGGCTGTGCTGTACCGCGACGTGGTTAAAGGTGCCTTTCCTGGTCCCCCCTTCCCCTCAAGGGCTGTAGGACAGGGTGAGCTCGGCTCTGCCTGGGCTGAGATGCTAACATCAGCACGAGCTCCTGCGCATCAAGAGAGCCAAGGTGCAGGGAGTTGGTGGAAAGCTGTTGCGAGGGCTGGGGCGGTGGGAACCAGCCCGAGGCATCCAAGCCCTTTCCTGACCATGAGCACGGCTTCCCACCACAGCACACAGCGGGGCCAAGGAGGCAGTAAGGGCAGGACATCAAACCAGGTCCCATGCAAGCCCCGGAGCCTTCCCCTCCTGCACTATGCGCATTTAATGCTGACTTCCTCAAAACAGCAAGRACAGCATAGAAAGACTTGCCAAAAGGCATTTTCGGCTCTTATTCAGTAATACTGGACTCCGTCCCCTTCTCTATGAGCAGCAGGAAGTGGGGAGGAAGGAACACCAGTCCCCCTGCTTCCCCCATCCCCAGAGAAGCCTGCTCCCTGCCCCACACCACAGCCTCTACATCCCCAGCAGGGCCGGTGTGTCCACGCTGCCCCATGTTTCCACCCCCACGTGTCAGGAGCAGAGGTATCCCATTTCCTAGCTGGAGTCCCTAAAGCACATCCCACCGGGCACTGCAGTGCACGCAGCCTCCAGCCCAGCACCTGCCTGCTAAGCCCTGTGCAAATGCAGCCCTGGGAACCACGGCTCTCGAGGGCTTGGCAGACCCAGCAGGGCAGGGGCTCTCCTCCTCCTCCTCGCCTTTGTCCTTGGCCTGCAAGTCAGCACAGCTTGCTGGGTTTTCATCTTGGATGAGCACCCACGTAGGAGCCAAGCAAGCCTCCACGCTCCCGTCCGTCCATTGCAAAGGGAAAGAGGGAAGAAGGTGGCATGAGGCTGGGAAGGCCAGGATGACATGCCTTGGCCCTTCCATGGCTGTGTCTCAGCCTGCAGAGTATGGATCAGGATGTTCACAGAGCCATCCCGCAGCCTGGGCAGGGGGTGACACCCGGCAGAGGCCTGAGGGGCTCTTGCAGGGCAGGGGACCAGGACRCGCCCATTGAGGAGGGTGCCTGCCCCACGCTGAACTCTGCCGTGGCACGGCGTGGCCTGGGCACGCAATAAAAAATAGCACTGCAGGCCCTCCTAAACGGAGCATTTCCCATTCTCCTCACCAGCTCACCCTGGAGTCTCTGCCCCTCAYGCCCAGCATCGCACCCTCTGCCAAACCCCTGGCACCTGGAGGAAAGAAGAAAGATAAAGCACTCTGCTGGAACTCAGGCAGGAGTGATGCAGAAGCTGGACAGCCAGCTTCCAGGCAGACAGATGCACCAACATCGGCAAGTGTCTAGCTGTGTTCTTCCAGCCACACTACTGATGTCAGCCAGACATGAGGAGGTGACCTRAGAAACACCTGCAGAAAAATATAAATCAATAAAGCATATGCCTGCGCTTGCAGCCAGAATGACGTAAGCACACAAGCTACGTTCATTTGTTTTCTCACCGGTAAATGTTAATAACCCCATCTGTAATTAGAACACCGAGACTGTGCTCTGGTAGAGACACATTCGTTTATGGAAATGTGACAGTTTCACAACTGGTTGGGGGCACAGAGACAGGCAGCCGGATACCAGCAGGTCTGGGGTTAGGATACTAGAGACTTCCAGATTAAAAAAAAAAAAACAAAAACAAAAAACAAAAAACAAACCCAAAAAAACCCCAAAAAACCAAACAACCCAAAATTTGCTAAATCTCTAGGACATGACGTTCACGGTGGTGAGGTGCGTTTTGGTTCCTGGCCCCAGAGGGTGCTGGGGGCGTGGCCTGTACTTTGCAGACCTGCTCCTCTGGGGTCCCCTTGGTCTCCCAAGCACCATAGGTGATCCACGCCGTGACGCCAGGGACCTGAGCCCACAGGATGTGCCACCCTGAGCCCCTGCCTGCCAGGGCAGCACAGACCTGCCTGCACTGGGCACTTGGGGACCCTCACGCAGCAGCTGACACCCAAGGCTGAGGGAGCCTTTTCACCCCCCAGACAGCCACCTAGGTTACCTGCACCTCAACGGCGAAGCCCAGCAGAGCTCTGCACAAACCGCTTGCAGCCACAAACAGACCACAGGAAGAACAGTCTGACTCTTGGCGAGCAAGCAGGGAAAAGCCTCAGGAGAGACAGGGAGAAGGGGGCTTGCAAATTAGCTGAAAGCCTTTCCCAGAGTATAGCAGCAAAGAAAAGGGGTAAATAGCACTCTTGCTGCAGACAGACTGGTGGGAAAGCTGCCCTGCACCGTGCTTCAGACCTGGCATCAGGCTTTCAGGCAGCTGAGGGCTGGAGAAGTGCTGACGTGCCAGGTGCAGCGAGGAGGAACGCAATCTGCAGGCCAAGGGAAAAAGCATCAAGAAGCAAATGTGCTACCAGTGCATTTCAAACAAGCCTGGGCAAAGCACCAACGAGCATACAACAGGGATCAGTCCTGTATCACCAGGAAGGAGGAGGGCCTGCCAAAGCCCTGCAATTCTCTGCCTCCCCTCCATCTCCTCCAGTCAACATACAAAGCTCCCTGCACGCTTCATCATCTGTATGAGCTAGCCAAGCAGACACCGGGCCTCCAAAGCTTTGATCTGGCAGGTTCGGCTTCTTCAAAGCAAAACCTAAGTGCACTCTTGCCCTGGGTCCAAAGTCCTTCCAGCTGGCTTTGCATCAGGCCTCAAATATCTAAAAGCAAAGGGCATCACACCTTTTTTTGTGTGTATCCGCTCCCAGCCCTGGAGTCAGCAGGTACTGTCACTGTCATGGCCAGCCCCTGGCCCCACACTGCTCAGAGCACTGCTTTGCAGCAGCTTGCATACTGCTGGCTGCGTGCATCCCACTGCTCAGGAACCCCTGGTCCTGCTCCCAGCACAGCTGTAAGCACAGCCGACCACACAGGTGACTCATCTGCACTGGGATGGTGCCTGGCAGGGATAGAAGTAGACTGTAACAGCAGGGAGCCTTTGGATCCACGAGAAACCTGGGTGTGATTTTCTCCTAAAGGCAACCGAGACCTACAGAGATCATGTCATGAGCAAAACAGGAAGGAAGCATGGCTTCCCCACCCAAAAGGAGGAGGGGAACTCCTCCTGACATTCTGTCCTGAACCTGCTAGGGGGTGATCCTGAAGGGACACAGATGTTTTGGAGACCCCTGCTTGCTTCCTGGGGCTCAGTACTGGGCTGCTCCTTTGTTTCAAAGGCTTGAAACAGGGTTGTTTGAAGAACTTCCTTCCCTGAGAAAAAACACTCCACAAGCTGGGGAATCTCATCATCAGGGAAATCTTCAAGTTTCAGGTGAAACGAAGCCATTTTATTTCCACAACTTCATCTTGACAGTCCTCCCTTGACCAGGCCACATAACACTTCTTTCTTAGAGGTTATCTTCTCACCCATGATTTTCAATAAGGAGAAGAGCTTTTGGGTGCTAACTTCCATGAAAGTCAGGGAACCTGTCAATTTCATGACTCTGTCCCTTTCAAGATCACCCAGGATAGTCAAATCACAAAACCTTGCCTTTGAACATCAGCAAAACCCTTCATGCTGCCTTTGCCCACTGGAAACTGTCTGCCTTGCCATGCGATATGGATTTAGCTCCAGACAGCTAGGTCTTTTTTATGCCTCTTTTACAGGAACTCCCTCCAATCTGCTGGTAGTGCTTTCAAGTCATATGGTGCCCTGAACATAACGTACCATGCCAAGAGGGGCTGTACCATGGCACAAAACCCTGGTATGCTGTGGTTCATGCTCCTCTCATCTTGGTTGGCTAATCTGTCCTCAGCCTAAAGGCTCTTTGGTCTCTCTGGCTCTGCGTTTTGCTCCCACGTTGCACCTTGCTGCCCTCCTGCCTCAGTTTTCACATCCCTTTGGACTGGGTGCTCCTGGGCAAGGGGTGTCTGTCCCTGTCTGGCCGTCAGGGAAAGGCTGATGGTGACCCCTTCCCCTCCAGGGAGGTTTGGTGGAACAGCGGCACCAATGCAACACCATGCTGTGGCTCTGCTGCCAAGAAGGCAGCCCGACTGCCTCCATCCAGCTACAAGGAACCAACACAGCCACAGCACCTGGCATTTCTGCACCACTAAGGAGAGGTCCCCAGCCCCATCTTGTTTGCCTCCTGACAAACACTATGGAGTCTTGATGCTACATGGGCACCCCCAGGGTCCCATCCATGTGTCCCACCCTAGTCCACGGCAAGGGCCCGTCTCCTCCTCTGCCATCAAGAGGAAGCCCAAACCTATCCAACAGTTCTCCCCATCAATCAGATCTCAGCCTGCATGGCAGAGTCACAGCCAACCTGATTTGCATTAAATTTTGAGTGTTAGATTTCATGAGTCACCAAATCAAACACTTTAGTTCCAAATATATCTACCTGTCACTTTCCCTTCAAGCTCCTGGATGTAAATCTATCAGAAAGAAATCAAGTTTGTCTGCCAGCTTGTACTTTATAGTCTATAAAGAAATACCGCTTATTGTTTGGCTTCCCTTGTTTCCTGTAGGCATATGCCAGTAGCAATACAGCAAACGCAACATAAATAAGTTGAGTGGTGAGACTGGCAAGGCACTGGACTTCACGCTGTATATTCTGCAGAGCAGTGGCCATGTGGCAAACAAGCCCTGGTTGGGAATAAGTCCCAGAAAACAGGGCTTCCTCACCTATCACCCAACACCCCAGCAGTAGCAACTCTACCAGTTCCCAATGGACATTTACTAAACTCAAGGATGGAGACTGCACCGTCTCTCAAGACCAGTGGTTTTCAGCTTCTGGTTTATGGATCCCAGTAGCACATGGGCTGTTCCTCAGGGGTTGCCTTCTCGGTTATCTCCTGCATGTCTATTATCAGCGCTTACGCTACGTGCACAYGGTCTGCATTTTCCTTGCAAAATATCTGTGGGCCTGCCCCAGGTTGGCTCTCCCATACTTCATTTTTCAGGTGAGAGTGACTATTTATACAGGATCTTTACTGCACAAATATCACTTCGGCTTTTGAGCACTGTTAAGGAGAGCTGTTCAGGTGCATGACATCTGGCTTGGCTGAAACATGRACCAATCTCCCTGGTGATCCCTTATTTACTCTGAATTTTTCCATGTTCCCTTCCGTTTCTTAAGTGACCAAATGCCATCTTGTCCGTTTTGCACAGGTACACATTTTTAGCAGGAGCTTTGCACCTCTCCCAGCTCTCATCCCTTTTTCCTTTGTTTATCAGTAAGCTCACCTCATCTTAGAGCTTCTTGTTTATCTATGATCTTAATCCTCTTGTGCATAGGGGAGTATTAACATACTTGCCTTCCCTCATGCCCCATATCTGTCCCCTACCAGTCGTCACAGACTAGGTATTCTCATCTGCACCCAGCTTCTCCTCTTGAGTGAGGCATATGCGTGTCTCATAAAACCAGGTTTTTGAGCTAGTCTCTCAAGGTCACATTGACTGTTTCCTCCTCCTCAATTCTGCATGACAGGAGTCTTTACCTCCTTGCAGCACAGTGCTCAAAGACACAGGAATTTTGTTCACTGGGCATGATTACAATTGCTTACCTACACAGTGCGATCAGCACTTCCCACCAAGGAAATCCTTGGTGATGCAAGTCACCGAGCAGTGGCAAGGAGCATCTCTCAGAGTTGTCCAAGTCGCCTCTCAGGGCTCCACAGCTGGTTCCTCACCAGGGGCTGGTAGGATACCCCACTGTGTCAGCCCTGGAAGCATCTCTACTCCTTATTCTGCAGCACGCAAGCTGCTCACTCAGAGGTTGTTAGGGGTAAGCTTCTCTCTTGCCCGGTCCTCCTGCCCTAAGCACTGACGACACCACACTCAGCATGTACAGGGTTGGGGCATTATCTCTCTTGGATGGTACTTCAGAAAAGCTTCATGCCCCTGCTTTTAGCAAGTGCTCCACAGGGACCCAGGAAAATTGAAACCCTGCATCAATTCAGGAACAGTGGCAAAGCGGGTRCATGGGCTGCTTAGAGCAGCATCCCTGGAGATAACACTTAGCAGTACACAGAAAAACCGTCCTTCACATCAGAAGGTGAGGAAGCTTGGCACTAGCAGGGAAAGGCCCACCAGCCTGGCTCTCTCATCCAGCAGGAAACACACGGGATATAAAACCAGGAAGCCTAGAGGGAAACCCCTTCCCTTGTGGGCACTGGGGGGCAAGCAGCCAGGATGCTGCACGACCTCCAGCAGGAGCAGCCTCTCAGTGTTGCTCCTACAACAACAGAACCATCTACTCCAAACCCTGGTACCTGCACCCTTCCTATAACAAATAAAGGCTGATCCTTTTCAAAGGTCCTTAAGCAGATTGCAGCTCCAAGTGTTTGCATTTTGCAGGCTGGGGATGTTCTCGCCTTTTCCTCACCTTCCTTACAGCACTCCTAGGGTAGCGCTTGCCTTGCAGGGTTGGTCTACAAAGGACCCACAGCACAGGCAAGCAACAAAGGTCAACGTAATCACAGCCCTGCAGCAGGCAGAATTGAGCTCCCTTTACGACTCCATGCTGAGAAGAGATTCAGCAGCAGCGGCAGGAGGAGGAAAGAAGTCAATTGTTCCTCAACAACAGCAGACATCAGCAAAGGGCTCTCACAGCAAGAGGTCTGGATGCGGCCAGCAAACCAGGACAGTTATAGCAGAACATCTAGGAACCAGCATTCTGCATCTGCTAGGGAAATCATGACAGGAGTCAGAGCTCCGGCAACAGCAGCACAGCCCAACCCATGGCACAGCACCAGGGCACTACGCACAGGGCTAGCACAGCACCCAGCACAACCAAGAGCAGCAGGGCAACCTTTGCCACAAGGATGTCCAAACTGGATGCTGGAGAAACCTTGAGGCTTTAYGGCACACGGTTCCCCTACGCACTCTGTCGCAGCAGCTACTGAACTCCAACAAGGGAGATAGGGGCTGTGAGAGGCCAATTTTGAGCTCCTGCTGGGCACTGAATAAATAACAAAGGTCATAGCAGAGCAAGATGGACATTAAACACAGCCTTGAAAATGTCCTTGCCCACAAGCCCTCATCTATGCTAGAGAGAGAGAACCGCTGGACCTCACTTGGCATATCAGTGCCCAAAGATGTCCCAATTCCTCTTCTGCAGAATGTTTGCTCTGGTGCTGCCAGAGGGATCTAATCTAGAGGCAGCTCCCCAATAACCTTTACCTGCTGGGAAGAATGAGGGTTGAACACCTCTTTTTGAGTTTTCAGGGCAGCTCTGCCTGCCTTCAACTGCTGGGGCTGGGGTCTGCAGGCAGGAGTCACTTACACGCACCAGGCTGGGGATGCCAGGCTCTCAGCCAGCCACCAGCACTTGAGAGATGCTGACCGGGCTCTTCTTTTCAATGGTCTCTCTCCACCCCGTGGGGCTTGGCAAGAGGAGCTGGGCCTGGCTTGGGAACACAGGGAACAATGCGCCAATCAGGCACTGGGCACAGAGACAACGGCGTCCAGCCGAGACCAGGAACACCGAAGTGGTGCTTCAAGGCAAGCAGCCTGGCTCCCAGACCGCAGATAAATGTGTGCGAGATAAAGTGGCTGCTTGGACTTGGAGGAGGGCACTGAATTTTCGGTAAGACGCAGCAGTGCAAGCCTCGTGTCATCCGGACTCTATCTCAATGTTAGGACAAACAAAGAAACAGTACTTTAACTGGGCAAAGCTGCTCTGAGTCACTGTTTATCCATGGAGCACAGCTCCACAAGAGCAAATATCAAGCCTATGAAAGTCCATTAAAGACCTGGCAGTTGGTAACCTGGGCTCTTCTTGCTCACAGCCCCAGCTGAAGCCAGGGTGCTCATACCTACTAAGACTACCGAAACCCTGACTTGACATGAAGGAGATGGCTTGGAGGTCACCCCAGAAGCAATGTGGAGCACACCAAATACTGCGCACCAAGGGCTGCTGGAGGTGATGTCAGGAAGGGTCCTCCTGCCCAGATGGACCAGCACCACACAGAAGAACTAAGACCTGATACCTGTCAGCCCCCTCAGGCATGCCTGCCAGGCGGCCACAGCATCTCCCGGGCTCTGCTCCTCCAGGCTGTGGCGTTGAAAGGAAAACAGCAGCGGGTGCTTTCCATGGGCTTGAGTCTGGAGAACACCCAGGAGCAGCTAAGCATCATGGCCTGGAGCTGCTGTAAGGCAGCCTGCGCACCTGGAGGCTGCTTTCCATGGAAAGCACCACCCTAAACAGAGTGCATATCAGTGGGGAACTGCCTGATTGGAGCCGGAGCAGCAGCCCCAAAAGGGACCACGCTCAGAAGAACTGTGCTGCTTCCATCCCGCTGCCTCTGCTGCCAGGCGAAGCCCTTCAGCCTTGATCCTTATGTACCAGTGGGAGCCAAGACCCATCATTTATTCTGGTCATGTTTCCCGAGACCACCTCTCCTTCCCAAAGCACTCCCTCGTACTCTGTGCTTCCACAGATGACTTCTAACGCCAAAAGAAAACAGCATGACGGCACTGATGGCTGGGGTCCAGGTGCCCCAAGCCTGGGGGGAATCTAATCTCTGACCTTGTGTCTCCAATCTTGCATGAAGCCTTGAAGTTTGAAGGTCACTCTGTAACCACAACCCTAACCCTCCCTTGGACATGGGTACCAGCACACAGCACAACATTGGCAGGATGCACCAAAGCGCGCCATAGGTTTCCACCAAGAAATCACACTCCTGGGTGCTCCCCTTGCATGGAAGGAGCATCTGGCTGTATGGATCGATGTGAAGTGCAGCATCACAGAGGTGGGCAGGAGGGGCAGTACTATGCCAGGAGTAAGTGCCACTAAAAGGAGCCAGTGGACCCCAAAGACAATCAGGGCACATTCAGACAACAAAACTGTTCTTTGCTGGTTCACATGCTGGAGAGGGTGAACATGCTGGTCCATACCTCATTTCTGGATCAGGACAACATACCACATGTATTGCAAAGAAAAATCACTTGTTAAAGCAGTAGCTGAGGCCTCTAATACAACGTGACAGAACAGCAAGCAGTTCCTCCAGAACTTTCCTTATAGGCGTGAAGCTTGCCTGGCCTTCCCAAACACATCACAGGAGCAGAAGTATAAAAACAATTAGTAGATTATAGCATTCCGAGATTAATTACTAATTAATAACCCAGATGAGGTTACTGCTTAGTATTTCTCCCAATGTGAATCTATCTTTGGCAGCTGAATGGGCTAATGCTTTTTAAGATATTTCTCGAAGCATCTTCATGCAAAAGAAATCACCCCTGCTCAGGAAAGCTCCTAAGTACATACTTATCTTGAAATGCTCTCACTGAAGTCATCGTAACTTAAGTACATGGCTAAATTAAAGTGTTTACCTAAAAAGGGACAGACTTGAGCACTGTGCTCTGCTTCAAGCACCAGACGTTTTCCAAGACCATTCTCTGAACCCCGGCTATGCACACCAGTTATCAACCCAGCCCCAGTTGAGCGTCTCAGGGTAGAGGCAGCAAAGATCAAGTAGCTTAACCAGAATTTTCCTTTGATGATGAGAAATAGGTTCCTGCAGTACACTTCATAGTGACTGGTTAAATAAATGATCCTAGACCAGAAAGCTTTCTTCTCTTCATGGGGAAATGGTTCTGGCAGGCTTGAGAGGCATGCCATTCCTCCTGATTCTGTTTCCAAATTTCATTACTTCTGCTTCTGGCTGCTCTTCCAAAAATACTGCTCCCCCTTCTCAGCAAGGGGACTGAAGGTCCCTTGCTGTCAGGAGATGTCTCACCTGCCTCTGCTCTCCTTAAGCTAAGCTCTGTACACCTGTCATCTTTCCAAGCACACCTTTCCAGCCTCTGACTGTTTCCACGGCTGATGTCTCTCTGTGTGGTCAGCATCTTTCTAGCCATATTGTGCCCCAACATCCCAAGCACGGATATGGCCAGAGGCAGAGGGAGAATGGTACTGCGGTCTCCTTGCTCTGCAGCACAACTCCTTTACATTCATAGCCTGAGAGGCCAAAGAGTTCCCTTTCAGTCACATCGTGGCCAATTACCTAAATCCCTATACCCTGTCATCCTAGCTTGTCCTGTGGCTTCCCATTTCCTTCCAGCACAGCTGCCTCCCATGGTGTCCAAACCGTCCACAGCAGGAGGGGAAAGCAACCTTTTTTAAATTTTTAAATAAACACAGTAGTTTGACAAGTGTCAATTGTTATATGGTGAACTTTGGTTTTCCCATTTAAATCAACAAACATTCAAACATCCTAGTTGTCCCATTTTTACGTAGTGGGACACACCTGAACCTTGTTGCCAGACTTGCTACCGATCAGCACTAGTGTCAGGGCTTGCCTGGCTCTTGGCAAACACTACCACACAACCAACACGGCTTTTGCGTCTCCATCTCTGTTATGGAGTATTTTGAAAAGGTCTCCTGCACTAAAGCACTCAAGTACCTCAAAGTTTCCCCAAGCAGCTGTATGATCTAGGGTCTCCTGCACTCCCACCGGGGCAGGCAATCTACAGATGCCAAGGGCAGAGACTAATTCCATTACTGCGTGATGGAGAAGAGGCTTCCTAACATTTGGCTTTTCAGATCGTGGTGTGGAAAGACATATGCTACATGCTGGAGATAAGGCAGGAGCCTCTTACAGGGCATTTTGCTTTTTATCAATGGAGAAAGCGCAGCCACGCTGCCTCATCTCACATGCTGGTCAGGCTCTTTCCTGGGATGCCTTTTGCCTGGCTCTTCCAACACATCCCAGCCAGCTCAGAGGAGCCAGCCTGATACTTCACAGGAAAGTGCCAGGCAGCATTAGGTTTATGTGGCTTAAAACACAACCTGGACAACGCAGAATAAGGCTGGACAACACTGCTTATTTGAGCAGTAGACCTCCACTCCTCAAACTGCGAGAGCGCTCAGATTCAGTTTGCGCTTTGCAAGCCACCACTGCCCTCCCAAAGCTCCCAGGCAAGCCCAGCTGCTCCTTCCCCCAGTCACCCTCCCATTTGATGGGGGGAAGGCTGCAGAGTCAGCAGTCCCCTGCCGAAGCATCACCCTAGCAGGAGGTGCATCCCAGGTGCACCAACTTACAGCTCCTCCTTGAATCACAGCTGCCTGTGGTGGGGACATCCCCTCTTCACCCTACGCTGCTGCTGGGGCTGGGAGCACACCTCCCAGGCCAGCCTCCAGAGGGGAGGGTGCCCAGCTGCCCCCAGAGCAAACCTGGCAGCCGTGCTTAGCTCCTCCAGGGCCTGAAATGGGAAAGTACAGGGATGCAGGAGGGCAGCACCTCTTCCAGCCTCTCCTCCTGGGCAGCCAGCCCCGCTGCTGCCTCCCTGCCCGCCTGTTTACACCTGAGGTCTGCCACAGCAATCCTGCCACAGCCCCGCAAGCGAGCGGGGAGGCTGGAATTTCACCCCTGGCACCCTGCCCTCCGCTTACACCACCCAACCAGCACCCCGGTTAAAGCCTCTTAGGAATCCCCGTGTACGGAAATCAGGCCTCTGCCGAGGCTGCGGTGCCAGCCACCAGGCATGGCTGCCGGTGACTGTCTGCCGGGTCTGGTGGCAGGGGAACACATCCTATCAGGGTCAATGCTGGGACCTCTGAGGATCAACCCTGCTGCACGGAGCTCTGCTGGGCTCCACGTCATGCACACACCCAAGGGCTTACACATTTACTGCAGCTCATCAGAAATCCACAGCCCCAGCAGCACTTTAGGGTTAACACTTGCTCTCCAAGTGGCACAGGCATGGGGATGTGCGTGTGTGTGACTGGGTAGCAATCAAAGAGAGATCCCTCGCTTTGTGCCTTCTACCCAGCACCCTGGTGGGCACTGCAAAGCAGCCCAGGGCAGCCATCTGCTCATCTTCAGAGTCTTGCCCAGATGCTGGCCACATACCTTCTCCTGAGTAAGGGACCATTTCAACAGGAGGAAGCTGACAGCGACCCTGCCCCAAGTTTTACCCCACTACTGCCAGCTGCAGTATCTTTGTCCCTACATGAAACACCTGCACCCCCTCAGGGATAACTGTAGCCCAACACAGCCATGTGCATCTGTGCTAGCTTTGGCTGGGATAGAGTTAATTTGCTTCATAGTAGCTAGTATGGGGCTATGTTTTGGATTTGTGCTGAAAACAGTGTTGATAATACAGGGATGTTTTCATTATTGCTGAGCAGGGCTTACACAGAGTCAAGGCCTTTGCTGCTTCTCACCCCACCCCACCAGCGAGTAGGCTGGGAGTGCACAAGAAGTTGGGAGGGGACACAGCTGGGACAGCCGACCCCAACTGACCAAAGGGATATTCCATACCATATGACATCATGCTCAGCATATAAAGCTGGGGGAAGAAGAAGGAAAGGGGGGACGTTCGGAGTGATGGCGTTTGTCTTCCCAAGTAACCGTTACGCGTGATGGAGCCCTGCTTTCCTGGAGATGGCTGAACACCTGCCTGCCAATGGAAGTAGTGAATGAATTCCTTGGTTTGCTTTGCTTGCACGCACGGCTTTGGCTTTACCTATTAAACTGTCTTTATCTCAACCCACGAGTTTTCTCACTTTTACTCTTCTGATTCTCTCCCCCATCCCACCAGGGGGAAGTGAGCGAGCGGCTGCGTGGTGCTTAGTTGCCAGCTGGGGTTAAACCACAACAGCATCTCACTCCTTCCTCCTGAATCCTAGCTGCTTGCAAGCCTCCTCTCCAATGCCCCCATCCACATGCTGGTAGGGGTGGGAGGCTGTGGACGGCTTCCCAGGGCTGGGGGGGGGCAGAGCTGGCACTCAGGCAGCTTCCTGCCAGCCATGCCCACAGCAGCCCCTTGATGAGGGGCCACCAGTGGCTCTGCACACCTGCCAGCTGAGCTCACAGCTTCCAGGCCCAGGTCCCACTATGTCTGTGCTCACCAGCAGAGAAAACTCCTCCCAATATAGCATCAGTTGCCTATTTATAACATACTGTTTACCAACACCAAGCGCTCTCTTGTTGGAAGTGGAGAACAAGATTAGTCAAGAGAGCATGAGCAAGGGACRTTTCTCCTCTCATGGGAAGATGAGGGGACCGTGGGAGGGTTACTTAGGGCTGGGTGCTGCAGCATGGCTGATCACCTGCAGCTCCCTCACCAATGCAAGTGGACCCGAGGGCACACTCAGCATTTTTTTTACTTCAGACCCTTAAGCTCTGGGAAGATCTTCCTGTGAAAGGGCGAGATTAGATCCAGCACACAGGACTGAGCCAGCATCCCCTTGCAGCCTGCTCCAGGCTTGGGAAGCACCGAGTGCCAGCAGGTGTTGAAAAACAGATTTAACATAAGGTCTCCAAAGTCTCCTGACAGCTGCTGGGACCCTCTTCCAGCAGCTCAATGAAGGGCTGCTGGTTGCTACAATGCTTTGACAGGGCTTCTTCAGGCAGTGCCCATCTCCAGGGGGAACCACAACCCTGCCAGCTGGCGGTACTCCAGCAGGCGGGTGGGAAGGCAGCCCCCACTGCTCACCCTCACCCAGCCTCCCCTCTGGACGGTCACTCTGTTACTRCATTTGCTCATCATCCCTGGGAAGAGTTAGGTTTGGGGGGCTGTATAAAGCAAGGACATCCGACTGCCAAGGCACTAATGACACCAGCCTTCAGCAGTGGGCAGAGACAAGCTAGGGGTGTCAAAGCGTGGTTGGAGGGGAAAGGGGTTACAATGCCCATCTCTCATGGCAGCATCTCATGTTCGGGATACTGTCCAGGAATATGCTCCTGAGCAACACAAGGCAAGAAATGAGTACTTTCTAGGGCTCCTTAAATTTTGCAGACTTTCTCCCGTGCCCAATCTATACCCTCTCCTGGGTGGCTGGAAACAGACCCCGCGTGATGTTACTGAACTGCACACCCATATGGTGGTAGATCAGAGTCTTGAAGTCCATCCAGGTGAAACAACTGGTGCCAGCCCCGGCTCCTCTCAGAGCCGCCACCGCATTTTCCATTCCTCCCTCCTGGCTGCACCGAGTCATCTCCTGATGCAAGGCTCATTTTTAGAGCCTCACATTTTCCTCTCYGTCTTCAAGAAAGTTATTGCTTTCCTACCCTCAAATAGTCAACACCTCTTCCACCCTACAAAACTGGTAATGGACCTCCTGGCTCCGTTCCCCTCTGTCATTTCCCGGATCCATCTCCTACACCATGGCACTTAACCAGCCCCAAACAGGCTGGCGAGGATGCGCATTTACATTAAGAGGCTGGATTGATTTCTGAGTTTTTAACCTTTCCTAACGGGCACAGAGAGGGTTGTCCTGGGGGCTTTACCAGAAAGCCTCAGCTGGGGCTTGGTGCGTGTTCAGCCAAGGCCTGGAGTCCAGAGGCATGCCTGGACCACATTGCCTTAGCGGCAGGAACACGGGACATTGTCACACATAGGGCCCAGGAACTGCTGGTTAACCGCACAACAAGTTTTGGCTACAAGCCGTCCACTCAGCTCGCCCTCATGTGCCATCCCTTCGGCATGGCTTCTCCCCACCGACAAGCCACAGGCTTGGTGGGGCTGCAGGCTTCTGCACTCCATGTGCTGCCAGAGGCAGAGGCACCAGTGGCGCTGCCCTCGCCCAGGGTGATCCTTTGCTCTCTTCATCCTCCTGGCTCACCCCTGTACACGCTGCTGGGCCCCCACTCTCTGCCAGCTTCCCACTTGTCCACGTGGCAGCTCCTGGCCATCCCCACCAGTGCCCCGGCCCACCCACTCCTCCCAACACCGATTCACCCGCCTCCGGCACTGACTCACTCCCCACCACTCACAACCATGCATCCAGCTCGCCTCCGGCATCCCCACCACCCCAAGTCACAGGACAAGGTGTCAGCACTCTGTTTTAGAGAGTGACAGTGAAGCAATGTGGACCCGCGATGCAGGACAGCCTGGCTCTGCTCTGCATCCCACCCTGACCAGCTGCATGACCGCAGGCATGCTGCTGATACACCCTGTGCCTCTGCTTCTGTCCGTCAGAATCACATACAACCCCTCCCAGGGAGATCACGTAGTTAATTCACAGGCATTAGAAAGACACTTCACTTTCCACAYTAGACATACCAGCAGCACACAAGTATTTCTTGCTGCTTGCACCCCCACCTACAGTCAGCTGAAATCTCTGTTAAGTTACTAGGAGTGAAGGGTACGTCCTGGAGCCATGGTCCTCTGCTCCCATCAGTAAGGTCCRGGGAAGCGGCAGGGGGCTGTCACTGCCCTGTCTGCTGGGGCTTTTGGATTTACCCCTCTCCTGGGTGAGCAACATCTGTCCTGTCCCTGCTTGAGAGCATCACCAGCCACAGGATTAAAAACAAAGATGTTTTTGGATGGTTTCCCAGCTGCTTGCTGGGGTAACTGCAAGAGCACAAGCTTCACACGGCCTCTGCCAGCTCAGGTCAGCTCCGAGCAGCCAGGGAGATGCCCAGGTGGGCAGCAGTGCACCTTATGAAGTTTTGCCACTGCTAGTTTAATCTTCAGTGCTTAGGCTCTTCAGGACCAGGTACGCTCCCTGCCCTCAAGGGAGGGGGCAGTGGCACCGAGCAGCAAGTTTTTCTCAAGGAGTGAGAAAAAAGGAATAAAACACTCCCTGTCCACCCGTGGCCTGAGTCACGGGACCCCCCCACCAGCCCCAGCACAGCCTCTCCTGCCTGCGGGCAACATCCACCTTTGGGTACCTGMGAGGAGCTGTGGTGCCGTGGGGTGCTCTGCTCAGTGCCCTGATGGCTGCTGTTCCCCATCCATGGGCTTTTCATTCTGCGCTTCGCGCGGCTCCTACACATCATCTCCTGCTACCTGCCGCTTGTCTCCACTGTCACCTTTTCTCCTTTAGTTCTTCCCCCCCTGGAGAGGACTTCAGGTTTACGTTAGGACTATGCCAATCCCCAGCCCTATGAGGGGATCCCAACAGAGACAGCACATATGCCTGACCACTTTCTGTGGTCTGCTGCTCTTCTCCCCCCACATCCACAGTCACCGGACTATGAGCGTAGAAACTGCATCTCAGCTATTCCCTTTGGTACTTGTTTCAGTGCTGCAGCGCTGGGGAAGGAGCTGGAGGTTCCTCCTCCGGCACAGCTGGCAGCAGCATGCACTAGCAGGGCCTCCTCCTGGACCTTCTCACCTGCTGGGTTACCAAGGGATGGGGCAGAATTTCCTGTCCCACCATCCCCAACGCACATGCCTTAAGAAGAAGCAGAGGTAGATTAAAAAAAAAAAAACAAACAAAAAAACCAAACCCAAACCACACCCCTACAGCCACATTCAAGTCTCAAACCCCCATTGATCCTGAAATCCACCCAGCATGAGGCTCCTGCAGGCAAAACGGGGTACTAAACCACACACACACCTCTAAGCTGGGAGGCAGAGCAGGAATAACAAGGCAGCTGAGCCCTGGTGCTGGGGTAGGAGGAGAGGGTGTTGCCCCAGAGCTCTGCTTGGAGCCTCCGGAGCCAGCTCTGCAAGGAGGGGTTGGTAGGAAGGGCGTGCTTCGCAATCAGTAACACGTTGCAAGTTAAGGGATGCTCTGAAATGCTGGGGTGGGCTGGGAGGCAATTAGAGGTTGATCAGGATGATTGACAGGCTGGAAACAGCCCAGGGGAAGGGAGGGGAGCAGAGGGAAGAGCAGGCAGGCGTGCTTGCTATGGGCCAGACAGGCTCACCCCCCTGCAGTAGCTTTTCAGGGCTAGGCTGGGAGTTTCCAGTCCACGCACCCATTTGGCCACAACGCACAGCTCCACCTGCACCACTGCTTGGATGGGCTAGAGTCTACCTTCACTAAATGGGTTTAAAAATCCCTTTTCCTGCTCCAAGAAATACAGTACAAACAAGAGACAGAGCATACGTTGTGCGGTCCAAATAGCAAAGCCCCCTCTCCCCAAGCTGTCCAAAACCTGCTTTGTTCTCTATTTACCAGCCATGCACTTCCAGCACTGCYTTCCTACCCATACATCAGTCACTCCCATATATTTTGAAAACAGGCTCATTAAAACTGCACACCTCCTCTACTTTGATTGCCCCATCCCTTCTCTTCCCTAGATTTCTGAGCTCCAACTAGAGGTCCTATTTGATCTTTCACACCCATCCAACCCCAGAGACATCTGCGAGCACAGCTGTGTTAGAGGCAAAGACCCAAGGGATCAACATGTCTCCACAGGCACAAGTCTGCTGATGGAGGTGCAGTTATACTGGCAAAACAGCTTCTTGGTGTTTGGAGGTGGTGGAATAAGCCAGGGTGAGAAGCAGGAGCATTTTTGCCAAAATAATATATCAGCAGAGCAATCAAAACAGGCAATCGTACACGTCAAGCAGGCCAGAAGCTGCAGGTGTTTTGAAGGAGACACCTAACACACCACACAGACATGGCCCAGACCATGCTCAAATACTCCTACCATACCAGGTTTTTATGCCTTTGATTTGCGAAGGTGTGTCCCTCGCCCCATACCCACCAGAGGAGAGCTGAGCTATGGCTGCTACTCCACAAGACTCTTCTGGAGCAACTAGGTGTTCCACCCTGTAGCACTCAACTCCCCAGAAGAAGACACAAACGCTTACTGGGTTATTTCCTACAAACCAAAGCTCTGCTCCCATCAAATGGAACAAAGCTTGAGAGAAAACAAAATAAAGGARTGAAACACTGGGTTTTTTCCCCCCTTCTCCTTTAAAGCACATCAAAGCATTTGCTTTCCCCTGACTCACAACCATAGTCAGGAGCTATCTACTAGCTTTGAAATTCCCCTCCTACCCCAGGCGATAATAAAACATGAAGATACGAGAGCGTGAGATTCCTGGAGCACTAGGCAGCAGGGATTTACAAGGGATACATCCTGTCAGGCACACTGGATCATCTTTATTTTTAACAGCATTACAGCGTTAGTGGGTGAAAGGGAAGTTGTGGATGTGGCAAGATTTTAGCGAGCCATCTGCTGCGGCATCTCACCCAATCTCCCTCTCAAGGTTTGTTCATTGGGCTAAGGCAGAAACGTCACCTGATGGACTGAAAACGGGTGTAATGACCCTAAATAAACCAGCAGCTATAAGTGACAGAGCACTGGACCACAGGCTGGTAGGAACAAGAGGTGAGGGTGACATTTGGTGTCGTTCATCAGTTTCACCGACCCAGGCGCTGAGTTTGGAGAGGTGGTAGGTGCTGGCTGCTCCCAGGTACCTGTTTGGCAAAGAAGCTGGGTGCCACAAGGGAAGGGATGCTATAAATCACTCGGAGGCAGATGATGGGCTGGGGCAAGGAGAGGCAGGGAACAATTTCAGAGGCACATGCACGGAGAGTGGGTGTAGGTTTGTCAGGGCATCACCCTGCATTAGCTGGGGCCAGGCTAGTGCTTTCTTTTACTGGAGATGCCTCCTCATAAGGTAGAGGAGTCTCAAGGAAAGGGCTTAGACATATACCAAGGCAGGAGCAACAAAAAAGGACAGCTTTGAAACCCAGAGAACAGGGATGCACTGAGAAAGTGGTAACAGGTGAAGAGAGGGACCTCCACCCATGC
This sequence comes from Phoebastria nigripes, assembly GCA_035582835.1. Classification (NCBI taxonomy): domain Eukaryota; kingdom Metazoa; phylum Chordata; class Aves; order Procellariiformes; family Diomedeidae; genus Phoebastria; species Phoebastria nigripes. The sequence goes on along the minus strand of JAYKAV010002921.1, from coordinate 2,477,735 downwards.
AAGAGGAGAAGGGAGAGCTGGCTGCATGGCTCTGAAGGTGACAACAGCCCCAGCATCTCACCACRGGTTTTTCTTACCACTCTTCATGGCCTGGCATTTCTACCCTACCAAGCTAATGATACACAGTCATAAGATATGTTATGCTTACACAGGATAACCAAGTCCCACCTTAATCTTTTCCTTGATTAGATAAACAGATTGATCTCCTTATGTTTCTCACCATAAAGCTTTCTCTCCAGCCCTCAGATTATTTTGTAACTCTTTTCTGAATTCTCTTCAATTTTTCAGCACCCTTTTCTGAGTGCTGACACTGGATTTAGACAGAGTATTTTAGTACCAGTCTCCCCAGCACCTCCTACAGCAGTAAAGTCTCATTCCTAGGACTACTTACTGCTGCCTTTCCAGGTGTCAAACATTTCACACAACTGCCAGGCTTGGAGGGGCCTTAATAGGTCATCTCATGAGATTCTTTGCTTCAGGCACAGACAGTTGCAACTCATCCATATCTACAGACTTTTGGCTAATTTGTTCTAACACCCCCCCCCCCCCAAAAAAAAACCAAACCAACATAAAAACCCCCTTCAAGATAGCCTCCTTTTCTGCTTCACGATCCCAACTGGGGATATTATGGAAAACCATAAAGTCTGAACTCCCTCATTACAGGTAAAGTGACTTCCTGCCCTGTCTTCATCACAACTAGTCTTCTAGAAGTACATTGCTGTACATCCTTGAAGACCATGAAGTTCCCTCTTCCATCTTTTCTTCCTCAGGCTACACAGTCCTAGTTCTTCTCATCCTTCCTTCCACACCATATTTCTAAAGACCTTAATCATTTCTGTTGCTTTCCTGGATACTCTCTTGTTTGTGCACATCCTTCTCCAAGGGTTGCATCTACATCTGAGCCTGGTCCTTCAGCAACACCTCATCTGTGTTGAGGAGAGCACTAATTGCTTCCTGCACCTTAGAGGTGTCACTCCTCATACAGCCTGGCCACAAGGCTTGCCTCGTGTTCACAAGGCTTGCCTCATGTTTTTTTTCCTTTCCAGCAGAGCACTAACTCATCCTGCTCACAAACCCCGGTAATATCAACATTTTCCCCTGCCCTGCCTGGCCAAGGTCTCCTTATCAGACAGGAACCCTTTTGAGTACAGCTTTTCAACCAGTTGTGGGTCCACCTGAGGGATGCTTCCTATCTCTCACCCCTTGACTGTTTGTTTATGAGGCTGACACTTGGGTCAGTGACACAGACTGACTTAAGTAAAGATCTATCACATCCATTGCCCCCGCCCAGCCAGCAGGCAAGCCATCCTTCCAGGCAAGGGCGTTGACCGACTTGATGCGGTACGTTCCAGACAAATGCATGCTGATGGATTTTTAATCAGCATATTCTACCACCTTCTTAACAGGATAAACACTAACTGCTTAACTGTTTATTCTAGTTTAAATAAACAGGCTGGTTGTAGCCCCATTCTTTCTCCCTGTATTTCAAGGGATCAAACCTTGGGGTCTCCCTCCACTAGATGTTCTCTAAGGTGGCTGCTCACCATGCAAAAGTTGCCTTAGTCTAGTCTTTAAGTACTTTCAGGGAAATTTCATAAGGCTTTGCCCACATGCCCACATCTAATTTACCTAACTAGTCCTGTCACCTGTTCTGACTTGTGCTTGGATTCACTTTTTAAAATTAACTCCTTTAAGTACCTCATGACCTTCTTTGCAAGGTGAAGACAGAGTTCTTACTGTCACATTTTATTTGTTCCTGTTTTCCACGCAGCCAGGAGCCAATTCCTTCTTCTATCCAATAACTGCATCGGCTCCTTCTGCTCGAGCTGGGAGTTCACACTGAGTTTCGCATCCACTGCAAATCCGGTTCCTTCCTCCCAGATTTATAGCTTTGCGACTCGTGCCAGCTCAAGCTGCCTTTTCTGTGTTGTGAGTAATAGCAAGCCCCTGGGCAGCTACCGCAGTTCAGCAGACACACAATAATTCATTTCCAGGTCTATGCCTCAAGCATAGACAAGAGCCCAGCAAAACCAAATCACCAACTTGCATACGCAGTCATCCTGGGGAAGATGTCAGCTTTACCAGCATCACCTGAGAGCCTCCCGAGTCCAATGGTTTCACACAAAGGGAGTCTAGACCATATGCACAGGGAGTTGAGGGATTAGTCCCTTTTAAGATCTTCCTTGGGACCCAAAGGCACTAAATTTTTGGCTCTAGAGCCCAAGTATCCTAAGGACAGCTGCAGAGACCTCCCAGCTGTGTCACTGCCAGGCTCCCTCTGACCTCCATGCAGAAGACATCAGATGTTGATAATTATTTCAAGCAGGAGACAAGGCCTGCTGCCATCCGAGTTTCCTCTAAGTAAAAGATCATGCCAAGATTGTCTCACCCCCTGGCTTTGAAGGGATCTGAGACAGAGCCTACTAAAGGCCCCTATTTAATTAGCAAAAGCAGGGCCAGGCCAACACATGACTCTCCTACTAAATGCACTCTCATAAGAAATTCCACTTAAGAGTAGCACCCTTCCCCTGACACATGTCAGCAACACATCAGGAGACAGTGGGATGCTCTTAAGGGAGCCTGTCAGAGCTGTTCTTCCATGCAGGTCAACAGGAGAGAGCACAGTATCTCCCCACGAGCAACACCACGTGGCCTCCTTGTTGGCATGACAGAGCCAGAGGTCGCATCACTGGTGGCAGCTGGCTGACTGCAGGGCAATGCTCTGCACAGAGGCAGGAGAAGAGACCTGCACGGAGCCAACAGGAGCATCCCTAGGGGAAAGGGAAGGGGTGTCAAAGCAAGCAACTGCTCCGCACACAGAATTACAGGGGTGCAGAGGGGATAAGCACACCCAACGCAGGGACTCCCAGGAGTAGCTCCAGGGACAGACAGTCCTTCTAGGGAGCAACAGGCAACAGTCTGACAGGAAAGACCCACAGCTGCTGCTCTTCCAGCCAGAGAAAGGTAGAGAGGTTCTTTGGTTTGCTGCTCAGAGGCAGCATGGTTGTGGTGGTGCAGGAAATGCAGAACATACCGAAAACAGGCAGACATGAATCCTGCCTGCAGCTGCTTTCTCCTGGTGCTGATGCAATGTGCAGCCACAGTCCCTTAAGAGATCCAGCCCTTTTCTTTAATGCAATAGCACAAAGATCCTCCCAGATCGCCACAYAAACGGGAATCTTCAAAACCTTGCTTTAAGCCAGACCCGTACTACCAACTACCAATTTCTCTGGGGAAATAAAACGGCACGCATGAAACAAGACCCCTCTCTCTTCCCAGCACAATAACCATGTGGGCAGAAGCTGCTGGCATCAACAATTAGACCAAGGCACATCAAGAACAGGAGATGTTGCTCAAAAGATGCAGTGGGCTATGCCAGCAGGATCCCCATCTTGCCCATATAAGCTGTGTAGCCACTATAAGAGCTTGGCCTAAGGAGASTACTGGGATACTGGGAAAGCATTCCCACTCCACCAGCTGGCTTTACAAGGGATGGGGAGGAAGGGACTTGAAAGCAGAAGAGGGGGAATGGCAGGCAGGCAATATCAACATGCAAGCACCATGGGGAGAACAGAAGTATTTCCACCACTGCTTAGCAATCATGTGCAGGGAACACATAACRGGCATGCAAAGATAACCCTGCGAAGGGCAGGGAGTGCTGCACGGAGAAGCATGGAGGAAAACATTCTCCATCTCATGCTTAGCAAGAGAGTCTTGGGCTTCCTGCAGCTAATCTGTATTTGGAGCAGAGGGCAGACACCCAGCTCCACGCTGGAAGGACATGAAGCGAGAAGGCAGTGCCAACCGCAGGCCTGCAGGCTCAGAGAAAAGCCATTTCATACTGCAAGCCTTTGCTCTACAAGCTTGGCACCAGCTTCATGAATCTCGCCCTCTCTCTGTTGCAGAGTGCGTACACACATGCGCGTTTCTTTTTTGTTCCTTGATTTTTGTTTTCCTCCTTTTAACCAACTTTCTAGCCAATGCCTCAGGACTGCCCCAACTCACTCCCCTGAGCAAGCCAGAGAGCTGCTGACAGGACGAGGGCTGCAGGCAAAGAGGTGCCTCCTGAGAAGGCCATGCTCAAGGCACTTCCTGCACACACTAACTCCCCATATGGCTGGCGAGATGAGGAGTCCTTTCCAGCAAGAGCCTGAGCTGCACGGGGCATGGGAGACAGGCCAAGGGTTGCAGTCTCAGGCAGCAGGCGCTCCCACGAGGAACACAGAGCTACTCTCAGAGAGGCCGGCTGCCCCACGCTGCGGTCCTTCAAAGCTAGAGCATCAGGACCAGCAACACACCTGTGAAAAGCAAAGTGGCAGAGGGACAGAGAGACTCCCTCCCTCTCTCCCTACCTGGAAACCTGCATTTCGGTTTCCAGCTCAGCCTGCAAGCAAGCTCCGAGCTCCCCAGGCTTATTTCCAGAGCCGGGAGGAGGAGGAGACAGCTCTGCTGAGACCAGACATAGGCAAACCTTCCTCTGACTCAYGCAGCATCCCAGAGGCCACGGCCCATTCGAGGCTCTGCTGCTCCCCCCACAATGCCTCCTGAGCCATCAGGCAAGACCTGGGACCCTGCAGAGCCAGTTCAGGCAGTAGCAAACCTGCCCCTTTGCTTCAGGCTCCAAGCAGGGCCCCCGCCTCCTTGTGTGAGACGCAGGGTGGAGAACAGGCAGCAGGCTGGCACACCGGCCGCTTGCTGCAGGAGCCACCGGCCGGGGGGGACTGCTGCCAGAGGGCAGCGCGGGGCTGYCGGGCTCGACACAGAGGGCTGCTGGGCAAGCTCTCGCTGGAGCGAAGGAGGTAGGGCAGGAGCAGTCCGAAGGACAGCCACCAAAGATTGCKCTCTCTCTCTCTCTCCTTGGTTCCCACCCCCTGGAAAGCAGCTGCTAGATTAAAAAAGGCTTAACGGTGCTGTCATTCAAGGACATGGAGACAATCTCCATTTTCCAAACATCCCCATCATCTTGTCTCATCTCTGCACCACAAAAAGCCCCAGGGAAGATCCGGCAAGCCCTGTCATCCTTGCCTCCATTACCCACCGCGGAGCTCTCAGATGCTTTGATATGCAAATCAGCCACAGGATCCATAACCAGCACCGTCTGCAATTAACAGTGCAAGGAGTATCCTACACCCAGGGCCTCCTCCGTCATGAAGCAGGCACCCCACGGCTGCGCAGCCTTCACGTCAGAYGGCGCAGGTCCCAGCTGTCTTTCCTGGGAACCAGAGGTGCCGCCCCCGGAGCCCTTGGGTCCCCAGCRTACAGCCTCACCCTGGCCGCCAGGACGGAGATGGGGTGCTTACGGGCTGGGGTTGCACCTCGGTATGGATGGGGAGGGCGGCAGAGGAGCCACCAGCAGGACRCTGCGGGGCTCCCTGTGACCTGAGGCACTCCAGCTGCCCTGGGCTCAAGGAAAGTGTAATTAGCAACAGACAAAAAGCAGGCCCTCAGCACTGCCAGCTCTCAGGCTTTTACTGCAAATATCACACCACCTGGGATTTTCTTAAAGTCCTAGTTCCCAGAACAAAGCAATTTCATAAGGATATTTTATTCTTTTTATGTAAAAATTTATCAAAAAAACCCAAGCAAGTTCCTAGCCCATTTTATTTCTGAAGAAAGCTAAAAAATATGACCAAGGATATTTTAAAAGCCCAGAAGGAAAAAAACAAAACAAAACAAAACAGAAAACAAACAAACAAGAAGGAAAGCACTCAGTATTTTTCTTTTTTTGGCTCAACTCATGGCTTCAGGACATTTCAGGATAGTTGCACCGCACTCCAGTCAAAGGGGAAGAAAATGGAGCATTGCAAAGCTTCACAGCAATGCCTTCTTGACAAGAAAACCGACACCCTCAGAAAATACAGTAGCTTCAGTTCCTTCCAAGGTTACTGAAGACAGGAACAGACAAAAATAGAGCAAACTTAGTGCAACAAAACATACTCATGAGCCAAACCAGAGTCTCTTCCCAACCCCCTCAAAGGCATCTTCTTTCATTTTTATCTTGCTCCTATGGTATCCAGGTGAAGACTGCAGAAAGGACTTCTCTCCCTGTAAAGACAGCATATTCCTACCACTAAAAGGCTGGAGACTAAAAAGGCCTTTCCTAGGTTGATACCAGCTAATTGCAGTCATTAAAAGCAACGTCCTTAATGCTTTGCTATTTCTGGTTTGAACGGAGTCCTCCTGGAGTCGGTTACGAGCTGAGTAGTTGGCTTTCTGCTCTCTCAGAAGCATTAAAAGAATAAAAGGCTCTTAGGGACCGTATAGCACAGGTGTTTGGAGGGGAAGGGTACCGGTCCCTGCAATGCACTTGCGAAGGCTTTGTCCCATCCCCGGGTGGGGCATCTGCAGGACCATCCAAGAGGCACCTGTGCTGTGCAACCCTTCAGTGGCTTTGTGACCGCTGCTAATGGGATGCTCCTGCCCTGCAGCCCGTGGCTTTCCATGCGTGCTTACTCTGGAGGATGACCTGATGGAGCAGGACACTTCCAGAGTAACAGATAAATGCAGGGTGCAGGGCTTCTTGCGCACCTAAATTAGCACACCCTGAGCATGCACTGATCAGCCTTTTGCTTCCAACTCCTGCTATCGAGGGAAAAGTGAGGGAGGGAGGTGCCCAGAATCCCAAATTCCCCAAACAACTAGTCTCCATCCAGCTGAGAGCTATCAAACCTGCTACAGGCACCAGGCTGACTGCAGCCACGTAACAGATTTTTGGCATGACGCCTCCAGCAGGTAGCTACCTACAGACATCCAGGGCACACTCCAGRACAGGAGGAAAAGCCATGGTTTGCTGATTTGGAGGGGCTGGTGATCAAGACAAGAGCAGAAAGGGACTGCTTGGCTGCATGACCATGCACACAAGCCCCATCTAATAGCTCTTTATTAAGTTCTCCCGGGTGCGAGAGGCAGGACGATATCAGAAATTTGCCTGCTGTTCCCACCCTTGAACCATCCCTCCTGCCTCCCTGCTACTCTCCATCACAGCGGTGCCTAGAGGAGAGAGGCAGGGAGGAGGACAGRCAGCTCTCCAAGACCGAGCACGCACACAAGCAGCCTCAGCACCCCCGATGGCGATCGCAGGTGAGATGGGAGCCGGTGCCACCCTGCAGAAATGGGTCCGGCGACCCCCGGGGTGCAGAAAACACGTTACCCAGCCGAGGGACGGCGCACGGGGAGACAGCAGAGGACGGGCGCCCGGGAGGCGGGCGAGAAGCCCCGGTGCCCCGAGCCACCCCGCTTCCACGCAGCCCGGGCCGGCCTCGGAGGGGGGGGGGACACACGGGCCGCTCCCCGGGCGCCGCACCCGGRCGCGCCCCCCACCCCGCTCCGCCCCAAGATGGCAGGCAGCGCCCCCCGCCCCAGGCCGCCCCCGCTGCGGGGCTCCGCGCAACGGCCGCGCCGCCCGGCCCGCTCAGCCCTCCGGAGGGCCTGAGGCGCGGCCGCTGCCCCCCTCCCCCAGCAAACACCGAGGCGGCGGCGGCCCCGGGCCCGCCTGGCCTAGGGGAACCACGGCCGCCGCTCCCCGCCGTTCCGTGCCGCACCCCGCCGCGCCAGCAGCTCGCTTACCCCGTGTCAGGCGCGGACTGGCTCCCCCCAGGCTGCCGCTCCCCTGCGCTTCGCCCCGCCGGGCCCGGCGCTGCGGTACAGCGCGGGAGCGAGCGGCGACCGCCCGGCTCGGCTCGGCTCGGTTCGGTTCGGCTGGGCTCGGCGCGGGGCGGGGCCTCGGGTGGGCGGAACGCGGAGGCGCCGGCCCTGCACAGCGGTGGGCGGGGCYCGCGGGCGGCGGCGCTGCGCATGCGCGCGGGCCTGCGGGCGTAGGGGCCGCGTTCCCCTCGGAGGTGCGCGGCGGAGGGGGGGGTTGGGGTCTGCGCTCCCTGCGGGGCGGGGGGGCGCAAAGGGCGGTCCCGGGAGCGGCGGCAGCAGCAGCGGGCCGGGACGGTGGGGAGCGGAGCGGGCGCCGGGTGGGGGCAGCCGTGCGGCAGCGGACGCCCCGCCCCTGAGCGGCGGCGCCGCCGTCGCGGGGCCTTAGGCCTCCCGGGCGGGGCCGGCCGCGTCCTGCGGACCCGGCGGACTGCGGGCGGCCTTACCCCGCCGGCGGGCCAGTCTGCTCACGGGGTGCTGGCTTTCCCCCGGAGCCGGCGGCGGGCCCTCACTTGGCCTCGTGGCCGAGCCGCTCGGGGCGYGGGCGGGTCCCCTCAGCCCCCGGGCGCTGGGGCTGGGTGAGAGCGGGCCGCAGTGCGTGTGCGGCTGCCGTGCTCGCCTGTGGGCCCTGCGGCGCCTGGGCTGTCCGCGTCCTCACTTCCCCCGGGTACTGGCCCCGCTGCCCGTCCCTCACAGGGAACCGTTTGCAGGGGTCGCTGATGCTCTGTGCACAGGGCCTCAAACGTCTAAACCCTGAGTGTGGGTTGCTGCTCTAAAAAGACTGAGAAATGCTGGCCCCGAAGATGGCATGTGGGTTGAGTGGCACAGGGCAGATAGTTGTGACATCTTGCAAAAGCAGCTGGGAGCCAGACCCTGGGCTGTGCAGAGCCTGGAACCTTTGTGTCGCTTGCCCACAGGGCACTGCAGATGGGGTGACCGGCGTGCCCTAGCAGTCTGGCCTGGGGGAGGAAGAAAACACTATTCTGACTCTCCTGCACCTGTGTCCTTCAGAGCATTTCTTTGCTTCAGAATTCATGTGGGGCTGTGCTGCCGGGATTAGGTTTGTGTGGGTATGAGTAGTCATGCAGCAAAGTTGGACCAAAATTCCTGTGTCCTGACAAGCGCGGCGTTTACTCATGTGTGTCACGGGGACTCAGGAAGTGTGGGCTTTGCTGGTTATTCTCCAAAAAACTCCTTTGGAGGTCCGGTGAGTAAGGGGAGGCAATTTGGGGAAGACAACAGCGTGACAGGTTTCTTATAAGCGTGAAAGACTTACTCCTTGTAGTAAAAGCAGATGGGCAGCCAGGCTTTTTAAAAGCGGGACACAGATGCTCGTCTGAGCTGTGTTCACTTAATCTGGTTCGAGAGTTCTCTAAGTTTACCTGGAAGGGTCTTGTTTGGGAAGGAGAGAAACTGACTTAAGGGAAGTTTTTGATTGAGAAGCGAGGCTTGTTCCAGCAAAGCTGCAGATAGCTCTGTGCTGCCTTGCGGCATGAGTGTGCCTTTGTCTCCAGGTTAGGTTTCTCTTAAGCCTAAATTCTGTCTGTATTAGGCATCCTTTTCTGGCATAGCTTTATCAGGAAGGCCTGGAGCCACTATCGTTCTTCATTCTGTGAACAACTAGCCTAGGTCAGTGGTTCCTGACTTTTTTTTTTTTTTTTTTTTTTTTTTTATGGTTGAGCCACAGCTCCCCACCTTCTTGTTTGTGTCCTTCTCCCTGCCACAGCTCCCCCCAGTGCAGTTACTGCTGTCTGGTTTGTGATCGCACCTTGCTGGTTGGGACCTGGTCATCCACATCAGGGCTGGGAACAGAATCTGGTCCTATGGCTTGCCACCTATTGTCCTGTTCCTGAGACCTCAGTACTTTTAGAAGTAGCAAAGATACATTCRAGAGGTGATAGCAGTGTTAAGTTATGGGAGTGCGGGCAGTTCTCTGAATTCATGGGGAATTCCAAAAGACATGGACAAGGCAGGACCTCACTGGGCTTCACCTCCAGCCCCACAGACCATACCAGAGCAGAGCTTCTGGAGTTCGATACCTGCTCTACTGCTCTTTTCCTTTGACCTCACACAGGAAGTTGTCCTCTCTGTAGCTTAATTTCCTGCTGGTGCACTGGGAATAATCCCTTCCTATTTTAGTACAGTGCTGTGAATATGAATATATAGAATGGTTTAAGGTGCTCGGATACTAGAATGGTAAGAGCCATAAGTACCTTAGAGTTGGGACTTTTGGATACTTAAAATGTCAAAAATAAGTTTTCCATTAAAGATATTCAGCTCTTTTTTTTATCTGCCTTTCCTGATTGTGATCTGGAAAATGAGGTTAGTGTGTTTTGCTTCAAAATTGTTAACAGACGTACCTGTAATGAGTTTCTGTTGGTAACTTGGATCAATAAATATCCTGTTTAATAGCTAATCCTATTCATAAACGGAATTCGAAAAGACTTAATTCCTCTTTGTGAATCCTGGCCTTTCTGGCTGTCATTAGTGTAAAACCAATTATGTCTTGGTAATGAATATCTTGTGTATTTTTAACACACACAAACCCTTAATCACATCGTTTCCTTTATGAGGAGAGCTGTGAATGGATTGAGTCCCGTAGTTCACAGTTGGCTCTTGTAGCTCACCCTGGCAGACGGTCTATAAATAAACCTGCAGTGGCAGGTTAGGGGTTTTGGTATTTGCATCGTGCATATTGTCTTGGATTTATTTCCTGCGTTTTAATGATGGATGACAGATGCAGTTCAAATCTTTGTGGTGCCCGGAGCATGTCTATTTTGGTCTCTTAGAAGAATAAAGGGGATGTTGGCCCCCACTGTTTGACTGTGCAGATCAGGTTACTACTATTAAAGTGAAGAATATTTTTCCCTGTTTTATTTTGTATGTTTGACAGCAGGCTTTGGGTAGTAGGCCTCAGCATTTGCTTTGCAACATCCATTGGTTTTCCCTGGGGCCTGTTTGTGTGGATGAGTTACTAGCAGAAAGAAGGAAAAGAAATAGCTGAATGGTTGTGAAACTACAGATCTTGGGAATACAGGGAGCAGATGTCATTTCCAAAACTTGTGATCAAAAAGGGAAGTAATACTGGATTGCTTGGTAATAGCACTATTTAAAAGTATGTTTACTCTAGGATGCAGGCAGGGTAAGAATGGCACCTTGACTTTTTTAGGGTATACGCCACTGATAAAAACTTGGTCAGAGCCTCACTGGCCTCTTGACTGTTCAGACGCAGACCTTTTTAGTGCTCCCATGGCTGTGTTAATAGTGCAGATTCACACAGACGATTCTTGTGAGGCACATCAGTATTTTTGCTGAAATGAAAGATCCTTTTCTTGTCCAAATCTCCTGGTGTTTCTCCAGACATACTGTCATGATGTAAGTCTGGGTTGGCAGTGAAAGGAGAAGTCCCAGTCTTGTGTTTTGCCACATTCCTCGCACCAGCGGCTGTGGGCTAGTTGGATCAGGGAGCTGATCTAGCTGAAAACTGTGACTGATTTACATGAGTGCTAGAGCCAGCATAAGAGAGGTGATGGAAATGTGTGTTGAGGGGACACAGGGCTTCCTTTCTTGGTTGTGTGCCCTGACATTGGTTCAAAGTGAGTATGTAATCCTGTCCTTATCTGGAAGATGTCCTTGCTTTGTATCAGCTCCCTGAGGTGGTCTACTCGTGTTTGCATGCGTTTGATGAAAATATTTTATGTGGCCTGCTTCTGTTAGCTGGGATGACATTTTCCAGAACTACTCCATTCAAAAACCACTCAAGATTGCAGTAAATATAAGTTAGTTCTTTAATCTCAAGGGAAAACAGTGAAGGTGGTAGCTTTAGTATGGCACTTGAAAATGGTGCAGTGGGTAAATAACTTCCAGAGGTTTATAACTGGTGAAGAATTCCTTTGTTGTTTGGTGTTGGAATTCGATGTTGGTCTGTTGCATTGGATGGGGTATGGCTGAAGGGCCCTTGAGAAGGGAGTGTTTGCTGCAGCAGGTTATAGCGTGCTCAGACTTGTTCAGTGAAGTAGAAATTGGGTCATTTTAGTGAATATTTGATTAACAGACTCCTTCACCCTTTCTGAATCTTACTCTGAACTCAGTCTGAGGTCCATGCTAACTTTTAACTGGTATGTGGAGCGGAGAGAAGCAAAGCATCCTTACAATTCTGGTTTTAAGAAATTAGTCTCTCTAACCATGAGATAAAGCCACTGCTAGAATTTAGGGGCAGCAGGGTCAGAGCTGGGAGAGAGGTTACTCTGCATGGTTCTTCATGGCTGCTTTGGTGCAGCTATGTGTGGCCTACGCTATATCAATAGTTGTCTTTGTGTTGGGCCTTTCATTTTAGGATGTCTGTTTAAATACTGCTCTTGCCTAGCATGAACAACTTGGAAATTAATCCTGCTTGAGCAGGAGATTGGACTAGATGACCTCCAGAAGTCCCTTCCAAGATAATTCCTTGGTCAGGAGTGTATTAGTGACTAAGTACTAAGCAGCGGTGGTGTTTTGCCCATCCAGGGTATTGTAGGGTGCACTCCTGTATCAGTTGGGCAATACTGACAGCAGACTTCTGGGAATTCCTGCAAATTTTCCTGTGCTTGAGGGTTATGGGGGTACTCTTCCCATATACCTCCGAGCCACCTTCAGAAGCAGACTCAGGTGACATGTGTTCCCTGTGCCTGTGCTAAGTGCAGCCTCCTCTGAGTCCTTTTTAAGGGCTACTGGTGTGAGGCAGCATCAGTGCTGGGAAGGAGAGAGGTGCTGGGCATGCTGYGCCGATGGCTGTCATTGCTTTATAGCGGCTTTTCAACTTTGGCACCAACTCGGAGCGTTCGTGTGGCAGCACCCAGCATGACAGAGTGGGTGGCTTCTGTGCCCTTTGGAGTTTAGTTTAGTAATTAGCCGCTCCCCCAGAGGGGGAATCCGAGGGCGCAGGAGATAAAGTGCCCTGTTCACAGTTGCAGAGGGAGCAAGTCGGGACTGGGTCTGGTTGAGGAGCGCCTGGAGACAGACCCAAGCTATTGGCTGTTTGTTTCTAGAAGGGAAGCTGGCATGTTACGATAGCTGAAGATGTGATTCACTGTTCATGAACCTGCTTGCACCCTTGAATGCTGTCGTCCATGCCACAGATGCATTCTTCTCTTCCCTCCACCCTGAACCTTCCTGCTAATTGGAAGCATCCCCCCTGTTTACTCAGTTCCTAACAGGATGCTTCATACCAAATAATCAATCATACGAAGTTTCTTAGCTTGTGACACATCTTAATGTGCCGAGGAATAATTCTTAGCAAAGAAGGGGGTGCTGAGTCATCTGGAAAAATAAACAGTCCTTGGACACTTAACGCTGTTGATGCTTCTGCCGGTAGTTTTGTGACTTCAAACCTTCACTGCTGCCACAGGGTAGAAACAAACGGTGACTCCTCCCAGGAGCAGGGAGTGAGTTCAGAGTTTAGGCAGTGCTTTAGGACTCTGACATGCAGCCTTGAGCACATCTAGCTATGCTGGTCGTGACGTTGCTGTCCCTCTGACAGCGGGCAGAGTGTGCGCTCGTGCCTGCCCTGCCACGAGCCAGCAGACCTCTCGTATCGGTCTTACGTAGCAGTGAGGATGAGCAGGCCCATCCTCTCCTGCCACCGAGGCCACCATGCCTGCCAGGGGTATAGAGCTGAACTCCCCGGGAAGCATCCGAAAAGACAACAGAGAGGCCGACTGATGTCTGAAAGACAACAGAGAGGCCGACTCGCTGCTGCTGTGTGTTTGGGTCTTCTAGAGGGATGCAGGGCCTCGGTGCGATTCTGGAGGAAGTAGGAGCAATATTACCCACTGGGTTTGAGTTTCACACGGGGAAACGGTACACCCAAGCGCAGAATGGGACACAGGCTGTCCTCCCTGCCAACGCGGGGTGTGGGCTTACAGCAAGTTGGACTTGCTTAGAAATCCTAGCAGCAGCAAGGACCAGGTAATTGGGCAGCACTGTAAATTGCCAGCAGGACTGTGAATACCASAGGGTCTTGTTTTTGTTAGGATCACACAGCTAGGTAAGGAGCTGTGGCAAAAACACAGCCTTGGACTCTCATTTCAGAGAGGGGACGGTGCAGGCAAGCTCTGAAGGGAACTCATTTGGAGATCTTCTACCTCACAGAAAAGTGGCTTTGTTTAGCAAATAAATGTAAGCTTTGGCTGTTGCTGATCTCTTCCAAACCTGCCTATATGATAGGCAAGACTGTTTGCCACATTTCGTGTGCTTTGCTCAGGGAGCGCTGCTACAAAATTGCTGTGGTACACGTCTCCAGTACTTCTCATCCTGCTGTCAGGTAACACTTGCTCTGTAGAACAACCACAAACTCTAAAAAACACATACATCTCCAAGTAAGCAAACACACTGTGGAAAAATAAAAACAATAAAGAGAGAGTGAAGATTTAGYCTGGGCTTTGCTTGATTTTAGTAAGAACAGCTGTGGCATTGTCTGTCAGAAGGCTCTGTGGGTATTTTTTTCTCCCTAGAGAAGTTAGGTCAGCTTTGTTTTTTAAAATAAAAGTTAAGAAGACAGCTTTACAGTGTACTGCTAGTTTGGCCCTAAGCTCATCGGAACTGGCAAAGGGAGATAAGTGGTCAATGTATTTTTAATGCTTACTTTAGAAAGGAGAGAAGCGGAGCGGTTACACTGCCAAGGTCTAAGCAAGCAGTGTCACACAGCCGTAGTTGCAGTCAGATGGAAGGTCTTAGCTTTACCTGAGCTGGCCTGAAAGAGGGCTGGCTCTAGGTCCGTGTTGTTTTCTCCCTTCACTTGGATCTGCCAGCATAGCTGCCTGGGTCATCACTCCCTAACTGACGTCTGGCAAAGTGATCCGGGTTCAGATTAGCCTTTGCGATTGCATGTGCAAGCTGGTCCCCATCAGTCTGACAGAATGAGGTTAGGGAACCGCCATAGATGTAGTCAGGGAAGAGGGTGTGATAAACTCAGTCAGAGGTTAACCTTGTAACCCAGCTCTGCTGCAGTCGGGGTAGTGTTTCTGTTTGGGTTGAGTGTGCACTGTAAAGTTACAGGGAACTGTTTGATCTGGGCAGCCTTAACAGGGCGAGATCGGCAGAGGTGTGATTCTGGTCTCTAAACACAGGCTGCTGAACACCTTGTACGTGCTAAGAGGGAGCACGCCCTCACCAGTGGAGCTTTGTCTTGTTTCTTGTCTGGCAAATTGTTTCTTGAAGCTCTGATTCCAGTCTGCAGAGTATCTCTGGCTTTTTGCTTGGTTTTATAGGTAACATTGGTAGCTTTTACAAGTAATTATGGTAGCTTTTACTGGTCACTGCGGCCTCTAAATCGGTTCACATCCAAAATTCTCAAACCTGCTTGTTGTTACATGGTTCACAGTGCATGCAGAAGGGCCCTTACCTTTGTGCACAGGAAACTGCAGTGCAGTGATACGGAATCCAGCTTTGTAGTATACACATCTGAATTATACTGTCTGCTGAATTCAGGCAGGGGTTGTCGATCTGCTTTGTATTGTGCTGCGGATGCTGTTAGCACTCTGTGCTGTGGATCGCAACGTCTAAAGAGGTGCTGAGACTCTAGTGTGTGATTCACATAAGCAAAATGAAATGAAACAAACTTTGTCCAATTTCCAGAGTTCATAATTCTTTTGTTTCTTATGCAGGGCGGGTTACCAGAATCCAAATGGCTCTCATGAATAGGCGATTGGGTTTATCCTTAACCCATCTAAGCAGCACAGTGATCCAGCGACACTTCAGGTAATTTTCAAATCCTGCTTTTGCTTTTGTTTTGTTGGGACAATTTCGTGATTGAGAGAGATGCTGTTAAGTAGGTCAAGCATAAGATACAGTATTTCTAATTCAAGAAGGATGATATAATAAAACAAAATCTCATAGTTGTCTCTTCACAGGTTGTAAAGTGAGCCCAAACACAACAACAGATGCTGGTTCCTGGCAGTCTGAGTGTGGTCTGAACTCTGCATTTTTGTTTGCTTGTAAGGAGAAGGAGGCTTTTAGGCCTTTGAGGGTGATGCAAGGGCCTGCAAGCAGAAGATGAAAGTGCCTGTGTTTCTCAGCCAAGTCCAAAAAAGCAACAGCCAGCCCCTGCTGATGTAAAGCCAATTACATGTTTAAAATTATTCCAGAGTTTATAATTTCAGTTATTTAGAACAAGAGTAACCTGAAAAATTATTGCCTTGTACCTTAACAGTGTCCATTTTGTTATTTTTCTTTGGGTCCTTGTTCCAGGCTCAAAGCATTTAAAGCTTCTTAAATTTATGGACCTCCTGTTTTACAATGCCTTGCACAAAGCTTAGAGCCTAATCCCACAGTACACTTGGTGTGGGTATGGGGAGTCTCTGGCGTATAGCTCTTTGAAGGGCCAGGGCTTCAGTTTATAGGGTGAGAATAGTCATTCCCATGACTGTGGTCTAGAGAGGGTATTAAGACAATGCTCAGGGCTAGGTTGTGTGATAGTCCCAGGAGCTATCTTGAGGAGGTATCTAAGTCTTACTGTTTTTCTCTGTAAATGGGATGCATGAGAGCATTGGCCAGTAGACATTTAAAGGATATATATACGCTGACAGTGAGAGGGAGGCCAAGTCCACAGAGGTGAGCAGTGCTGCTGCAGGACGTCAGCAGTCTTAATGGGGAAACCTTTCCTTTGTGGTGGGCCTGCTTTGCATATGGTGGGGTTTTGCTCCAAGACTGTGGTAGAAATGAAGGAAGGAGAGGAAAGAAAAAGTCCTCCTTGTGCAGTTACTCTTGTCTAGTGGTACCTGGGCAATCACACTTACAGTTGTTTGCTACTGCTGTGTTGTGGACTTGGTCCCACCTAGGTTTCCCCTTCTCCTTCCTGTGACAACACGCTTGTCCCTTTCCAGCCTCCTCCCTTCTGCCTTCCCTGCTGTGCAGCCACAGCCTGGCAAGCGGAGGACAGAGGGTGTGGTATGCCACAGTCCCTGCCAGGGGATGGGATGGGAGAGGGTGGCTGCTTGCAGAGGTGAGTGACTTCTGAGAGAGGAGAGAGGTGTCCTCTTGTAGGGGAAAGCTGGGGTAGGTCTCTGCTGTGGGAAACAAATCTTGAAAGGCAGCACTGGACCTCGAGCAGTTAGGCTAATGCAGACTGACCCAGCCAGCCTTCCCTTACTGCAGGTAAAAATGTCTGCTTCAACTGATGTCCATCCACACTGTGTTTGATATGCAGGGGATGGCTTGCTCTTCTTTTTGGCAGCATTGCAAATACAGGTCCTTCATCTTCAAGAAGGGGTGGTGGTCCCCGTTGGTCTTTATTTACAGTACACTCTTCTGCTCTGCAAAACAAGGTGAACGGTTAGGTTGATTCCATATGCTGCCTATTGGAGTAGTTCAGCTGACAGCAGCTTGGCATTCCTGCAGCTGTCTGGCCAGCATGTTTCTAGTACTGTACTGCAAAGCAGTTGTTTAGCAGTAGAAAGGATCTTCCTGCTTTTCTGATGATCTGTGTTTGGGCGTCCTTTGAAGAGAAGCAACAAATCACTTGAATTTGAGCTTACTGGATAAAAGAATAGCCGTTCCTGAAAGGGAGGTTGAATTATTTTCAGTTTATTCCTGCTGTTCCCAGGCATACTCAGAGTCAGATCTAACAACTTAGTATCATGCAGTTTATTTCTGTTGTTTCTCACTCCTGATAATCCCACAGAGCAAACAGATACAGAAGAGACTGCGTCTCTCTGGGTTCCTCCTACATAGGGAAGGTGATGATCTGTTAGATTCTGGTTGGTGGCAGCTTAGCACAGCCACAGCAGGACCTCAGAGGTCTCACTGAGAGCAGAATAAGATGGGAGACCCTCATAGACTTCACTGAAAAGAAGATTGGTCAGAAAAGTTCTTATTGCTGGGGACTGTGTACAAGATTGAAAGAGCCTGAGTCTTAGCTTTCTGTAGGCTGTTTGTGGCAGAAGCAAGCACATTTTTTTGCTTGTAAATTGAAGTTGAATGGAATAATCTGCAGTTGCTAAAAGGCTCAGTAAATGCAAGCCACTCTTCACGCCATCTTTTAGTCGTGTTTCAGAGTAGAATGGTCGTTTTATGTTTGACATTTAGCGAAGAGTGTGCAAAGCCCAAAGTAGCATCTGGCTTTCAAAGAGCACATTGAATGCAGTCAATGTGTCACCCATATGGTATGTATTTGTTGCTGGCGCCTTCCAAGTGGTTTGTGTAATGACAAGATCCTGTGCTGGGTTTGCCCTTGCTCCCCAAGGATTATTGAGGAGATCTGTCTCTCATTCTTTCCTGTCTTTTGCTAGTATCACTGGAGCATGCCGAGCAATACAGAAACTCACCCGCGTGCGAGTGGTGGACAACAGCGCCCTGGGGAACACGCCGTACCACCGGCCACCAAAATGTATCCATGTGTATAACAAGACCGGAGTTGGCAAAGTAGGAGATACAATCCTTCTGGCTATCAAAGGAGAAAAGAAGAAGGCTTTAATTGTAGGGCACAAGATGCCTGGCCCCCCCATGACGCCTAGATTTGATTCCAACAATGTGGTACTCATAGAAGACAACGGAAATCCAATAGGGACTAGAATAAAAACACCAATACCCTATATCCTGCGACAGAGAGAAGGAGAGTTCTCCAAAGTATTGGCCATTGCCCGCAACTTTGTATGAAAGCTAAGAAAGGTCTCTGGCAATCCTGTTTATAACCTTTCATACAGTAGCTGTTCCTTGGTCCTTTTCTAGAAAATGGTGGAACATGAAAAAGTTGAGGTTCATCAAGAGTCTCTCTTCCTGTTTAAGAATTACAAGCAACTAGCTTAAATGTTGAAATACCTTGTTTTTCTCCAAAAGAAGGTTGATTTATTTCACAGAACATCTGCAGTGTGTTTGGGAAATGGTCCTTCACGCTTACTGCTCCAGTGGTGTTAGTTTGGTCTCTAATCATTAAAATGAGAACATGAAAATCCTTCTTGTTTTGTACTGCTTATGCTCTCTTTTCCCTATTTCTGCCTTTCCCGGTTCCCCAGGAGCAAGACACAAAGTGCAGTCCCTGGCCCAATGACACTGGGGTCTACAAAATAGATTCACATGTAATAGAGTAGGAGAGAGATATAACAAACTATTGGTGCCTTGGGCACATTCAATAAAAGGATTAGTTTCTACGTCTTTGCCTAAGAAAAGGCTGTAGGAGGAATCAGAATTGGGAGAGGATGATGGCCTACAACTTCAGTGGTGTGTGGTTGAACAGGGTATGCCAGAGATGGGGAAGCAGAGGTAGGAAGGGGAGGTGAATGGGGTAGGTTTGAGATGCAGCCTATGCTCTCCACCTGACCAACCTCAGGAAATTGCGTTCTCTGAGTAATGCAAGGGCTGGGTTCAGATTGAAAGGTCCACAGAAAGAAGCTTCCTTTTGGACTGCTTTTCAGGACCGTGTCAGACGTTGTCTGTGATGTTGGGTGGTGAGACTGGCTGCTGTCCAGCTTCCTAAGCTCGGGCACAATAGTGGGCAAATGGTACTGTATTGCTTTCAGGGCCAGCTGTGATCCAGGAGCCAAACAGCTGCCTTTATATGAAGCTGAGCAGAGAAACTTGGTGCTCGTGGCAGGTAAAGGGACATCGGGGCAGAGCACTCCTAGAAATAGCAGTGCTGGGGAAGAGGGCACAGGGGATGCAGCCAGCAGGAGTCAGCGCCTGAACCCTGAGCCGACTTCTCAGGTCTGGTGGCAGTGGCAGCTGGCTGTGCCTTGTCCTTCCACCTCCCCTCCCTGTTGTGCTGGGAAAGCTCCTTACCTTGGCCCTGCATTGCCCCTATGTGAAGATCTGAAGGCTGCAGTGCTGAGCTATTCCACACTTTAACTAGTTACTCCTGGGCAGATGTATCTGCCCCATGCTCCCCACGGTGGAATCCACGTTGCCCATGGAAAAGGTGAGCCCTGGATCCCCTCATACTCCATTACTCCAGGTAATGCAGATAAGATGATACTTCAAATTTAAATTCAGTGTCAACCTTTAGGTAATGTCCTGCTTAGTAAAACTTCCCTGTGAACTGGAGGGTCCCAAGCCTATGTGCTGCCCACTTCTGTGGGAAAGCAGAATCGACTGCTGCTGGCAGCACATTCCTTGTTTGCTGTTGTCCATGGGCCAGTGTACGTTGGGTCTGCTGCTCTGAGTCCTGCTGAACCCCACGGGCACTGCCTTTAAGCTCTCAGCCTGCTTGCTTCATAGGTGTCTGCCTGCTGGCATAGCAGCGGAGCAGACGCTCGCCTGGCTGATGTCGGCCTTTCCAGTCTACTCGAGCGCAGCCAGTTTCCAGGAGGAACTTTCTGTGCTCGGAGGTGATGTTTATGCCATTTTGCTAAGCAGGATGGTGAACCAACTGTGCGTGCCACTCACAGCGATGAGCGTGACTGGCCTCCCTCCCTCAGGTGGGGTTTGCCTCCATGTCACAGGGGCATGGCACGTCTTGACTGCTCGGGCATTGCTCGCCACCTTCTTTCCCCTGGTTGAATTTGTTCCCGGATCGGCGTGGGATGCTCCGGGGGCTCTTTTTTTTGGGGATGAGCGCAGTTCTACGAGCGGCTTCCCCAGCCCTTTGGCGATGCTCGGTGCCTGGCGTGGGGAGCCGGGCGGGCGGGCGCACCGATGCCGGTGGCGGGGAGCGGGCCGGCCCGGCCRGGCTCTGCCCGGCCCCGGCATCCTCCGGCGGGCGGGCCGGGCCCTCTAGTGGCTTTCCGCCGCCGGGCGGGGCCCTCCGCCAGCCGGCATCCCGCATCCCGCCGCGGCTTCAGGAGCAGGCTCGGGCCGGGGGCGTGGGTCTAGCTAGGCTCTGCTCAAGGTCAAGGGGCTTTKGCGAGTGCTGGGTGCCCAGGTCCGATCCTGGCGCCGGGGAAGCTTTGTGCAGGGCTGCAGGGTGCTGAATCTGCCCGAGTTCGGCTAAGGGGTGGGAAAAGTCGGCATTGTGCCCTGCCATCAGCAGATGAATCTTCACAGCCCACTTTAGGTGTGTTTTTTAGCTTTTTCAAAGCTCGTGCCAGTAGCAGGCTAAAGTATTTTGAGTAGAAAAAGGGTGTATGCTTTTATGCATTTTTAGGGAAAGTGTTTACAACACGTAACAGCTCTGCGGTCTTGCTTTAGAAAACCTTCCACAACCTTTGAAAGTCCCCCAACCCCGATAAACACCTAAACAAATACTTTTATAGGTTTTTTCATAAACAAATCATAAGCCGATTGACATGTCTCTCATGCCCTTCCTGCAGACAGAAGGAGCTTAGACTTCCTCAATGTAAATCCTTTCAAGAACAGAAGAGAAGACGGCTTCCACTAACATAGGGCCAGAAAATACACTTTCAAATGGCACTTGTACGGGGTATTTCGTTTCTGTGCAAAGGCTGTGGGCACAATGGAAGTGGGGTCTATCCCAAGCTGGAATATGTCGGTCCCGGCTAGCCTGGTTTATAACTCATCTAAAGGGCTGCTTTACTGTGAGGTTTTTGCTCGGCAACAACTCCAGCCTCGAAGCGTCTCCCAGTAGGGCCTGGGGGCCTGCAAATAATCCTTGTTTTTCTTGTCCTGACCATAAGGGCTATGAGTCTCTCATGGGATGCACAGACCCCGCTGTTTGGATATTAAATATTTCACAGAATATTTGCTAATAACTTTCCAGCATTTTGCTGGGGAAGAGGTCGTGGGGAGAGGGCACAAGAGGAAGCGGGAAAGACAATGCAGCATACTTGAGATTAAAATGTGAAGCGATGCTTTATTTCTAAGTAAACTGATATGTGGAACTAAATCCTTAACCTCGGAGCTTAATAAGCAGACATGCAGACAGCTAAGCTAAGCATATCCCATAGAGCGTCTCCTGCAGTTTTTACTTGTCTTTCCCTAACGAGGAAGGTAGCCTCGGCAGAAATCCCCGGCCCACAGTGACAGCTCTGTGCTTGGCAAATTCCAGGCGCTGCCTGTAGCAGCATCTCTCCGAGGGGAAAGGGCCTGGCTTGTGGATGAGCCCTTTGCCTGCTCCCACCCGTCCCACTGAATTCGGCCCCGCCATGGCTGCGGGACGGTCAGCCCCTGACTGCCAAGGTGCTGCTCCGGCGGCAGAGCCTGCACAGGCAGGAGCAGATGGATGGCGCCTTGCCAGCGGCCCAGGCTGATGTAGGTTCTCCAGGCTTGCTCTCTTTCCCTTCGAGCAGGCCCTGTATTCCAGGTCCTCTCTTTTGTTTCAGCACAGGGGACAATACCTGCTTGTTCTCAACTTCAAGGCTGGGCCCTGCTCTGCTCCAGACGTGCCAGAGCCTTCTGAGCAGCGAGGCAGTGGTGTCCCGGGAGCGGCTGCTGAGTTTCCTGGGCTCCAGCTTGCAGCATCCTTCTTTGGGATCTGCCTGAGACTGAGCTCTCCCCAAATGGGAGGCTTTTCCTTGTGCATCCATCCTGCTAGGAAATCAGATGTGATTTCCTCTGTGGGTAGCAATTCTTGCAGGTCCTTTTCTTGAAGGATGGCTGCAGGCTGGTGGGATGATTCCCTCAGAGGAGGGAAGAAAACCCAAAACAGCACCTACCTCAGCTGCTGCCAGAAGGTCATTCTCTCCCCTGCTCCCTATTTATTATTCTGCCATTAACATGATTTTATATGGTAAATGGGAAAATTTCCCAGTGTGAGACAGTGCTTAGGAGGAATTCTCTCATCTCCTGTGCAGCCTCTGGGGGAGCTGCCACCCGCTGCAGAGGGAAGGGGAAGCCAAAGGCAGAGTCCTCCCAGGGCCTTCTTGCCCCCTTACAAATGTGCCTCCCTGGTCAGCTCCGACTGGGTCCCTGGGTTAGTGTCCATTCCCATGTGTTTGGATATGGGGTTTGCGTCAGATGAAGATCCCGAGAGGGTGCCTGTTCTCCTGGTGATGGCGGGGACTTCATGCCCAGACATTCTTCCATGGGAGTTGGGGGAGAGGGGTCTTTTTTTAGGGCGTCCTGCACGGGTAGGGAGAGATGGCCTTTGGGGAGGGAGATGCTTGCCCAGAAAAGACATGCAACGGGGCTCTCCGGTGAGGGCTGGGGTCTGGAAAGAGACAGGCGAGCGCTGGGGATTAGCTGGCTGTGAGAAGGGGTGTCCCCAAAAGGAAGCAGGCGAGACAGATTATCGTGGAGGGATGCAGCGGGGAGCTGATGTCTTCCATCTGCTTGGAGACCGAGGCTAGGAGACAAGCAGCCCTGTCTCGTGGCCCTGCGCCAGCAGGGTGGATGGACCACAGAGCTGGGGGAGGCAGCTAGTGACTTTGGGGGCTGGGAGGAGGGGGAGATGGCCAAAACCCCGGCCGAACCAGGGATGATGCAGCCAGGGGCCGCATTTTGGTCCAAAGTGAGCATCGCTCAGCTGGCAGAGGTGAGGGTGGCGAGCTGCACATCCCAGAGTGGGAGGCTAGATGGCAATGTGGGCGTGATGGTGTGCCCGGCAGCCTGCCCCCACGGTCCCYCGCGCCACTTAGTGGGCCCCTAAGCCTGACTGACGTGCCGGAGCCGAAATCTCCCTCCGTCAGCACGTTCCCCAGCTGCCAGCCCGCAGCAGGGCAGCAGAGTCGCAGCCGGCGAGGAGGAAGATGGAGACTGACCTGGTCCCTTGGGGAAAGACCCAGTGAGAGCCAGGGAGCTCTGACCAGGGCTGAGCCCTGTCTCCACGGAGGGGTGTTGAGTGGCTGGGGGTGGCAGGGTCACATCTGACCCCCATCCCATTTTGGTGAGGGCGAGCTGGGCTAGGGAAATCAATAGAAAGATGGGTCTGTGAGCGGTGCTGTGACTCCCACAGGGCTGTTCGATGCTCATGGTGGGGAGAGGAGGGACACGATGCCCTGCCCAGCGACGGGATGCTGGCTCGTGGATGGCAGGGGGCCACAAAGCAGGGGGCAGGGGTGGGCAGCGGGGAGGTGCAGCCTGGCTCTCTTGGGAAGCCTGGAGCTGGGCCACTCTCCTGATGCAAAACAACCCCTCAAAATGCATTGAACCCCCCTGCTGGGGCCTTTCACCTAGAGGCAGATGCCAAATCCCCTTCCCTGAGGGAGAGGCTTGCCAAGCCTCAGGCGGTGAGCAGGGTTTGCAGGCTGAGCAGCATTTTCCACGTGGCCGCTGGTGGAGAGGCAGCGGGAGGACCCTGCCGAACCCTTCTGATGAGACAAGTGAGGGCTGTCATTTTTTTTAGCCGTCTGCTTCTCTTCTGGATGTGGCTGTGCCATTTAGGATCCACATGACCCAGGGAGAGCAAATAGGACCGGGAAACAGCTGGACCTGGRGCCTCGCTTGTTTATAACCTGCAGCTACTGTTCAAGATAGAGAAGGGCAGGGGGAGAGCGTCCATCAGGGAGACTGTATGGGCTGGACACTTGTACTGGGAAACCCAGAGGGGCTGGAGGGGGCAAAGAGCCGGGAGTGAGGGGAGGAGGCTGGGGCTGGCACCGCTGCCAGGGCAGAGCCCCGAGATCAAAGCTTGTGTGGTCGCTGCCCAAAGGTCTCTCCCGTGAGTGAGTTAGCACCGACTGCAGCCTTGTCGACTCATTTTCTGAGTAGTTTCTCCTGTTCTCCAGCATAAGAAATGGGGTAGCGAATGATACTGAATCTCGTCTTAATGCTGTTGTGTAAATCAGTGGTGGAGCCCCAAGTGAGCTAGTGCATGCCAGGCTGGTCAGCTTATCTCAGAAGCTGTCAGGGGTAGAGGATGGGAATTTTCCTAGGCCTGTCGCAGATACACCCTCTAACAAGAAAATAGAATTGGAAAGCTCAGGAGTGTCTAGCCTGGAGAGAAGGAAGATTAATGAGGGCTCATGACAGAAGGATAAAAAGAAGGATGTGGAGAAAGCACATCAGGCACATCCATTCACCCTCTCTGAGAGTGCAGTAGAGGCGACGTTCAATCAAACAGGCTGGCAGAAGAAATAAAATTAGCTTTTTTTCATTTTTCCTTTCACCCAAAGCACAAGTTGCCCCATGGAATTCATTGCTCCAGGGCACCAGCAAGCTTCACTGCTTAATACAGCTCAAAATGAAGCTGGACGTTCACCTCCATGCCAGCTGGAGTGAGTGTGCTCAGTATGAATAGTACACATGCCCTCCCCAAAAGATTGGRAAGTGATGTGCCCAGTTATTGTGGYATAGACACCAAAGACAGGGCGTCACTTGGGCATCTGAAATACGAGCTTGCTTTGAAAATGTCTGAAGGCTGTGAACTCCATGAACCTAATGTGGTTCTTTGAAAATAAACACACAAGCCCCAAGATACAACATGGACCAAGGCAGAGCCTGTGAAGCAAATCCAAGGTCATTTGGTATAAGATCGTACCCCAGACCTTTCTTGCTCTCTAGCTCAAATGAGCTGCTCTTCATAGTTATGGCCTCGTAGCACTTGGGTGTGGAGTGAGGGGGGGCACTGGTGAGTATTCCCCAGGGCCAAGGCCAGGACGCAGTGGTCCCCTGGCTCCTGTACGGTGAGGCTAGCCCTCTGCTTGCCTGGAGGCATGGCAGGGTGAACTCTGCCGGTGTCCCAGCCTGCCAAAGGACTGCAGCTCTGGGAAGGGCTCGGCGGGCATCCTGTTCTGGGTACCGGGGTGCTTCCAGTGGCGACCTACAGCAGCTGTACCCCAGGCTGCCTGTGGAGTGTGGGGAGAGGAGGTGAAGCTGCATTCAGAGCCCACCAGCTGCTCTTTCTGCCAGGATCTACCAGGGCAAGGCAGGAAAAGGAATGAGCCAGGGTTGGGCCACCCCAAGGAAATTCTCATCTCCTACCCCTTGTATAGCAGTCCCCCCCGTTGGGGCTGTCCTCATACCAAAACTAAGGGCAATGCTTTGATGGGCTTCCTGACTGCTGCTCTAACTCCTCAGTATGGATGCGGATGGTGGCTGACCTTCAGCCCTTGAGAGCTGAAACCTCCCAGGTGTGGTAATGTCACCCCGTCACATCCACCCCTGGCCAGAGAGGGCCATCACGGAGTTCACAACCGTGGCCATGTGGCCCAGACTCTGAACCAAACCTCCTCCTCTGATGGACCCCAGTTATGACCATGGCATCCCAGTGTGGTTTCCCGTATTAGATGCATCTCTTGGGATTAAAGGATTTGTTGCTCTAGCTTGTGAGACTGGGGGCAGACCCTGGAGGAGGTAAAAATAAACCTTCCTTCCATTTCTGGGATAATACGATGCAGGGATTGGAAATCATGGTGGTGCCTTCTCAGCTCTGAAACAAGGAACATTTTGTGGGTTGAGAGAGCAGCAGTTGAGCGTTAGGGGCGGCATGTACTGCTGGGGAGCACGTTCCACCTCCTGCATCCAGGAGGGAGGAAGAGCTCAGGTGTTCCCTGACATCCTGGTCCTGCCAAGCCTGGTCCTGCTCACCCAAACAGGCACCCTATGCTGGGATGGGGTGAGGGGAGATACAGTGGGGTGAGTGATGCCCAACCCACGCTGCTGGCCCAGCAGCAGCTCCATGGAGGCACTGACAACAGCAGACCACTCTTGATTCACCAGGGCTGGCAAAAGCTGAACAGGCCAGAGTGCGTTTCTTATCACCGTGCTTCAGGCCATCCCTAGGGGAGCCCTGCCTGGGGCCCCCCAGGTGCTGTTTTGTCCTGACTTTCACACTTTGCCCCATGGTCTGGTCCAAGCTGTCTGGGATGCACAGGAGGCTTGGGAAGGTGGTACCCATCTCCAGTGCAGGAGGGGCTATTACTTCTGCCTGATGAGCTTTTGGGCTTTTGCATTCATGCATGCCTAGAGCAGAGAAAATGGTTGTGTGCTGCCCAGCTACCTGAGCTTTGCTCCTAACCATGTCTATGTTCCTCTTCAAAACAAGGCCCAAGATCCCCCGGGTGCATCTGGAGAGCGGTGGGAAAGGCTCCAGTTCACTGATGGCACAAAACTCATTGCTCGGAGGGGTAGATAAAGTGAGGAGAGGAGGTGGTAGGATGGTAGATGTTATCTTTGCCCTTGTTTCCTGAGGTTGATGCTCGGCTCTTGGCCTTTCTCCAGGAGGCCCTAGACAGCTCTAGGAAGCCTCGAATCTGCATTTCATGATGCTAACAGCAGTAAATAGCTGGTTTAACTGGCTTCACAAGTCTGCTGCTTTGCCCTTGATGTGCTTCGGCTCTGCCTTGTGGAGGAGGGACCCCAGGAGGCCTCACCTGCAGCAGGGTGAGCTGAGGACACAGGGACTGCCGGGGTCAAACCCAGACCCGTGGAGGCAGTTCCCTCCTGGAGGCTTGGCAGCTCGGGCACTGGGGCAGGGGGGAGAGGGAAGACAGGCCGGCCTCCTGCCTGTGAGAGAGGGTCTCCAAACACCCATTGGGCTCTGCGGGGCAGGATCTGTCCTTCCCCTGCTCCCTGGGCTCCCTTCACTGCTGGTGTCTCCACTCAACATGCTCACAGCAGCCTGCGTTGCTTGCTGGCAAACGCAATGGCAAAAGGCTCTGCCAACGCAGAGTGGTGGCTTGCAGGTGGTATCTTGTGTTTCTGCAGAAAGCTGAGCAAACCTTAAGACTTTTAAGAATGGGGAAATGCAGAGTTAATGGGCTGTCCCGTGCAAATTTTGGGCCACCTGAGGCTGGGCTGAGCTCCCTTCTACAACCTCCAGCTCCTCCTATGTGGGGTGGTTGAAGGATGTGGAAGAGCCCTGAGAGATCCTTGCCAGATGGCATTACGTGGGTGGGAGAGGGGCTGTAGGGAAGGGTGTTGCAAGTCAAGAGCAAAGGGGCTGCATAACCTGGGAGGCACATACTGTGGTTTTAGGGCAGGTGTAGGCTGCTCTGGCGCTGCACAAAGGCCGGGTGCTGCTGAGAAATAGAGGGGGTGCCATCCCAAGAGGCTCATGAGTTGGTGCGTAAGCTCTGTGTTTCCTGCGCTTCAGGAGCCAGGCTTTTACTGACTGGGAGGATAGCAGATCCCACCTGAACTCTGCCATAGCTCTGCTTTCTCCTACATGGGCTATGATGTGGGGTAGATAGGGGCTGTTTACCATGTCCGGGGATTATGGTTATGTAGTTTATGGTAGGGATGCTACTGTGACCCTTTAAACCATGATGTGCAGAACTGGACCAAGGATTTGTGTGGTCCTTGGGGAACGTCTGAATTACAGGCATGCTAAGAGAGGTGGAGATCAAAACCAGGCTGCATTTACAGCTCCACAATCTGCCACTTTGTTATGGGGTGGTTAGTGGATTTTAGCGTGTGAGTGAGGCCTGGTGTTTGCCTTTCTTTCTCCATCCCCTCGCCCACCCCTTCCTCTGGTTGCTCAGTTGTGCCCATCCCATTCAGCAATGAACACACTCAAACCAGGCTCAGGTGCTGGTGGGACAACCAGCCCATATGATTATCTAGTCCTTCCTATATACATCCCTCTCACCCCTGCTTTCGCCAGGCTGTGCCTCAAGCCCACCCCATTCTCTCTCCCTCCAAATCAGCTGTATCTAAGGCACAGTTCAGGCAAATAAGCCAAGTCTGATGAGTCCTATGCCCTCATACTGAGATGCACTGAGTTTCAAGACAAGCTGAGGAAGGGGGTACATTCCAGAGCATGTTAAAGTATATACTTTAACCGTGGGCTTTCTGGTCCCAGGGAGGGCAGAGGGAGTGCTGTGCTGCAGTTCGTGGCCCCGCCTGTGTTACAGACCCGGAGCAAGGCTCCCAGGGCTTAGCTGACATAGTTTCACACACGCCTGACACTGACCATGTGGGGTGGATAACTTAGCTGGGGCTGGCAATCTTCTCAGCCTGGGGGCTGAGTTTGTTGGCCCAGTATCTGTAAGGTCAAGTGCTTAGCCGGCAGTGTTAATGCAGCACCACCTTGCTGAAAACACAGACCCCAGCCCTGCCCAGACTCTGCCTCCGAGCACTGCTCACTGGTCTGTCTTTTTAATTAAGAGGTGTTCTCCCCATCCAGGTGTTTGAATGGGCTTTGGGTTGACTTTCTGCCAAGTATTGGCCTGGCTTGGGTGCTGGCCACATAGGTGCTGAGACCTGGTGGGGCTGTGGCAGTCTGTGGCTCAGCTGCATTGAGACATCAAACCCAAGCCAAAAGCCCCTGGTGCCGTGCAGAAGGGTTAACAATCCGCTCGCTCCCTCTCTGCTTCGGGGAGCTTTGTTCATTGGAGTATTAAATTCCACAGCTGTAAATAATCTGCAGCAGGAGAGATTATCAAGGCCTTGGGAAGAAGCAGCTTTTATTAATAAGATCAGTTCTCCCTGCGAAGCATCACGTAGTCGCTCTCCACCCTTTCCTCACTGTCTTGCCAGGCATTGCCAAGGACCAGCGGCATAGCTTCCCCACCTCCATCCTGTGCCACCCATCCTCCCGCCACGCTCCCTCCGTCTTGCCGGCGCTGATTGGCAAACACAGCTCTTCACAGCGACCGGCGGCAGGGGCTAGAAATGCTCCCCACTTTGCCTGAAATATAATTGTGGTTTCACGTGGCCGGGCTGCCGCTAGCCGAGGCAGGGAGGCAGTGGAACACATCCTTGCTGGGACAGGAACRTGGGACCGCTCACCATCACGATACCTGCCTCTGTGCCGGGCTGGAGGCTGCTCCAGCTCTGACTCCTCCAGGGGTATGGCTGCGGGCAGGCGCGGCGGGCAGGACCCGGCTGTTGCTTTCCATGGCTGTCCCGGGAGCAGAAAACAGGCCTGGCAGGTGTTTGGAGGGAGACACGTTGCTGGTGATTTACAGCCACGTGGCTTGGTGTCTGGGAGCTTTTTTCCAGAGCATCCCAGGAACCTCAGGTGAAGGCGGGAGGATGGGTGGCACAGGATGGCTACCCAGGGTGGACTAGGCTCTAGCCGGGAGGCCAGCCTGAGGGAGGCTCTTTAGGATGGACACTAGGGCTTGGCCCTCTTTCAAGTCTCCCAGTCCCTGGGCATCCCATGCTTCTACATGAGGAAAAATCCCCTTGCCTAATTCCTCCTCAAACCCTACTCCCCCTCACAAGTCGTTTCTGGTCTTCTTAGCACATCCCCGGCAGTGATGGATCCCCTCTGCCACCAGAGCTGAGAGCACGGCACGGTTTGTGGCTCAGCGGGAGGGACATCAGACCTAGTGGTCGTTCCCACCTCAAGGAGGCGGCAGTGGCTGCGGTGGCTCCCCACCACACTGCAGTAACCCACCTGGTGCAGGGCCCTCCTGAGCTTTTAGCTTTCTTTTCTGGCAGAGACGGAGAGCCAGCATGAGGCCCCTGTACCCCCAAACATCCATAAGCAGTGTGCAGACATCTTCCTCCTCTGCCGGGAGAGGGATTGGTATTGGGAAGCAGCAAATGCTTTGAGTTTGGRGGAGGGAGTCCCCCAGTTTGCACTGGGCTTTTACGCACTGTAAGCATTGCCAGGAGCACCAGCCCCATGGTGAGGCCGCTGGGAAGCGAGCACCAGCTCATCCTGCAGCTTCCCGCTTTCCTTGCAAAGCTGTCGAGTCCAGAGCTAACACTGAGCAGGCACGTCTTCCCCCCACGTCACTCACCCAGCTCACTCCTCCTCCCCATATCCCCAAAGAAGTCTGTGCCCCGCTGACCAGAGCAACGCTTTTAATTAAAATGGTTCCCCTGCGATGTGCCGTCTGAATGTCTCTGGTTCTCCCTGCTGGGCTCCGGCCAGAGGGACGTGCTGGGGCAGAGTATCACGTCGAAATCTCTCCGAACCGCAGCTAGTTTAGAGAAACTGAAGTCTGAGCAGAGAAAGCAGCTGATAGCCACACCACACCACTGCCAACGGGCTCTACAGCAAGGACAAGCTGTGCCGCAAGAAGGCCTGGGAATGAGAAATGGTCTCTCTCCCTGCAGAGGCATGCAGAGCTGGGGATACCCGGGGGAGGCTGTGAATGTGAGCAGTATGGCAGGGTTAGGGGTCACCAGCTCCCCAGGCATGGCTGATGTACCTGCAGGAGAACCAAGGTGGTGGCCTTGCTCAGCGCTTGGTGAGATTTGGAGGTCTCTCTCCAAGACCCCGAGAGGAGTAAGGGTGGGACATCCATTGGGATTTGTAAAATGGAGAAGGGAGGCAGGTAAGTAAGGGTATCCAAAGGATCCCCTCCTAAACGGAGACAAGCTTTTCCATGAAGGTTGCAGGGCTTCGCTTGGGTACCTGGGCAAGCACCTGGAGCAAGGGCTGCCTGCTCCAAGGTTGCTTGGCTCTCAAAGCCCTCTCAGCAAACACCTTCGCCTCCCTCTGCCCGCAGCATCCCAGCAGCTTTTCCAGGGATGAGGGCAGACCTCAGCTGTCCCTGCAGGAGGGGATGCTGAGGGTCAGTAACTCCCCTGGGGCACCACGTGGAGCCATTCCTCCCATTTCCCCGGGAAGTGTGAGTGCCAGCCCCATCCCTAACTGCTGCTGGAGCTTCCCTGGGCTGGGGTCCTGCAGTGTCATAGTTGCTGGTGGTGCCTCAGACATGCCACAGCRTCAGCTCCAAGCAGTGGGAATTGCCGGGGCGTTTAAACTCTTGCAGGAACACGTTCCCCACCCTGACCTGTGTGGGACATATGCCATACAGGGCCRCTCTGACCCTCACACCTCACAGGTGGGCGCAGCAAATGGGCACCCCGTGGGGTTGGTGGGGTGCAGATGACCAGGTTTTACTCCTGTGCAGCCCCTGCAGAGACCCCAACCTTTGTGCTTCAGGAAGTGGAAATTCAGCCTTCTGGCAGGAGATGAGCAAAGCTTTGGAAGGGCAGGGGAAAGGCCCTGCCGTGCAATGGGGAGGACTCTCTGAGGGGCTTGAAACCCATATGGATGTTCTTAGGGGCCTCTCATCTATTGAGGCATTCCCATAGCAGCCCCCTGCTGTCACATGCTGCCCATAAAGTGAGAGGTCTTGCGCGCTCATATGAGTCTGGGGCATCAGCTAGCAGTAAATTGAAATTCTTTTCCTTCTGGACATGCTGGGCTGAATCCATGGGCACCTATGGAAACTGCTGGGACACGTGTGTGCTGCTTTATTAAAGTATGTAGCATTTTATCCCTGGATGGCGGGTGGCAGGAGTCAGGCATGTGCTCGGTCTGCGATTTCTCCCCGCTCCTGTTAGCTTTGCTCTGCTCAGTCTGGGCGAGACCCACGTGTGTGCCCACTCCCACGCAGCCTTCCCTCCCTTCCCACCGACTCGGTCCCCATCCCCGGGCTGGCTCCGGCGCCCTCCCCGCCACCCCGCGTCCCTGCAAGGCGGGCGGCGGCCACACGGTGTCAGGCGGGTGCCGGCCTTTCCCACGCAGCGCGGGGTGCCGGGCCGCTCGCTAACGCCTGTGGGACCAGCAAACCCAGTGGGCCTGGGGAGGAAGCTTGGAAAATTGCAAGTAATTGGCTGGTTTTGCTATAACCGATACCCCTGAGCGCGCCTTTCTACAGGGGAAGGATGGCTTCTCCTCCTTTTCCTACGGCACATAGGAAGGGCACTACATTTTTCAGGTGCTGTGTGAATTTTGCCTGGTCTCTCACAGCGGGGGGAGGAGGGGAGGCGGTCTCCTGCCGGGAACACCCCAGGCGAGATGAGTTGTGCTAGGCCTCAGCCTCTTGCTGCGAAACGCAGAGGAAGGCTGCCCTGCGAGAGGAACAAAGGGACTTGGATACTGAGAGCGACACTTGCACGCGGGGAGTGTTGGCAACACGGCTGCCATTGCTCAGGGAAGAAAGCGCCTGGGCAGGGGCGTGGGGAGAGGCTGAGCTCAGGGGGGTGTGGGTCCCCAGCAGGAAAAGGGGATCAGGAGGTTTGTGCTGCTGAATGCCCTCTGGAACTGGGGCAGGCATGAGCTGGACCTTGAATCAAGTTCAGTTGTGCCTCTCCCAGCTCTCTGCTTTGTGGCTGCACCGGGTGTGGGGGGGAACCCATTTTTCCCGCTGCATTTTCGTGGCGGAGGCGGGGGAGCCGGTGCAGAGAGAGGGCAGGCTGGGGAGGATGCATCAGTAAGTGACGTGTGATGCCGAAGCGAGCAGTGGCCCAGCCTCGCTCAGGTGCAGCTCTCCGTGCTGTGCCTCACGTACAGAGACGCTGTCTATCCTCCAGCTATTTACCGCCAGCTCATTTTGCAAACGCTGCACTCACAAGATTTTTTTTCCCTCTCTCCCTCCCTCCCTCCCTCTCTCTCTTCCCTGTAGAGATGCTCAGACAGTGCTCCCCATTCAGCTTCAAGCATGAGGTCTCCCACCTGCACATGCATTGCACACGCTGACCCGCCTACAGGTTGTTCTGTTGGGCCGGTCCAAATTCACCACCTTCCCCTTCTCCTGCTCCCCTGGGGCTTCAGTCCTGGGGGGGGAGCTCCAGTGAACAAAGAGGGAGGCCAGTGCGAGCTGAGATGCTGCCAGGGGGGAGTCTCAGCCAGGGAGCCCGCTGCTCCTGCTCGCCCAGCCGTGAGCCCGGAGGTCCGGCCCTGGCCACCCCGCAGGGCTGCTCGCTTCCCAGTGAGGTGTGGGGTTGCCATCTTTGCTGCCTGGGGATAACCCTCCCTAGCGAGGTGAGGGAAGGAAGGCAAGGAAGGGCATGGGGGATTGGGGAGGGTCCCCTGATGTGGAGGCAGGGGGCAAGACTTTATTTCTGTGGGTGTTAGTAAGGAAAAGGATGTGGAATAAGACCCAACCAGGGATTGCCCCATTGCATGCTGAGGGGGAGAATAAAATGCTGTAAGCAGAGGGGGGTGGGAGCCCAGGCCCTCCCCAGTGGGGAACTGCAAAGGGATCGCAGAGGGAAAGGGGCTGCCCCTCAGCGTCTCCTCATAGATGGGCTGCTTGACCCTGGAAGGGTTTCTTCCCAAGCAGGGACTATGGCTAATGGCTGACTCTCACCCTTCTCCTGGCAGGCACATGCTACTTTCATCTTTTTTTTAAAGCCTCAGGCCCATGGCTCTTTACAGGAGAAGCCGGGCTTTTATCTCCCCTATCTCCCCGTGCTGAGAGAGGACTTTGTGGTTTTAAGGAGGTGCTTGAAAACAYGAGCTGAGGGTTTTCCTGAAGGTGGGAGACCAGACAGCATAGGTAGGAGACCGCTGTCTCTGCCGCCTCCTGATTTCTAGCTGCTTGGTCAGCGGCAGTGGGGCTGACCGCTCAGCTCTTGGCTGTGCTGCTCYGGAGGGTGGCGAGGAGACCCCCCAAACACAGCTGGGGCAGGCCTGAGGCTGGGGTGAGGGGCTGGACAGAGAGACCCCAACTTGGCATTAAGGGCAAGGACAGGGTTGCCTTTCTGCCCTGTGGGAAATCTCGTGGGGCCTTTGGGAGTGCTTCTGGGACAAGGGCTCACGATGGGGCTGGGACCCACGGGCAGGGGTCAGGGGTGCCGGCGGGGCAGTGGGTCTGGGGGGCTGCCCGTGGGCCGAGCGGGGCGGCGGGCTGGCCGTCGCATGCTACGGTAGATGGCAGTGCCGCCCGGATTTTATGAATGGAGGAGGAGGAGGAGGAGGAGGGGAGGCAGATGGATGCGGGGAGGTGGTGATGGAGAGGCGGGGGGGGGAAATTTGCTGGCTGGGCTCCGGCCTCCACCTCCGTTCCCCCTCGCCCCTGCGCCAGGCGCCCTCCCCCAGCCATTAGCATAGGCCTGCCCGCGTTTACATGTCAGGCTGCACGTTGCAGCGGCCGGATCCAGCAGCCAGCAGCGCTGGCAGCCGCCCCGAGTCAGCTGCTTCCCAGCGAGGAGCGGCGAGGAGCGAAGCGGGGCGGCGGGGAGGCAGCCCGCAGGCACCGACTTTAAGGTGTCCTCGTGGAGATGCCGGCACCGCCGCCCGCGCCCGCCGCTTCCCGCCCGACACCCCGGCACCCCGCAGCACCGGGGTCCCCGGCAGCCCCCCGAGCTGCGGCCCCATAGGTTTTACACTGGGCTGCCGCTGTGGCTTCGGGCCCTGGCGTGCCCTGGTGATGCTCTCCACGCGCCCCTTGGAGAGCTTTTGGCAGCCCCGGGCTGGGGGCGCCGGGCCAGCGCGGGGGTCTGGGAGCAGGCTGGGCTTTTGGGGGCACAGCTGCCTTTTGCTGTCAACAAACTCCCTTCTCCCCGCTGCCCATTTCTATGCCCGGCCTCGCAAGGCAGCGCTGGGACATCCTCCTCCCCTGCAGCTTCTTTGTGCCCTGGGGGATGTTCACAGCCCCCCATCCTGCTCTCCCATGACCTCCCACTTGCATCTGAGGTCCCCTTCGGTGGGGAAAGCCAGGAGAGGAAGCTGAGTAACTCCCTGCCATTTGCTGGCAGAGAAGCTGGGGGTGACAAGTGCTCAGTCCTTTGAGATAAGGAGAGGAAAAGCCCTTTTTTTTTTTGTTTTGGGGCCTCTGAGGCATCACCTGGGAATGCACATGTTAGTCGCTTCCAGCTGCAGCCGGGATTTCCCAATCTAGGGACCGGGACATTAGCATCGCTGGCTCAGCTGTGGGACGGGTGACTGAACAGCAGTAGTAGTGCCTGCGCACAGCCCCAAAGCCTTCCCTCTAACGCCTGGGTGGGTGCGGGTCATGCCTGCAGCGCAACACGGACAGCCCTTGCTGTTTCTGGGAGGCAGCGGGCTGAGGCAATTGCTGCTTTCCCATCCACTCTGCCCACTCTGCCACATGGGGGATAAAATTTCCTCCAGAGGCAGCTTTGGCTGCCTGCATTGGTGAGGCTTGAGTTTCCTTCTGGGGAGTGTTCGAGGTGCAGAGATGCTCAGGGGGAGCTTTGGAGGAGACCCTGGAGAGCGGTGCTTCTCCAGGAGGGAAGCTCTAACATGGCTTTTCCAAACAGCATGTTGATTGGGTTCCTGCTGGGGGTACCTACCCTTGTGCCACCCCCGTGACATAGCACAGGAGCAGAGCTGGCCTGCGGCGTGGGCGAGGGACCCCGCAGAAAGCCCCAGCACAGTGCTTGCAGCAGCTGGGCCCCGTTTCTCAGCAGTGCCCACGTTACTTGTGAGATGGACAAGGCTGGTGCTGCAGCACTGACCCCCCCAGCGTGGCCAGCTGTGCCTCAGGGGTGGTGTCCTGCAGATCTGGTGGTGCCTTTGGCACCGTTTGGGCACCGGTTCCTGCCTGCTGGTCCCACTCCAGCCTCGGTGATCCCACCTGCCTGGCTTAAATCCCACAGCGGTTTCAGCGGGATGCAGGGTTTTTCATCACCCCCTGTCTGAACCAGTTAGGTAGGATTGCTGTGTGCTGGGAGGTGGTTACTGTGTGCTACCCTAAAGGAGTCCATGCTTCAGCGGCATCCTGGATCCTGCAGGATCCTTCATCCAGAGGGCAGATGAGAGAGGGACTCTCCAGCCAGCGGTGTGAGGTGCCCCCAGGCCAGGAGGTGATGCAGGAGGAGGACAGGAGAGCCTGCAGCAGTGTGGGTGCTTCCACCTCGCGGTTGGCAGGAGGTCCCTGCCTGGCCCAGCACCTTGCAGTGCCTCGAAGCCACCGGCAGCACAGGCCTTGATGGGGCTCAAGCCCAGGGAGGATAGGGGCACACCTTGCCACCCTGTGTGAGCATGGCTTGAGCAAAGGAGAGCAGCTAAACTTCAGAGTGAGCATGAAGCAGAGCCCAGCCTGGGCTGCTCTGCTGGGCCTGCAGTTTCTCACCTCCGCCCTGTGACCAGCGTTGGCTATCGCTGCTCGGCTGCCACAGCTCCCCCCGCGCCCTGCGTGTTTGCCAAGCACTCGGATGGTCCCTTGCTTGGAAGAGCTGACAATCCAGGGATTTTTGTTTGCATATTAAACCAACTAAGTATTCAGAATCGGCTCCAGCTACCGCCACGGGGAAAGCAGCTCCAAGATACATAATTCCCTGCCAAACCTGCCTGCGCTACCTCCGAGGCAGCGGTGCTGCTGCCCTCTGATGCTGCCGGGAGCGGGCGCATGGCAGGGCTCCGACCTGCCAGCCGGCACTTGCACAGTGTCTGGCYGAGCTCGCAGGGAGAGCACCTCTCTGCAAAGCTGCCGGCAAGCATGTGGGGAGCTCACCCTGCTACCGCCATGTTGAGGGGCTTCCAAACACATGCCCGGCTCTCTGTCCTCGGAGTCATGCCTGCCTACACCCCCAGGCGCAGGGGAGCAGGATGGGGGAGCCGGTGTGCACCCCACTGTCCTGTGCCCGGGTCCCTGTGGCCGTGGGTAAGAGACACCCACTCCACATCCATGCATGGGGCATGATGAGACCTCACCATGTAGGACAGTCACACTCAGGCCATTTGCTGCGTGCCTGGCCCTTTGTCTCACTGTTTTTCCCCAGTGTGGTTTGAGGGACCTGGAGCTGGTTGGCCTGCCGGGCACAGCACACAGCGTGTCCCTTTTCCAGGGCAAGCTAGTCTCGCTCTCCCGCTCCCGTTTTGGGAAGGAGGGATCACGGGAGTACACCCTGCCCGGCACGTAGGCCATCCTTGGGTAATGACTGTGAGCGTTTGGCCAGTCTGATGCAATGAACTAATTAGGAATTTGCTGTCACCACAGCTGGACTCACCTGGCTTGTACGCTGTAGCCGGGTGATTCTTGCTCCGTGTGACAGTCCTCCAGCCTCCCTAGGGACCAGGAATAGCAGCAAGGGGATCATATGGCCGCTCTGGCTGTCCTCCCCTGCACTGCGCCAGCCTCCTGGCAGCCATGCATGCGAGCGTCATGCGGTGGCTTCAGTGGCCATGGAGGAACGTGCTCCTCCTCACCAGCCCTGGAGACAGGCGGGTGACAAGTCTCCTGATGTGCCGGCAGCACATGTGGCCGGGGCGCAGCCCTGGCAGGAAGGAGTGGTGGTTGTGGCATCCCTCCTCTCTGGGATTTAGCCAAGATAGCCAAGGGCGCTGGGGTGACCTGATGCCTTTGGAAATGTCTCCCCCGTGGTTTGCAAAGGCCCTCCTGCCAGGCAAAGAGCTGAGCAGAGCAGCCCTGTGCTCCTTGCTGTGGGGAAGCATCCTGCTGCCCGGCATGTGCTGGGCATGGCACTCTGCTTGTGCTGGCCCTGTGGTGGGTGCCCAGGAGCTGGGAGGTCCAGCCTGGCCATGGCCAAGAGCTCTGAGAGGTGCTGGAGCGGGACCACAGGAGATACTGTATTTAGGCTTCCTCTGCATCGGGTAGGCACAATGTACAGGGAGCCCACAGCCCGAGTCTGTCCCAATACACAATACAGAGAAACTATCAATGCCAATGAATAATTTTAGCACCTATCCAGGTGGCACAGGTCAGCCACTGGGCCCTCAGGGCTGATGCTAGCTCAGAGCATCCCGACATCACTGGGTTTTCCCACGGGGAACCCATGGAAAGACCCCATTCCCAGCATGTCCCAAGGGCTGGAGTCTGTGAGGGGACACGCTGAGAACCACCTTGGTGACCATGAAGGTGGGGAGTCCTGGGGACGACATGCTGGGCATGAGCAGAAATCAGCCGTGGCTGCTGGAAGAGCCTCTGAGAGGAAAACTCTGTGGCCCATGGAAAATGAATTAGTGTTGACGTTCACAGAACATTTATTTAGATTAAGCAATATGCCACAAAGCTGCTCAGCTGTGGGGAGCCGGTCACCATGGCACTTACTAGATGCCTTTTGGTGTTGCTGTTCATGGCACCRGTCAAGTGGCTGGGTGGCGGCAGGGAGAGCTGGCCCCGTCCTCGTGAGCCTCCTCCTCCACCCTGCACTGCACCTTCTCTCCCTGGTTGCTCCTCATAGCCAGAGAGCTGAGCAGAAGGTGGTTTCCCCTCCCAGAAGTGGATGCTCTGGGTGATGCCCTCTCCCAAAAAGCRTTATCTCTTGCAGTGTTTGCAAGGAGGTTGTGGTGAGGACATCTGGTGCAAGGACCTGCCGAACTTTCCTGTGGACATGGACGCTGGAGATTGGGAGGCAACAGGCAGCCTTGCCCCAGCTCTGCCCCGGCTCTGCTGGGCTGGTGACGCTGGGGTCCCTGCAGTGATCAGGGCAACAACTCTTTCACCAGCTTCCAAATGCAGAGTTTAGAAAAGGCTGTGGCCAGGGAGCATGGGCTGTGCACTGCTGGCACCAACGCCTCGTAGCTGCTTGTGTGCGTGGCTCTGCCGGCTGGGGCTGGGCATGTACAAAATACCTCAGAGGCACGGAAAAAAACATATTTATTTCCTGGAAACCTATATAAATTGGAACCATCTCCCAACAAGAAGCGCCGAGTTTGGTTTCCCGATGTAAAGTGGCAGCTACAATGAAGAAAAAGACAAAAAAAGTCTGGACCACCCACCGTCTGCGGAGAACGCGCCCCAGGCCCCTGGGGYGTTTGGAGGGGGAACCGGCCGGGCCCTGGGGTCTCGGCAGGTGGGACGCTTGCTGCCTGCAAATGCAGGGAAGCCTTCCCACAGCCCTCCCCAAACCCAAGGGAGCCACCTTAAGAGCTCTCCCTCCATAGGACCGAATGGGATCCGCCAGGCGTTTCATATACCATATTCTATAGCCAAGGAAACCTTAACAAAGAGCCGTACGCTCTCACGTTTCGCTTCAGGCTTCTCCCTGCTGCAGCTGGGGCTGAGTTTTTTAAAATCTTTGTGTCATTATTTCGTTTCTCTTTTGATTCAGCCATCGAGGGACAAGGAGATGCCAAACGAAAAGAATGGGCATTTAAACAGAACTAGATTGAAGAGGCAGTGTGTGCGCCGAACAACAAGTCTTTTTACATTTCATATGATCTTATACATGGGCTCCATTCAGTATATTTCCCCTCTGTTTCATTTGAATGTACAGAATTAGCCATTCACATCCTCTGGAATTACGGCTCTTTAACATTTCCATTCTGAGCTGCCTCCATATTTTGGGGGTTGGGAGCGTTATTAGCTCAGCTGGGGAAGCACAGGCTGAGGTCAGAGTCGGTCTTGCAGGCTGGAAATGAGCTTTTTCTTTTTTTGGAAAGTGCAAGATTTGATGCTTGATGACTGCGGTCAGAAAAATATACGAGCGTACACAAATATACATATGTGCTGGAGCATGCGTGTATCTGGTTTCAGCGGAGGGGGGTCTTTTTCACATTAATCCTGGTGGAGTTATTTCTTCAGATAGAAAAGCGAGCCTCAGTTTTCCAATGCGGGGTGTGCTCTGCGATCGCCCGGGGTTGTAYGCGTGGCCGTGTCCTTGTACGTGGCTGCGTGGCTGCTGCCTCATTGTCTTTTTGAAAGACAAATATTGAAAACAAATATTTACTGTGTTATTTACTAAAGCTCCCTGGATACTTGTACGAATTTAGAAGAGTTGGCCCAGAAAACTCAGTCGAACTGAGCTGGGAGTCACAGGAGGAAAACCAGGAGGGACGTGTGCGTGCAGCTAATCCTGCTGAAAAGCTTGGGAGCCAGCACTGCTGTCCTGAGCAAGCATGGGACTGCGTGGTGGCCTTTGTGGGTCTTGCAGCCGGCACCGCCTTACCTGAGGGTCCTGCAGCGTTCAGGTGGTGTTACTTCTTGCACCCATCAGCACAAGGAAGGAGGCTGGTGTGGGAACGTTTCGCTTGTGCGTCTGCCTTTTTTCCTGGCTTTACTTGTCTGCTGGTACAGCCAGGCCAGTGTCCCGCTGGGGAGTGTCCCACCTTTCCCCAGCATCTACATGCAGGAGGGTTTCTTGTCAGACAGCCGGGACGTGGAAGTGGTAACAACCCACAGAGAGGAGAGAGCGGGACCTGCCACGTCTCCTCTGGCCACTTTGCAACACCTCCATGCTACAGAGAGGTGCTTCCCTCAGGGGACCCCGAGGCTGTGGATAAAGTGATCCCCAGGGACTAACATCCCCAAAAGAAGTCTCTGCATCCTCTGCTGTCCTTTCTCTTT
The DNA here is from genome assembly GCA_035582835.1 of Phoebastria nigripes. Lineage (NCBI taxonomy): Eukaryota > Metazoa > Chordata > Aves > Procellariiformes > Diomedeidae > Phoebastria > Phoebastria nigripes. The sequence continues at coordinate 2,437,443 of JAYKAV010002921.1, read as the reverse complement.
CTTGTATTTTGAGCTTTTTCTGTCTATCTGTGGCATCTGCATCATCATTTCCTCAGGCCACCTTATCTGGTTGTTGTGGAAATGAGGACAAGGTGGCAAACAAGAAACAAGGCCCCCCCCAATGGGGCAAATAAACCTAGCATGGCTCAGAAGGCAGGGAGGCTCCCATTTTCCCCTTCACCTGGCTTTCTGCAAGGCACAGAGGGCAGGAGCGCAGGCCTGGGGGCTGGCACATCACGCTCTGCAGGTGATCATGGCCGGTTGACTTCGCTTTAATACACAGCATCTGCTGGAGAGGGCCCACCTGGGCCAGGCGCAAAACCCAGGTCCCCGGTCGACCACCCCTGAACCGGTCAGACACAATCAGGCTGCAGCTTTCCCGGAGATCCCTGCAATCACAGCCCCCTGCCTTAATTTAACCTGGTTATTTATACCTTTTCCTGTGTGTGTTTAATTATAGTAGAACCTGGCAATACCGCTGTGCTTAATGGTCTGTTGGCGTTTCCATTATGAGCCCAGACTGGAAGGGATTATATAGCCTGAGTGTTTGAACTGAGCCTCAGACAGAGACTTGGCATAGACTTGCAGCCCAAATACAAAGATTTTCAATTGGCTAATGGCAGTTTTGAAAAGGGAACATTTTTCACATGCTTAGCCCCTTCCGTTTGCTTAAGCTGTCTTCCTCTGTTTTAAACTCAGCAAGCAAGGAGTCATAATTCAGCAGTGACTCACGTTCGTTGCACAGCGATGCCGTAACCAGCCAAGGCAAGGCCTTCTGTCTTAAGAGGAATTATGCTCAGAAGGATGACTGGGGGAAAGTCATCTTTTTCACTCACCATCTGTGCGTCCAAACTGCAGCGGCTGTGGCCAGCACGACTTGTCTGACCACGTCTCAGGCTCTGCAGTGGAGACATCTAATGTGACCAAGATGTCCTGGGCTTTGTGAGCAGCCAGCAGCACTTACACAGCATCAGCTGTTTCATCCTCAAGTAGACATCTCAAATACGTTAGCTCCATCAAGTCCTAAAGGTGATTTTTCTTCCCACCAGCTATACGGGGAGCCTGGGGTAATTAGCTCGGGCAGCAGTGTCCATGCTGGGGATAGTCTGATGGGACCAGTCCCACTTGGAGGGAGTCTAGAGTAGCTCCTGTGGTGCGATGTGGTGCATACATCCATCTCCACAGGGAAAGAGGTTTTTCTCTAGTACCATGGAAGGCAGAGCAAGAGCAGGGGAAAATCTATGTCTTTTTTTWATGCATGGGAATCTTTGGTACAGAAGGATTAAGGGATTTGCCCATGGTCTCACAGCAGGTCAAAGGGAAGCCTTCCTTGGGAGACAACCTAGGTCTGCATTGCACACTGGTGCCTCTGCAGTGGGCCTTCCCCCATGTGAATGCGTTAAATAAGCAAGTTGATACAGCAAGCAGGGGAATATCACATGCTGGGAAGAGTTGTAAGTCAAGTTGGCCAGGCACCAGCGAAGAGAACTAGCTGGTGAATTCAAGAGGAGCTGATAGCAGAGATTGTGGGTTGCAAACAGCCTTTCTCTCCAGAAAGCTTGCCTTTGGCTTCAGGGGTAGGTGCTCTGTGTCTGTGTCCCAGGGAGAACTGGTCCATCCATTGCTGTTGTCACCGACCTTTTGCCTTTTGGAGCCTGATTGGAGGCAAATGCCAAACCCCGCGCTCGGCTGAACGAGAAGCAGCAAACCCCAAAGCTGCTGCATTTGCAGCCTGGCCCTGGAGGGACGCTACACAAGGTGTCCTGGCTGCTGCTCCCCTGGAGCTGGGGCCGCACTTCATTCCCCATCTCAGGGGGTCTTGGAGCTGGGTGCGCTCACCCGGTCTGCACCAGGCGGCTGCACCCCCCGACCTGGGAAGGGCTGGTGGGGACGGGGCAGAGGAGACAGCTTGGTTCCCACCAGGACTGTCACCATGGGAACTTTAGGGACCGAGGCCATTTACGGCTAGTTGTAAACCCTGACTCTGACAGCAAAGGCTTTTTTCGCCTTTTCCTCTGGGCTTGGCCCTGGCTGTCTCAGAGAAAGCAGGCTCGCATTTTACCTCCGGCTGGCTCTGCACACACATCCCCTGGCACCGAGCGCTGGCCCGCTGCGTGGGAGCTGCTCGCGCCCAGGGAAGCGCCCTGGCCGTCTCTCCCGGAGAAAGTGGAGCAGATGCCCGAGGTCACGGAGCACCGCAGGTCTGATGGCTCTGCAGACACCTGTGGATGTGGAGGGAGAGAGATGGTGGGCACGCTTTTCCTCCGCAGTGCCGTTGCCCCTTGGAGGAGCTCTCAGATCAATTTGTGAGGCGAAGGATCTCGGTTAAGGTCTAGCTCCCCTCAGCAGGCTCCTAGCTTTGAGGCTGGAAAGCCTCATCTCTTGGCTTGGCCAAAGCTGGCAGTGCTGCGGTGAAGAGACGGAGGAACAGCTGGCAGGAGCCAGCCTGCAGAGGAGAAGTTGAGGGCAGAAGGACTTCAGCAGCCAAATCTCATCTGGTCCTTCTTCTGACGCCAAATGCTCCTGTGAAGCCACTTCTGCTGTGCAGTTTCTGAGGACTACCCTGGTTCGGATGCCCGCCTGGCCCTCCTCCAGAGAGAGAGGTTAAAATGCAGAGTTGGTTGAGCATCGCTCCTTCTCCAGCTGCTCAGCTCCTGTCAAGAAAAAAGTCATGCTCACAACTTCTCGATGCTGGAGCTGCAGTCCAGGTGGCTCGTGCCCATCTTGCCCTTTCACAGGCCCAGCACCCTGGTTGGACTGCAGATCCCACCGTGTGCCAGGATGCCCTGCTAACAAAATGTGGCGACATGACCACGGTGCTGGATGGGAGCCTGGCACAGCAGGGCAGAGCATGGCATGGCAGAGGAGAGCATGGCATGGTAGGGCAGAGCCTGGCAGGGCAGGGCAGAGCATGGCAAGGCAGGGCTGGGGGACCCGGAGGCAGCCCCAGTGCTTCGGGGTCAAGGGCCTGGGGGAGGGAGGGCGTTTGGCCAAACTGCCTGGCTTCCAGGAGTTCAGGTTTGTGTTAAAAAGTAAAAGCTCCCTGCAGAATCCAGAACCTGCTGTTAAAACAGAATAAAAGATTCAATACAAAGAAATAGCTCCAACAGATAATCTCCAGCTGCTCTGTATAGGAAGCTTTTAAGTGGAGAGCTGCCCAGAGACGCTCCCTTTCTTGAAGACACTCACATGCACAAACACTCTTCATTGTAGGTTTCTCCACAGCTTGAGGTCCAGCTCTGCCCATCGCGTCTGCCAGGGCCTGTGACCCCGTCTGCACAGGAAGACATCTCCTGGTGGAGTGACGCACTTGGAATAACATGGACCACTGCTTTCTCCATTCTTCTTCTGCTTCACGCTCCCTGATTTCTGTTGCAGATGAGTCACTGGCTGGCACCCCAGCTGGAAGATGGGCGAGTCACCCCCGTGCTGCTGACACAGCCTGAATGCAAACTTTCTGCTCTCGCCTAGGTATGAAACGAGGAAGAGGAGATGTGTTGCCCAAGAAAAAGTGGCAGGGTTTGTCCTGGGCTTCTTGTGGGATTCTGGGGGAAAAACGAAAAGGTATCGCTGCCCTGTGAGTGTAGGTGCATTTTTTTTTCTCTGTGTGTTAGTTTTTTTTATTTTTAAGAAAGTGGTAAGAGAATTTTCCTCCTTAAGGGAAGAACAAAGCAAAAGCAGACACTGGTAGTGTTGACTGCTCATCCATGGAGAACAGCGGTCCCATGAAAGGCCAGCTAACGTCCATGGAGAGACTTTTGCGTTGGTGCCTAGAGCTAATGAAGTATGACTGTGAAGGGGGCTCTTAATGCTAGTGCAAAGCGAGGCTCACAAGCTTCAAATGTTTGCCTGGATGGTCTCCAAACCTTCTGCCCTCCTTTGGGCTGGAGCAGAGGTCAGAGACTTCAGAGCTGCGAAGATTTCAGTGTGGCTGCTTCCAAGCAAAACCAGAGCATCACAATGAAAATAAATAAACAAATGGAGCTATTCTGAGCCTCCACCACATTGGAGGGTTTCATTTGCACCATACCAAGCAGGATGTGTCCCTCCCTGCTTAGAAGCAATGTCCCGATTTACAGTTTATTACTTTCTGATGAATTCCCTCCTCTGTCTTCAGAGCGTGGAGCCTGCACACCTCTACGAGACCCTCAGCTCACACTTACAGAGCTCTGCTGATTTCCACTAGCAGGGCAGGACCCTGACATCAAGGTGCAGGACTGATTCACCCCCTACTAGGATGAGCCTCGTAGTAATATTTCCACGATATGCAGCTTCCCCTCCATGCCTCGTGTTAAAAAAACCTCTTTGCAGATGTGGTCTTGTCCTGACACGGCCAATCGTCAGCTCTTACGCTCTCTGCGCACCTTTTGCCTGTCACCTCTGCCTGCGATGCTGTCCAAGACCTCTTGGTTTTGCCTGGCCCCTTGCCTCATTTCATGCTGCTGATACTCAGCAGCTGGCTGCCCCCTCCTCCCACCACACTCCTCATTTCCTCTGGCTCCCGGGACACCCTGGCTTTCTCCAGGGTTGCATCCTTGCAGGATCCTCTGCATCCTTGTGCCGTGCTCTCAGTTGGTCGCAGTTCTTCATGCTGACTCCTCATGGAAGCTCACCTTCCTTTACCCTCCCAGATCCAGTCCAATCTCTCTTCAGCCAAATCCCCATCCCAAATTCTCTCTCCTCCCAGCAGTTCCTGTGGCTGTGTCTCTCGGTCCGGTCGGCTCCTTTCTCCACCTGCCTGTGTTTGCATTGCTCACGCTGCCTGTGCCAGAACCGGGAGTGTGAGGGGGCAGGAGCTGCCTAATCTCAGGGAGGGACTGGACTTGTGGTCTGGATCGCAGCGATCCACAGCTTTGCTTATCTGGAAATCCTGCTCAGCCCCTGGCTGGAGCGCATCCTGAAAGGGGAAAAGTTTCAGGGAATTTAGCTGGTGAGCACTATAAGGCTGTCTTAAGGGAGCACACGTGAAACGGAATATTTCAAAGACTTGGCTAAKTTTGGCGGCAGCAAAGGGTGCATCTGGACTAAACCAAAGGCCTTCCCTGCTTCTCCTTTTGCCAAACTTCAAGTCCGCATGCCAAAAACATGCAGCTTCGAGAGCTCTTCAAAGAAAAGGTCATCAGATTTCTCTGTAACAAAAGCAAGAGAAACCAAAGTATTTCCCCTTACAATGTTCTTGGAAGCAGATGAATCATTTTGGCTGAAATTATATATTTTATATCTATATTTGTATAGATAGTTCAGCATTAGGCAGCCAACCAGCAAGACAAAGTTCAGCCCAAACGGTTTAAGTATGGCCAAGTTAAAACCGGCTGAAAACCGGTGCTTGGCATGGGAAGAGTGACAGCGTGTTCATCGTGCTTGGCAGGAGTGGACCTACCTGCAACGCCTGTCCCCTGTATATCTGCTTTCACAGAGCTGCTGGAGCGGAGATCATGTTTTGTTGGGGTGAAGGAAGTATGAGAAAACCCTAAAACTTCCATCCTTTTCTGCCTTCACTTTCTTTCTCTCCCCAAGCCAGAGTGGCAGTGCCCAATCTTTAACCTGTGAGCGGTACCCAGGCTCCAGCCTTGGTTTGGAGATGGAGCTTGGGGCGGACAGGGTGTGGTTGCTTATGCACAGGAGAGTTGGTCAGCTTATACCAGTGCTTTCCAGCTACCTCAGACTTACACCTCATGACAGCTCTGAATGGTGTTGCATCCTGCATGCACAGGGGGAGGCTGTGTGGTCCTCACGGCAGGGCGAGGAGGGGAGGAGAGAGGGGAGCCAGGCATCACAGACCTATGTGCTGGGAAGTGCGGCCGTGCAAGAAGAAATCGCAGAAGATGAGGGCTCCAAGGGCAGACAGGGCTGGGTGAGGCTGTACCACTGCTCAGGTCTGTACAGGATCCTCTCCCATTTTTCTGCAGTGTGATGAAACGGTGGTTCACCGGCCTCCCTCCTGGTGCTCTGTGGCGTGTCTGTGTTCTGTCAAGCTGGAAAGTCAGCATCCCAAATAAAAGTGGTGCTGCCCAGGGCTGGGAGGAACTTGTACTGCAAGGAGACCGGCACTGGGATCTATAGCTGGGCCATAGCAAATGGCATAGAGCTGCACTGCAGCAGAAGAAGCCTGAAGTCCCTGGTGACACCACCCGCTGCAGCACCGTGCACTGAGAGGTGGGTGTGGATGCTGCATCAGCGCAGGGCCCTTTTCCCTCCTCTCTCTCCTGCACTGCCGCTGTGCCCTGGCACGGGCCACKGCTGTCGCAGACGAGGAAGGCGAGAAGCTGCCCCAGCTGTGGTGGTGCTGCGGTGGGTGCAGGCAGGGCTGGGGAGCAGTGCTGCCCTTTGCAAAGGTGCTGTGTGTCCTCAGAGGTGCTGGCTTTGCTCTGCTGCCAGAGTGTCCCGTAAGCATGCTTTTTCCTCTCTGGGAGTCTAAATAGCCTCTGAGCAAGGAGAATCTGGCAGCCATCACAGGCCCCGCTGTGTTGCTGGGGTGTTTTAGAGAGGGGAGAGAATACCCCGAGAGCAGGGGCTCGTGGTGCGCCAGCTGCAGTTTTCACGACGACAGCCTCCTTGCTCCCCACCTCTGCCATGTGAAGGGCTCTCCATGTCTCGTTGGTGCTCAGCTAGCAGCAAGCTGCACTTTCCTTTCTGCCCATCTGCTGGGTCTGTGGCATCAGACACTCCGTTTAAGCACCTCTTGCCACTGGTGGTATGGACGCTTTTGACAAAGGAAGGAGGGAGGAGGGGCATGTCAGGACATGGATGAGGAAATAAATATTTAGACTCAGATCCACAGAAGATAACGTGGTTATCAACAACCAAGATGTGTTGAGCAGCCTCTGAGGTCAGGACAGTTTGCCCATACTTGACTCGGGTGGCCGGTAGATGCTCAGCACGGCTCCAGTATTGCGGTGTCTCCCGCCAGCCTCAGTCAGCTGCTGATGTTCCTCGGTCTGAAGCTGATGGAGGCCGGGGTATGTGAGTCACCGGCCTCTGCTGGCCTTCATCCACACGCTCCATTTGGTGCTGCTTTGTGTGTGTGAGAGCGCGCTCCCCTCTCCCAGCTGTGCGTGCCTGCCTGCCAGCGCGCGGCTGATCGAATTTGCAGCTGTGCTGGTTTTTGCCTCTCTTCTAGCTCTGAGAGTCTTGTTCATGGATCAGGGGGGAAGAAGGAGGAGGAGGAGGAGGAGGAGGGAGGGAAAATGAAAAATAAATTCATAAACCAACAGAAGGAGAGATGCCTAGTAGAAGGGGATGTCCGCTTTCAGAGCTGTTTTCCCCCCAAGCAGCGTGGTGTGCCATCATCCCCGCTGTGCCTTCACCACCAGCAAGCAGAAGATGCCGCCTCCCCACACCTTCCTGGAAGATGAACTGGGGTCCCAGTTGGAAGTCCCCCTGCTTTGCTCGGGAGCTGCTAGCTCCTCCGGGCACCACACTGATTCCTGAGAGAAATTGAGCCACTGTCTCATGGCTTTGCACCCAGTTCTGCTGCTTCTGGGGCTGCTTCTGCTCTCTCCATGTGGTGAGGGGGCCACCTGTCCTGCAGACAGATGGACCTCAGTAGGCACCGTCAGCTCTTGACTACAGCGTATGGCCCATAGAGCCACTATAGAGGTGGTGAATACAGAGCTGGACAGCCCTTCCAGCGGGAGCTGGCTGGCAGCTGCAGAGCTAGGACACACAACCTCATGACCCTACGCCCGACAGCCTACTTCATTGCCGTAGGTGCACAGGAGGTCTCCAGCCATGGCACCTTGCAGGGAAACCATGAGACATCCCAATGGGGAGAGTCCCACGTGTCAGGAGGTGTTTGGAGGTAAGTTCTGCTCTTTGCAAAAGATCGGGGAGGGCCTCAGGGTGGACTGTCCAGGATCCTGATTCCTGTGGCATCCTGCGGACAGCATAACCCCCAGAGAGTCTTGTGGGTCAGGAGGTGAACTAAGACACATTTCTGAGAGCTTGAGTGCCATCCTTCTCTCTCCACTGAGGTGCTGGAGACTTCGGTGTGTCAGTCTGAAGCTTTCCTCTGTGTATCACAGAAGGCTTTGCCAAATGATCTGTACCCCAGTGTGCCCCACAAAAACCTGCAACAGGTCATGGCACCCGTCACATGGGGTCTTCTGAGGATGAGCTGGACTATGAGAAAAGGGGTGGACCAGCCAAAATGGTATGGGTTGTGCTGCACACTGTCTTGCTTCCCTGCATTTTGTGGTCGATGGATTTGATGAAGACCCCCCAGCTTTCAAAATATTCTCCCGCCACTCTAGCCTTTCCTGTAGTAGACCCAGTTTCTGAAAGGGGCCATTTGGATTTCCCGTTGCTTGGCCCTGTTAATCCTGTCTTTTCCCAGGGAACAGCAATGGCCTAAAGCGTGATTGTGCTTTAGCTGGCATGGATGCAGATCTGTGGACTCCAAGGGTTCCCCACCTGTGGGACACCTGTGCAAACGAGATTAGACAAGGCCCTGGGGATGCAGGTCAAATCGGGACAAAGCAGTGGCTTCCCAGGGAGGGGCTGGGAGGGCTGTAACTTCCTCAGCAGCTGGGAGCCTGCAGATACGATGGCAAAGGCGCTCAAGGGGTCTGGGCCGGTGTTTAAGCAGCCTGGAGCAGAACCAGGCTGACTTTACAGTTTACAGCTGAGGTGTACGCTGCAGACAGCAGAAGGTATTTTCCCAGTCTTTCTGGCGGTCCGCACTCACAGCTGGAGAAACGCTTTGGACGTGAGAGTCTCCTGGTGAGATGTCAAACCCATGCGCTCTGTGGACTGTGCCGGGCAGGGGCTCGGGCGCAAGAGAGCCGCCGCCACAGCAAAGACCCCCTYGCTTTTCACCAAGGTGCATGGCGCTTGGGGGGAAGGACCTCTCATGCCCTGGTCCCCAGGCTAACCTCTCCCCCCAGCCCAACCTTGCTCATCTCATAGTCCACAGACTTTCCCCGCCTTGCAAAGACCAGGGGTGATTGTGGCAGACCTTCTCTAATCAGGGGCTTTGCGTCCCGGTCCGGATGCAGGAGGTAATGTGGTGCCACCCCCTGGCACAAGGGTCTCCTTGCCCCAGTGCTGGGGGCAGGCAAGGAGGGGGTGGGTTTTGATTGCTTGCAGCACGTCTTGCTGTGCTGTGGAGTAGGGCGAGGAGCATGGACCCTATGGCACCATCCCGGCAACAAGTGTGTGGGTGAAAGAGGGGTAGCTGCTGTGTTGGTGGGGATGGTGGGAGTGGGGAAGGAGTGGTTGGAGGGAGGGGACCCCCATCCTCTGAGGTGCTCGGCTCCAGAGGGGGATGCTGAGTGTCTCACAGGACAAGCCCTCGAAATCCCAGAGGGGCTTCAGTTCCACTCAGGTGCTGCATCCTCTGCCATCGTCGTGGAGGCAGCAGCCTGGGGGCGCCTCCGACAGGGACCTTGGACAGGAGCATCCTTCCCCGCTCCTGTCCCAGAAGAGATGGCTGCCCGGGGGGCTGCCAGCTGGGACGAGGGGTGGGGGCAGCAGCTACCAGCTGGACAGGAGACCCAGGGAGGGGACAGGGGCACAGCAGCAGGCAGCTTCTCCTGCAGGCTGGCAGCACCCCGGCATGCAGAGGCCAGAGCTGCAGTCATGGGAAGGGAGGGGGACATTGTAGCCCTCGTCCCACTCTCCCACGCTGTTCAGAGGGAGGCAGGGGTGTGGGAAATTTGTCCTTACCTCCCCTTGCCCCTGTTTTGAGGGGTGAGAGAGAGCGCATGGCACCCCCCGGTGTGGGGGGGGGGCACAGCTGGCACCCCAGCTCAAAAAGCAAGACTGGGTGCTGGATAAGGAGCCGGTCTCCTGCAGCCCCTGGTGCTGGGAGAGCAGGCAGGAGTGGGAGCCCCCGGGCAGCCCCCCCTGCCTCTTCCAAGAGCCGAAAGCGGGGCAGCGCAGCAGGCGCCCAGATTTCCCCCCATATTTGGCAGCCTGGCGCTGGGGAAATCCAGGCAGCGCCTAACCTGGCGCTCCTCCTAAAGTGCTCCTACAACACAGCCCCCGACCGGTATTTCCCCCGCCACCTGCAGCTCAGCCAGCCACCCCCTCCCGCCGTCCCCATCCCGCGTGGGTGTGGGAGGCACCTTCCTCCCTTCTGCAGATCCTCCGGCAGCCCCTCCTCCCCACCTGGGAAACAGGCTCCCTTCTCTTCCCGGCCCGCTGTGCAGACACCCGGCTTTGCACGTAGCAAATGGAGGCGATTTCCTCCTTAGCGGCAGCACATGGAAAGTATTGAGCCGTGTGTGGTTTGTGTTTTCCCCCCCCCCCCTCCTTCTCTTTTCTTTTTTTTTTTCCCTTCCCTTGCCCGACACGCTGTCAGTGTGCTTTTGGATGCGGTGTTAGAGTTCCCACTCTTCTCCACTCGTGTACATCTGCTCCTGGTCATCCTGCGCGGTGCTGAATGTCAGGAAATGACTGACTCATACAGCAAGCACAGCCGGACTGACCTGGCAGGGGCAGGCAGGGAGGAGCGGGGGACATTGGTGGGGGTATTGGGAAGCAGCAGGGGAAAAGGAGGCCTTTGGGAGTCACGGCTTGGCTAAGATCTCTTGGGCTGCTTCTCTCCCATCAGGAAGGGCTGTGGGGGTCCCCTGTGTCTCTGCCCTCCAGTCTGATTGGTGTTTTTGGGRTTGGTTTGCTCACAGAGGGGACACAGGGGTACTTTCCAATGGAATATTATTTCCCAGCAACCAAGGAGGGTAAAACCACTAGGCAAACCCTGGAGAATAGCCCTTTGCTCATCCTGCTCGTGACCTGGGGCCAGAACATAAATACACTGTGTGTATTGATTGTGTGAGATGCCCATCAGCTGGTGGGACTGGCATGGCCAAAGAAACCTTGTACTGACTARGAGGGGGTCTCTTTAAATACCCAACGCTTGGTGTAGCCTGCCCTGACAAGGAAAACAAAATGCCAGGGACCCAGAAAGGACAGGTGCTATGGGTCATGAACTGAGTATGGCAACCACCTTAGCATCAGCGCTTGTGGGCTGCGTTATGAGGACTTCTGCCATCATCGTTRTCTTGGGACAGAGTCATTGTCCCCACAGACTGGCTGCAGCACCAGGGAAGGGAGAACTGGGGCACCCCCAGTGCAGCTACGCTGCCCCTCAGCCAAGGCAAGGGCAGGCAACAAGCCAGCGTGAAGGGGCAGGACCTGTGCAGGGCACTGGAGGCAGAGCCCAAGGGCTGTTTGTGTGGGGGGATGACTTTGCTCTAGGAAAGGACAGCAGCTAGGTAGATATAGAACATATATAGACACCTCTGAGCTAGCGGTGCCAATAGTTAGTCACCATGAGGACATGGTCCAGGCTCCATGCTGGGGGTAAATGACTCATGTTGAAGTCTGTGGAACCAGAGCTTCGTTGCTCTTGGCACTCAAGCCAGCTAGATTTCATGCTAAGTTGGGTACATCCTTCGGGACTGGTAGAGAGTCCTTGGCAGCATGCTGTGCCATTTGCAAGGACAGCACATATGCTCTCTGCAACAAACATCCTAYAAGCCCAAGAGCCCGTCCTCTCCATCAGTACCCTGCTGTGTGTTTGAGGGAGATACCAACACAGTCAAGAAATTTGCCATAAATTCTTACATGGAGTGAGGAGAAGGGGGGAATTTTTGCACCAGGCAGCTCACCAGCTTGTCTCAGTCCCTGTGCCTTGTCTCCACTCCTCGTATCGCAGACCGCCCGGGCTGCCTGCTGTGGCCATGCTGAGTCCACATGCAAACGTTGATGGAGGGCAAGGGGCTCGTGGTGGGCAGGGTGTTTTAGGACATGTTCACAAGGTGAGTGCCTGGGCTGCTGCTATGTTTTATTAGCCAGCGCGTTGAGGAGCTCCCCCCTTTCTGTTGGTCTGAGCTGGGCAGGTGGAGCCAATCCCTTCCCCCAGGTGCTGCTGCTGTTCCCTCTTGCAGGAACCTGCGGTACGTGAGGGCCAGAGCAGCATTTCAGGAGAGGAGGTGGTGGCCCTTCTCTCCACCTGACTGTCTGGTGTTTGTCCTCTGGACCGTTTCCTTCCTCTAAGTAAGCGCCCATCTGACTCATGTTTGAATCCCTTCCCTGCCGCTGCTCCAAGAGCTCATTGCACACAGGAATTGCTGTGTGCGTGCAGACCTTGCGCTGTGCCACCCCTTGGAGCACGCTCCCTGTCCTCCCACGAGCTGCTCTCCCTAAGCTGGTTACAAGCTTGCTTTCTTCCTTGGAGTATTTTACATCCAAGCCTGGTCTTTTATCTCCTAAGATTTAACGCTGTCCACGTTCTCCTTTGAGATCCGAGCCCTCTTTTTCTGCAAGCTGCAGTCCCAGTGTGGCCGGTGCTTGCAGAAGTTTGTAGGCATGCAGAGCATGAGGTGTTTCAGAAAGCTGTGGGGCTCTTTAGCCAGAAGATATCAGCAATGTACCACCTTCTCATTGTTTCGGTACTGACCTAACCGCTCGGTGGGGTGCTAGGAGGGTGAACACAGGGYGCTGTCTGCCAAACAAGCTGCAAAAAGTGGCTGCATCTCACTTACAAGCCAGAGGGATTTTGCTCTCAGCATGTGGGGGATCTTCGGGCAGTGGTACGGGGTTTTCTTTGTTTCCAGCTCCTCAGTAGCGTCCCCAGATGGAACAACCTGGGACGGGCTGATCCAAACACCACCAATGGACTCAGCTCTTGGTGGCCAATGGTGGAAGAGGCGACCGTGGGGTGATGGGAGATGCAGCCCATCAGGAGCCAGGGGAGGGCCCAGGAGATGGGGTTAGCCTGGGGGTGGTACCCTGGATCCCAGGAGGTCTGGGCTGGGTTCCCCCACCCCTCACCACCTCCACTGCCGCAGGCGCACAGTCCTGTTCTGGCATTCGCGTGCCAGCTCTGCTGTGAGCTCAGGGATGTACTGAAGTGGGACTAAAGGCTTGGGAGGGAGGAAGCTTCCCCCAGTGTGGCCCTGGCAGTTGGAGCAGAGCAAACCCACCCCGACTTCCAAGCATCCCTGTCCCTCAGGATGCGCTGCAGGCATGTCCCAACACCCGGCGTGCAACGCCACTGCTCGGTCCTTGGGGTCCCTCCTTGCTTTGCTCTCCATCTGAGAAGGGCTGATCTGGGTCATCTCTCCTCCACATCACCCCCTGAGACCCCACCGTCACCCGGGCCCTCAGCAACTACCGTCCTGCTCCTGGAAGCTAACCCGCACTGCCCCAGCACCCCAGTGTCCCCCAGCTCTGCTCAGCCCCATTAGCCAGCGAGCTGCATCCCTGATGGTCGCCTGCAAGGAGCCAGCACCAGGTCGGTGCAGGTCCCACGGGCGCAGGCGAGAGGTGCAAGCGGGAGGCTGCCACCCTCCCGCCTGGCTTGCCCCACAGCTCTGCCCTGCCTGCCAAGCTCGGGAGTGAGCTCCCAGCCCGGTGGGGCCAGAGGCAGCTGGGGTGTGGAGATGGGAGCACGCTGCCTGGGATCCCTAGGCAAGCCTTAGTCAGAGCCCTGCTACCGTACGTGCAGCCTGGCACTGAGACGGGGTGTGAACCTCCATGAGAGGCAGGGAGGGAGAGCGGTGATAAACAAGCCTGGGTAATTAGTTCCCACTCCTGATGCATGTTTCTCTCCAAAATGTATGTGTTGGCATGATCCTGGGCAGGGCTTGGCCCAGCATCCAACAGACACCTTCTTTTATCTTGGTTAGTTCATCAGATCTGTTAATTGTACCTATCTCAAGCCCTGGGCTCAGGATGGAGATTTCACATCAAACAGCGACGGCTCATAAAATGGATGCTAGCTGGGCACTGAGCTCAGCTCTGAGGCTGCAAAGAGGAGTAAGAGACCTCCCAGACTGCGATTTCATCCCAGGCTCTCTGCAAACATCCTCCTCGCCCTGCTGGGGCAGACGGGGTCTGCAGAAGGCTGTCAAACCCTGCGTTTGGCAGGCTAGGCAGGGAAGGAGTTTCCCACACTGATGACCGCTGCTAAAGGATGTCCCAGCCCTGTCYGCGGCAGTCGGGAAAAAGTGGCCACCTGAAGCTTGGAAACATGTCACATCTGCAGTGGTTTGAAATTGGGAGCAGGTAATCTCTTTAAAATCCTTATCTGGAAGTCAGGCAGTGAGGCTCATCCCAAACTATATGGGCTTGCCGCCAAAGCTCCTTGCGTAGCACTGACACAAGGGTATTAGATATGATGTCCCTCTTGCAGGAGCTGGCTGCCCAGCTCCAGGAGGCTCCCAAGGCTTCCAGCCTGTCCTGCACATGCCCTGCAGACAGCTCATTAATTTCCATTCCACAGCCCAATCTCTTCTTCCTCTGACAATTACTTAAAAGTTTCTTTGCAGCYCTCCAGGCGTCCCACCCTCTCGCTGGCTTCCCTTTTCACAGCTCTGTCCAGCTCATCTCCACAGGACTTTGCCCTGAGCATCCCTTCAGAAGAGCTTCATAGCTGGGCACCAGGGTGGAGATGTACGGGAAGACCACAGGGGTCTTCCTTGCCTTATAGCCCAGACCTGTAGCTTCAGGCAAAGACGTGAGAAGCCCCTAAAAGGGGCATAGGGGAAAATGGGGGCAGTGCCATGTTCCCAGGAGAAAACAGTTCTGGTCTGTGCTTAGAAAGGGCAGCATCTCAGAGGCCCTCCCAGGGCTGCCTTTGGACGAGAGGCTTCAGGCCAATAAGCCAGGTCAGCAAGCACAGGCTTGCTTCTCTTCTGGAGTGCTTGTCTCTTGGTGACATGAATAATAATAAAAGACTTTGCTGCCTTTGGTGTCCTGCACCCCTGGGCCACACCTTGTGTCTGGAGTGCAGGAGCTGATGGGGCCATTTTTGACCAAGCGCTCCTTGTGCAGGCAGAGTCCTTGGGGTGCTGCTGGGTCCTGCTGAGCCGCAAAACTATGAAAGATGGCTCCTTCCCAAGGATGAACATCTCCCAAACCAGGCAGCCAAGCAGCAGCCCTGGCCGCCAGCCACCAGGGAGGTGGGGAGCACCAGGGAATCCAGTGGGGCGAGTCCCCAGCTGGGATAAAGGAAGTGGCCGGGCTCCCTATGCTCTCCAGCACCATGGTGGAGAAAGTGGTTTGGAGGAGGTGTGTGGGAAGCCTCTCCCAGGCACAAGTGGGTGAGAAAGAAGGGAGCATGCAGGCGCTTGTTGAGAAAGTAGGCAAGCAGGCAGTATTGATCGCCTGGTAGGGCTGGCAGAGTGGAGGCAGGACCTGCTCTCTCCCAGGAGCGTAAGAAGGTGGGGAGGGACCACGCGGATGCTGGAAGTGGAGGTGCTGCGTGTGATGGGCAGGGAGGAAGGTTGGCATCCGGCAAAGCTGTAACCGCTTGCTGTCATGAGGTGTCCCACAGGACATCTATGGCTGTCCCATAGGCTCATAAATCACCTCTCAGCTGGCCAGTGCTTGAATCTCTCCAGCAGCACAGCAATATTCTGCGCAGCTTCGTCTCTTCCCTACCCGAACAGGGGCCGTTCCCTTCCCCCAGCTGCCCCGCCCACACTCGCCAAAGGAGAACCAGGCCCTTTAATTCCAATCACAAATTCTGGAAATGATTAGCAGGCTGTCATCACTCAGCCCCACCGGATATCGGGCACAGGGCATTTCCGTCCCCTGTAATTAATGGTGCGCAGGGCTGCCTGGCTCTGCGGTGGGCAGGGGAGAAGCGAGTGAGAGGTGGGTGTAGCGCTCCCCCTGCCTGCTCCCCCCTCACTGCCCGGCTGGGAAAACCGCTGGACCAAAAAGCGGGGCAAAGAATAAATTCATTCATGGCTAAAGGTAAGGACAAGACAAAAGGGTTCACCAAAGAATTGGGCCACTCCTGTCTGGGAAAAGAAATGGAAAATAGTGCAGTTGGGGCAGGGGGGACAACGCTGGGGCAGCCCCCTTCACTGATGCGCAGAACTGCACTTTGTGCGACTGCTGTCGCATCCCCCAAAGGGCCTGGGAACTCGGCGGCCTGTTTGTCCCCTGTCCCTTCCCGGGTACCCAGAGGCAGCTGCCAGCTCCTGCCTGATGGAGGGGATGTCAGCATCGCACCCGCAGCCTCCCCGCAGTCACCCGGCAGCCTTTGTTTCCCCCTCTGCCTGCCCCTTTCCCAGGGCGCTCTCTGGCTCCCAGGAGCTGCCCGTTTGCCAGCTGCCTAGCGAGAGCCGCTATCTGCCCCGTGTGAATGTTGTGCATCCATCCAGCAGCCTCCCAGCCCTCCGCTGAAACGCCTCATTGTGCAGCTGGCCGGACTACGTGAGCCTGGCTACGTGGAGCCTGTTTTGCTTTGAAGCTAACTCTTCCTTTTGAGTCAACAGAGCTGTGTGGTGCAATTGTAAAATTTCCCTTCATTGGCCAACCTCCTGATGTTAACAAAAGCTCCTGCTATGTAAACAGGCCAGATGCTGCGGGATGCCGTCTGCAGGCTCACGTACTCTCCTCGTGCCATGGGAGGTGCTGGACTCGCACCTGTGGGCTCCCTGAGCCAGGCAGAGAGGTTGGAGCCGCGTGCCCCCCGGCTGGGGCAGAGTCACCACTTCATCCTTTCGCCGGTGACCTCAGATGAGTCTCTGCCTTCCTTTCGGATTAGCTGACCCTGCTGAAATCCTGGCTGAAAGAGTCTCAAATRTGGTAGTAATTACCTTACGAAGAAGGGGTGAGGTTCCAGATGACTAGGGAAAAAAGGCAGAGGGATAGTACCTGTTCTTAAAGGAGTAAAGGAAATGGAGCCACGGGACAGCGGACCTACCAGGCTGCCTTCAGTGCCAGCAAGGGCCCTGGAGCAGACGCCCTATTTGTAAGACTGACCAAGATAGCAAGATGAGAAGTAAGAGCCAACATGGATTTGGCAACAGCCTAATTTCCTTCTACAACAGGGTTGGAGGGCAAGGCTGTAGGAGATGAGGAAGATGTGTCCTGGCTCTAATGCTGTGAGCTACTTGCATAATCAGCCTGGGTGTTGGTTTCAAAGATGCATATTACATTTGCTGCCGATGATCGGCCACGTGGTGGTTGCAGGCACTTTGGAGATCAGGATGGGAGTTCAGGCAGATTGTGACATTGGTGAAATGGATATAAACAGGATGCAATTCATAAGGGCAAATGCAAGCCACAGCAGGATAATTTGCTGTATGCATATACAAGGGGGCAACAAGGCCTTCAGAAAAGCACATGGGTGTCATTGTGGTGACGGGTGTCATTACTGAGTGACTGGACAACACACAGACGTGAAGAAAAACAAATGTCCCTACTGGGCTATATAAACAAGAGTGCCACAAGCACCATCTGTGCTGCAATCATTCCACTTTATGCAGCATTAGCAAAGCCTCATACTTTCTGGATATATCCAGTTTTGGGCAATGCAGTTCAAGAAAGACTTATACCTATTAGAGTCCATGGAAGATGATCAGCAGCCTAGTAACCATGACCTATGAGTAAAGGTTGAAAGAACTGCATTTGTTTAGTCTGCTTAGGAGAAGAGGAAAGAGAAAACACGACAACCTTCAGATTGGTAAAAAGTGTCTGAAAAAGGAACAGAATGGATTGTTCTCCATCTCCAGGACACATAAGGTTAGACATCCAGAAAAACTTTGCAGCTCCTTAAGCCCTTAAGGGCTCCTGCCCTCTTAAGACAGAGTGCCTTGCAGAGACCACACAATCTCCTTCTCTAGAAATTTCCAAAACCAAGGCATTACAAATACCTGTCAGGCCCGATTAGATAGTGGTATCCCTCCTTGGCAGAGATGCGTCTAGATGATGTCTCAGGTGCCCTGTTTTTGGTCATGCACTGTTATGTGGTAAGGCACAAGCCATGCAGTTCCAGGAGTGAGCTGGTCTTTGCAGGCTGACAAGAAGGGCATCGCTGAAAATCAGTGAACAGTGATTCTCCTCACATTGCCATGTTGTCCAGACACCACACCATATTCCCTGTTTCAAAAAGTGGATAGCCTTGCAGGATACATGGTGCAACACCAGCAAGCTGTCAGKTGCCCAGATGAAGCTTAACCCATTGTTCAGACAACCCTACCCTTCAGCTGATGGAGGACAGCAGGCTGCTATCGCTTCTTGCTGGGAAATGCAGTGGTTTAGTTGCACCATGGAGACTCCCAACTCTGCAAAACTGGGGGTCAACCAGAAGGGCTCATTACATCATTCCTGTCTACAAGAATCAGATGAGAAGACTTCTTGAATGGGTCCCTCATCCGGTGCTGGCTAGATGACAAGTAAAGATTTAGAGAAGTGGTGGATGAAGCCTATCCTTTGTTGTGGCTGAAGTTAAACCACTAATCCAGGGTAAACTGCAAATGTGGAATAAACATCAGTCCTTGAATGAGCTTTCATGATGGCAGGAGAAAGAAGGCCTAATCTCCACTAGACCTCGCAGCAGTCCTTCAGGAGGAAAACACACTGAAACTGGCAAGTCCTCCAGGGGTTCAGTGGGAAAGCGAACCCACAGGAGTCCTTCAGAGCTGTGCCAGACTTCCACAAAGGCTGTTCAGAGCAGACCTGGTGCCATAGTCTGCATGGGAAATCCTCTTATGGCTGTGCTGGTTCAGCCCCTTGCTGAAGCATACAAACCGCCCCTTCAAACTCAAATGCTCTGTGAAGGTTGGCTCAAGAAAATGGGTGCCTCTTCCAGAGGGTAAGCATGTTCACAGAGGCTGGGTGGAGGCTGCATGGAAAAACTAGACCCTAAGCCTCGTTGACACGGAAAAGCCAACCCACCGCACACACTAAAGGAGGCATTGGCAATGAAAGGGCTGACCGTTGCCTGGATTACAGCACTGAGATGAGAGAGGCCACTGTGGTATAAACATGTGTCAAGAGCAGATGAGGGATGGAGCAGAGACATTCCCCAGAGGTTTATATGATTTTCAAAGACCTGAGGCTAGTGATCCATTTTCTGCTCCTCGGTGATTTCACAGATGAGTGACCTCAGTTATCTTATGACCCATTAATAAATAATTCTTCCAAACTCCTTGGCTGAATCACCCCTGTGTAATGGTGCAGGATGAAACCAAGGGGAGTATCTTCCTCCAAGATTTCATATTGCAGCTCAAGAGCATTTGATAAGACCATCCTGCAGGGAGTACAAAATCCCCTGTTCTTGAAGGGAGGAGAAAGGGGTCACTGGATAACACAGCTCGGATCTTGGAAAGTACCTTCTCTGGCTGTCCTGCTCAGCCAAGACAAAACTGCTCCAGCAGTTGGTTCAGTTCTGCTGGATGAAGAGGTACATGACCATCCCAGCAACCCTCAGAAGCTACAACTGGCCCTCCAGACATTCCCAGCTTTCACTGGAAACCAAAGGGGATTGCATCTACACTGTTGATTTCTACCAGCCAGCACAGTTTTGCTGCTCGAGGGTGTGAAGCAGGGAGACCAGCCACACCAGCCAAACATCTCATAACATCTCATTTTGGTATCTGGCAAGTTTGTCCCGGGGGCTGAGCTTGGAGGAGTACCACGACCTCCTCCCCTCCACGTCTGACTGTGGTGCTCGGGAGAGTGAGTCATCCATTTTTCATGTGGAGCTCCCTGTYGTTCCAAGGGAAAAGGCTATGCTTCCGGCATCCCTTGGCGTGTGGGTTTCCATTCATCTGTTGATGGCCAGGCAACATGCCATTCCCGGGACAAAATGGCTGCTGCTTAGTTCCTCTGCTATTAGTGCATCCCTTAGGATTTTGCTAAATTTCTCCAAGATCTCCAAGTCTTTTGGACAGTCTGTCTGAGCAGAGAGATCTCAGCGTCTGGAGATTTTGTTGTCAATCCCTTGGTGCACTGTGGCCAAGTCAGAAAGGCTGCCTCTTCTTTTCCCTTGATTTCTGCAAGTCCTGCACAGGGCAGGAGTGAATCGGACCCTTTGCTGCTGCAGCTCCATGTTTTCAGGCAGCAGAGGTGCATCTGTCCCCGCAGCTTGTCAACGGGCTCTGTTAGCAGAAGACCCTCAGTAAAAGGTTAGGGAACACAGTATCCCCTCTTGTCTCCTGGTGGGGGGGAATATTAGACAAATAAATATCCCAAGGCAGGCCAGCCAAATCAGGCCCTCCTGATTTGGAGAAGTCAACCAAAGCAGACCAGGTGGTCATCAAGTGGTCCCCTCACTTTGGGGAGCACATAACACATCGCTTCTTGGTGGGATCAGCCAGCTTTCTCCTTGGCATGGACAAAACTCCCCTGTTTCACAGGAGGTGGTAAACAAGCCCTGGACTTCATCCCTTGGCTCCAGGGCACACAGTTGCGAAGCTCCTCTGATCAGTGTGGGAGGAAGCGCCTCCACCCTCTTTATGGCTGCCCCGTAATGAGCCCCAGCTGTAAGCCTCTCCCTTCCATGCCTGGAAGCCCAGGCTGGCCTCTCGGGGTGGGGCACAGGCTGTTTAACCCATTCCCTGGACAGACAGATGGACAGACGGATGGATGGACAGATGCTCCCCAGCTGCTGCTGAAGCACTGGGAGCCTCTCTCTGCTGGGTTGGCTGGCTGGGTTGCCAGAAAGGTGCCAAAAGGCTGGGGGTGCAGAGGCGTGCAGGTTCATGCGCTGGGGGGAACAGAGATGGTTTTGCTCGCTCCCCGCTCGAAGGCGCACCAGYGAGTGACCGCTTCCTTGGGCTGCCGGCTCCGCTGGCACCCGAGCGTGGCCGGGAGGTGTGGGGCTTGGCAGGGGGACGGGTTGTCCCCAACACCTTCTTCACAGGGCTGTTCCCAGTGGCTCCTGCCAGCACCATCAGGCTGGGGATGTCCATCCCGCGGGCGCCAGTGTGCCCTCTCCTTCCGCAGCCCAGCATCCCAGCAGCACCTGGGGCTTTGGCTCCTTTTTTTAAGCAGCTTTTGTCCCTTAGAGAAAATTAGCAGTGAGGAACCGTCTCCGGCTGGCTCTCCCATCCAGGCGCAGGCGAGTGGCCAGGCAGCCGCTGGTGTGATGCCTACGTAGCACCGCGCCATGGAGACGGGGCAGGGGATTCCTGAGGTGACGGGGCTGAAGCGCGAGAGCGGAGCGGCGCTGGATGGTGAGAGGCTTTCTCTGCTCATATAGCTAATAGACTAATTAGCAAGGAGCTCGAAACTTGGCCGTGTTTGTTGTCAAATGCAGGCCCCTTTCCAAGTGGTGTTAACAGCCTTCCCTTTTCACTCCGGGCGCATTGTACAGCCGGGGCTTTTCCGCTGCTTCACAGGATTCTTCATTTAGTAATGGATATAGGCTGAATAGCTGTTGCAGCTATAGGTGACACCAGGGTCAGGAGCGAGGGGTGGCCGGGAGGGGGCAGGAAGGGGGCAGGGTCCTGGGGCTGGGAGAGCAGCGGGAGGCTGGGAGAGGGGATGGAGGGGGCACTGACCCAGCCGTGCATAACGCGCAGCTGGGCTGGGGGCAGTGGGGGGCTGTGGGCACGCTGCGGGCTGCCAGGGTGGATCGAGGGGCTCGGCCAGCTGAGATCTCCGGGGACCTGGTGGCAGAGGTGGGTGCCTGTAGGCAAGAGAGGAGCGCATGGGCAAAGGTGTGCTTCTGAGCCAAAGGTATGGCTCCTCGTGCCATTTGCCCACTTCTAATTAAGATGCCAATGTTTAAATGATTCCTTTGAAAAACGCTCCCCTTTCACACGAGAGACAAAAAGTTCACAGAGGCGAAAGGCTGCCGGCGCTGGCAGGACGCTGGCAGTGTGTGGGCAAGGGGCGGGCGAGCTTCCCCGCCACCCTGCTGCCAATGCAAATCTCCCAGCACAGCTGAGCTGAGCCCAGGGGAAAACGGGAGGGTTTCCGCTGGGTTCCCACAAGCGCAGGAGCCGAGGCTGTGCCTGCAATCACGTCTGCCCACAGGCAATTGCCTTTGTAGGCAGCCTGGATAATGGTTATTCACTGCCGGCAGGAGCGGGGACTCTCGCCCCCACGGGGCCACCCCTCCATCCGGACACCTGGCATTTTGGTTTCCTCCAGCCTCCCAACTGGTGTGCTCCTGACTCTCCAAATTCAGCTCCTCCTCAGGAGCATCGTCCCTTGGTTCCCCCTGGGGTGCCTGAGAGTGAAACAGCCGGGGGCTTCTGGGGCTGCTCTCTCCCCCCAGGCTGGTGTTTTTTGCAGAGAGGGCAACGCAGGGAGGCGAGGGCTTTGCAAGAGCTTGCCTGCAACCAAGGCTGGCGGCAGGGGAGATGCCTGGCTGTCCCTCAAGCGCTCCGCAGTGCCTGAAACAGGGTATAATTCACACCTTCACCACACACCCAAATACCGCCCCAGCCAAAGCGAGGTAAGCACCTGCCAGCCGCACACAAATATTATCTGGGTGTCACGGCAAATATTAGGCACAGGGCCTGGAGCGTGCTCAGCCTCCCCCCAAGCTCCATGAAGGCTGCTTGCCCGCGGCAGGCCTGGCTTTCCCGCAGATACTTGCAATGGCATGGCATCGCTGCTGCTGTTTTCTTTGGATTGGGGCCGACTGCTTATGGAAAAGCAGTCGAAGCAGCGCGGATGGCAGGTAGTGCAGAGCTGGGGTGGGGGGGTGCCCTGCCGACGCAACGGCTCACATCCCTGGCATGGCGCGGTGGAAGTCACCCAAAACCTCAGAAGTAGGATGGTGGTTTGGCAGAGTCATGACTCCGTGACAAAAGCCATGACTGAAAACGTTTGACATATCCACACTCATTCATGTGATGCTTGGAGCCAGAAAAGACTTCCAAAAACATGTCCCCTCCTGCTGCCGGAGATCCAGGAGGAATGAACTCCCTTTAATAGCAGCCAGGAGACTTATTATCAAACCAGGTATTTGAGCCCTCTTACGCCCTTGCCACTTACTGCCAGGCTTCAGCCCCTGTAAAATCCGTTTGAAGACCATCCAATGAGCACTCCATGCAAACCCAAGGTTAGCCAGCCCACGGGCTGTCTGGGAGCTGGTCACGGTGTGTGGAGCGTGACTAGCCACCGAGTCATGCTGGCTGTGCTCCTCTTCCCCAACTGAGCCACCAGCCAGGCTGCAACAAGGCCAGAGAGACTTCTGAGATCGCTGTGCAGCCTGCCAAGGTGTTGAACCCCAGCACCGACAAGCTCGGAATCTCACTATTTGGACCTCGGGGCCGAAATTTTCCATGAACGTCAGCTTTTAGTCTGGAAAATAAGTTTGGCGACAGGGTCAGGTTTCCAGCTGAGAAGAATGAATGATCTCACTACCAAGCGGGCTATTTCCAGAGCGGCATTTCCCAAATGGAGTGCTCTGGTGCTAAGCTCCCCTGAAGCAGCACTGGCAGTACATGGTGGGGCCAGGTGTTTCCCAGTGTGCCAGCTTGGCTTCATCATTTCCTTCACTCTCCCTCCTTGTGTTATGGGTTTCAGTGCAGAGACCTGGCTGCTTTTGCGTTTCCTGCTTCTTTCTATGTTTGCCTTTCTGGGTCTGGATGTCTCCTCAGTCTTCCRAATGCTGCTAATTCCCACCCATTCATTTCCCTTCTAAGCTCTGTTTTGAGTTTACACATCTATTAATTTGTTGCTCATTTGGGATCCAGGCCTAGAGGCTGGGCAACCATGGAGGCAGTCTCTGTCCCAGGTAGTTCTCGGTTTAAACAACCCCTGTAATTCCCTTCGAGCAACCTCTTCCCTTCTAGTCCTTTCAGTTTATCCCTTAACTCGGCTCCTTCCTTCTGCCCCTTCCCCTATCTGACCCCGTCACTTCTTTCGCTTTTCATCCCTGCTTTCTACTCATCCCAGCTCCTCCCTCTGCTACTTCTTGACCCCTCTTCTTCCTCTCCCCCAGTGACCTGCTTGCTTCCCTGGAGGAGACAGGGAAGAGGCACGGGGGTCCTCACCGTGCTCGTGCCTCTGGGACGAAGCGGTGAATTCAGAGGCGTAGCATCCCAAAATTGGCAGCAGAGGGACAAGCATGGGCTGACACGGGAGAAGATTTCAAGGCATTTGGACAGACAGCCCCAGTAAGTAGACTCAGCCTAATATACCCTGTTATTCCCACAGGCAGCGCTCTCGTTGCTGTTCGGAGCAGTGCTGGTGGGAACGCGAGGAATAGGTGGAGGATGGGTGGGAAGCCTGCCAGCAGCACAAAGCTCCCCCGCCACGGGATTCAGCCGACCCCACCTTTGCCCGGGGTGGGGCATTGGGGGGGCATCATTGCCGGTGTGCAGGCAGAGGGTCCCAGGGGGTTGGGGGTGGGAAATGCCCTGGCAGAGCTGAGGGCCCCTGGGGAAAGCAGGAAAATGGCCGGGCAGGCGATAAGCCCGGAGCACAATGCCCTGGCTGAGGTCTCCACACAGACACAGTCAGAGAAGTTGCTGCTCCCATTTCCTGTGGCAAACAGCAGCCTCCCAGCAGCACTGCCCTGGGGAAGGTCTGCGCTGGCTAAAGGGCTGCTGGCATAGGGGAAGCTGCGATAGCTGACAGCAGGTGGGGATCTGCCTCGTCACCTGGCTGGACTGACAAGCTTGGCATCTTCTGCATCTCCTTTTTCTGTGTTGTCAGCAAGACCCAGATTCCCTCACCTGCCTTCAGGTGTAATGCTCCCAGTAGAGTTATGTCTGACTGGTTTCCAGAGGCAGAAGGGGAGAACCAAACCTCCTCTGACATCCACTTGGTGTAAGCACCCACCTTTTCTGCCATGAATGGCAGAAAGCACAAAACTGTCAAACAAACAGATCTTGGAGAACATGGGAGGGCGGGTTCTCCGCAGTCCCGCTTTCCTGTCTCAGCAATGCCCTGCTGAATTTGCTCCACAGACACCAGAAACAAGTCTCTGCAGTGGCCAGCCTTGCCCTCATGCCACAGGCTCTTGCAAATTGGAGTGGGAACTTCCCGCTTCCTCTGCTGCTGCTGGCACAGGCTCTGAGCTCACCTGGTCATGCCCTTCACGATGAAGCAGCTGAGGAAGGAAATGCTGGTGGTGCCCATCTTCAACAGCTTGGGCAAGGAAGGGAGGGCGTGTGCTGGGCACGGAGCTGGAAAGCTATCTGCTGCCAGCCAGCACCTGGCACGGGACGGGCAGAGCTGTAAGGGAGAGCAGGGCCTTTCGCTTAGCCCCATGGTGGCAAAGAGGTTGTCACGTCACCCCAGTGCTGTGCCCAGTGGTCTGAAATGAAGTCCAACATGCTTTTGTTGGACCTTGCCATGCCTTTCCACTAGAAGCACAACACTGAACAGCCCCCACATTTGGAGAGCTCTCTGGGGTTGGTTTGGATGCAGGGGCTTGGACGTTGTTTGCATCTCTACCCATCTTAGTTGCTCAGCTCAGACCACCTGGATCAAAGGTTCACCCTTCCTCGCTGAACACTGCAAAGGCAGTTTGCAGGATGGGGTGAATGAAGGATGTGATTAGATCTGCCTCATCTGCCTCCTTTGTTTAAGGGAATGTGATGGCAGCCTATCGCCAATCTAGCATTGACCAGTTTTATAGGTATGTAATTACTCAGCTGCTTCAAGAAACCTGGATTATTATTTGGCACCCCCCCCACAGAAAATGAGTATTTTGCTGGGACTGGGAGTATAAATTACAAATCCGCTGTGTATGYGATGTGTTAAATGGCCTTCAGGAACGCTGCACGGCAGGATCGAGGGGCAGGGGCAGAGCCGGGGGCCTGGGGCTGGRCTAGCAACCTGCAGTAAGGACATGAAGATGAAAAGTGCTGCCTTCATGCAGCAGTTGTGACGTGTCAGGCCTGCTTATACACTTAACACTCTTTAATGCTTTTGCCCTCTGATAGCCAGAGGCTAGATAGTGGCCTGCTACAGTGAATAACTGAGAAATGAATAAAATATTTACAAGCACAACTGGTGTGAGCTCAGAAGCTGATATTCCTGGCTCCTCATGACATTCGCCTCTCCCTGCCCGCGGCCTTTTTCATGTTTCCCACGCAAAGAGCCGGGGCTCTGCGGCAATGCCCCGCTGGGCTGTTCTGCAAGTGACACCCACCAAAGGAGGTAACCTGCTGCCCAGGAGCATCTCAGTACCCTGAAAAGGCACCAGCCACCCCCCACAACCCCATGTGCTACCACTTCCCCTTGGGTTTGTCTGCTGTGGGGTGAACATCTTTCTCAGAGGATTTCAGTGGGTCTGCTTTACTCTGAGGACCAGTTGACATGGGTCGGATATACCAAAAGTGAGCAAATGCGGAGGCAGTGAAACGCAGCAGACATCCACAGTGAGGTGCGGATGGCAGTGAAACGCAGCTGACAGCCACCRGCACAAGAGCCGTGACCCACAGAGGCTGCTGCAGGCTCTACCCCTGCATAGCTGCACTGCTACCACCTCCCCAGAGAGCTGAAGTAGTACGTGCTCTCCAGGACGTAGGTTGCAGTGTTGATATATTCTTAGTCGCGCCAAAGATGGGTTTGAGTAGCCAAGTTACTACGTGCCTATTGTCCGGTGCATGATATTACAGGGACTTTCCTACCCCAGCGGTGTCACCCGTGTGTGTAACCGTTACCAACAGCTGCTGACTCATGGGTTCAGCACACCTCCAGCTCTGGAGACTGCTCTCCGGTCTCCAAAACAGCTGGAAACCTCGTTCATTTTCAGGAGATGAGGAGGAGAAGGAAACTAACACTTAGTTAACTCCCAGCTGGCCCATGACATAATGCACAGAGGTGCACACGAAGAAACCACGTCTTATAAGATGCTCCACTGTGTCTGCCCCTTCCCTTCCCTTCCCTTCCCTTCCCTTCCCTTCCCTTCCCTTCCTTTCCCCTCTGTGTGAATTTGATATGAATGTAGGGGAAATTGTGTCTGAGTGTGGAATATGAATTTTTGGGTGCATTTGGGGAGACATTTTTGAGTGTGGGGGTGCAAGTGAGACCTCTCTTTGCTCCTGAGTTGGTGGGTGAGAAGTGGGAACAGGGCAGGATACTCCCAAAGAGGGGTGCAGGAGCGCGGCCAGGCTGCAGGGGGTCGAGCGGAGGGAGGGAGCCTCAGTGCTCTGCGGACTCCTCAAGGGCACGGGAGCCGTGCTGGGCTGGGAACCGCTCTGAAACTGCTGACACAGGCAGAAGGGAGCAGCAGCAGTGTGATCCGCAGCGCGGCATCGCCTGCGGGCCAGAGGGAGGAGGCACGTGGCCTTGGGACGGAGGAGGTCACGATTTCTCTTTCTTAGATCAAAAATGGCAGGCGGGCTGGCGTGATAGAAAAGCATACCCGCCTGCTTGGAAACTTGTGATCACCTGGATGGCACCRGCCAGCAGTGAGGCCGGAGGGGCTGCCGGGGATGTGCGGGGTGGCACGTGCTGCCCTTGGGGCAGGTGCAGCCCCCGCCGGGGCTGGCCAGGCGCCGGGGGGCCGGGGATGAGCAGTCAGTCGCCCATCACCCGCCCTGCTGCCTGCCAGCTGATGGGGGCTGCGTGCAGGGAGCCTCAGCTGACGGGCGCGCGGGCTGCCAGCCCGGGCCGTTTGGCGCAGCAGCGCGTGCCTCCCGGCCCCGGCACACACTGGCTCGCACGTTGCTGACCGCACGTACATGCCCCGCAGCCCAGAAGGCCCTGGCAGCGGCCGCACGTCCCGGGCTCCCAGCCGCCCCTGCTGTGCTCCTTGTCTGCCTGCCAGCCAGTGCCCCGGATCCGCTTCCTCCCTCCCTCCCTCTCTCTCTTTTTCCTTCTTTTTTTCCTCTCTCCCAGTTTCACAAACTGCAGAAGGCAAGGGAGAGGGGGGAGAAAGAGGGGGTGCCAGCAGTGAAAGGGAGACAAGAGGGGATGGGAGAAGGGCTGGGGGCATCACTCCTCCATCTGTCTGGAAAGAGGTGGGTGCTCATCCCGCCACCACAATCGCTTCCAGAGAAGTCACTTCCTTCCCTCCCTCTGCTCTTTGTTTCATGCCACAAAGGAGGAGAGGATGGTCTCCGTGCCAGGCAGGGGGCATGTCCCCCATGGGGAGGCAGTGCTCTCTGAGCAGCTGCTGTGCCTGGGAGTCTTGGTCCCTGCTCCTGCTGCCCAAAGCAAAGGGGTATCGCTGCCAGCTGGGGCTGGGACCCCTGGGCCTCTCCAGCATGAACTAAGCCATCACTTCTTCTCCTTCCCTGTGTCACCTCAGGGTCCTGCTGTGACACACAGGGCCGGGTGGCCTGGCCCAGGCTTTGGGGTAGGTGGTGAGCCTGTCAGGACGCTGTACAAAACACGGCGGTGGCTGGCGACGAGGAGCTCTGTGGCACAAACACTGTCAGATGAAGCTCGCAGGGCCTATATGTTGTCTGCTGTGGACAGCTTAAAGGTTGGAGGGAGGAAAAAAAGGGACCTCTCTAGGTCTGGAGACACCAGGACCCTTCTGGACATTAACAGTGTGCAGGGGTTGCTTGCATTCATGTCTGTTAGTGTTCCCTGTGACGTCCGAGATGATGTCCATCCACCTCCCCACGGTTCCTTCAAATCCCTGGCTCTTTTCCAGCTTGCACCAAGTCCTTTCATCCCCCAGCTTTCTAACCCAAGGCTTTTCCAGCCTGAAGTCTTTGCCCTGATACCAGGGAAACCTACTCCTGTATTGTCATGCCCCCAGAAAGGCAAAGGTCCTATTGCAGACTCTTGGCCATAGTGCTGTGCAGAGCCCTCTGATCCGTTTTTCTCTCTCTTTGGTAGGTGGCCCAGGGCAGAAGGCAAGCAGGTGGGCTCTGACTCCAGGTTTGAGGGGGATCTATAGAGAGGATGAGTTTTGCTTTCATTAACCTGTGAATCCTGCTCACAGCAACAGCACATTTGGCACTGTATTTTTTCTCTTTTTTTTTTCCCTTTCCTTTTTTTTCCCTTGCAAAAAGTCTGTCCCCTTGAGGTCTCTGACTGGGAACAGTGAACTCCTCCCTCATCCAGGCAGGCTCCAGGTTCTCGTGGTCGCTGCCCTAGACTTCCCAATCATCCTACTGTTCACAGTCACTCCCTGCCCATTAGTAAGAGGAAGGGCCAAGGGCATGATTTTTCCTTTGGACCCTCTCATGGTGAACGTGCCTGTCTGACTGTGCCACGCGGCATAACCTTTAGTCACCACGGGAATGTCTGCTCACATCCACATGCCCACAGATGTCAGGGGGCAACTTGCCTCAGCGAGACCTCATGCCAGCAATGTTTTCTTGTGCCAGCAAGTGTGCCCAAGAGACTCACTCCACGAGCACGTCCTCCCTAGCAGGTCTGCCCTGGCCATGCTTACAGTGCTGGCTCCTGCAGCCAGCCACATGCTGCAGTCACCTCCCCTGGTGCATGTCTGCAGGAGCTGGTTAGTGACCCTGCCCATTTTATTCCTAACTTGCTTAGAAATCTGAATGACTGTGTTTCCCCAGACACATTGCCTTGTGCTGGCACAGCAGTCTTACATGCACACCAGCACTGGTGGATGCTGTTGGATACAGCTGTGTGTCCTTAACCTGGAGGCACATCTCCCTTCCCTCACCCATGTTTCTCCTTTGGCATTTACCCCTTGGTTCTTTACCCCAAGGATTTTCCCCCTGAGCTCTTTGCTGTTGATCTCCCACCCTCCCCAGCGTTATCAGCCCCCTCCGACTCTCTTGTCCATGGAGATGGTGACCAGCTAGGCCACAGGGGTGACTGGCTGGTTGTTGTCACAGATGACAATGGGTTCCCTCTCATTTTTGCCTGTGCATGTGCCGATGGGGCTTTTAGATTCCCACCAGTCTCTCATTTCAGAGAAATCTGTCTGTCCRTTAACTCTCAGGGCTGGAGAGTACAGTTGCGTATGCTTGTATAGCTTGAAGGATATCTAGCCAGCCCTGCCAGTTTTGAAAGAAAGTGGTTTTCACCTTTTCATCCAGTCACTTCCTGTAAGAAAAGACATGTCCGTTCTCTTTGAGTCCAAAATCTTGCACATGCCAACACTGGCTTTCTTCTGTCCTCATTCCTAGAGGAGATTCTCCTGGCCTGCACATACCTTTGGCTCTCCAAAGTCATATTTGAATGTAGAAAATCTTCCTTCAGCAGAAGATTTGTGCTTTGTTAGCAAAAGGAAATCCCTGAATTTGTTGATGTCCTTGGGAAACTTCTCCAAGACTTCCCCCCTGGTACTGCAAGGGCAGTGTGGACAGTGCTGACTTCTTTATGTGAGCCCAGAGTATCTCAAGCCATTCTTCTGGCTGCGGGTCGGTAATGAGGCCAGTCATTTGTTCGGGCTCCTGTGGATAACTATGTCAGGGCCAAGCACTGTGCCAGTGAGCTTCTTTTAAGGACTGATTTTCTACTACACAATCAAGACTCAGGCAGCCTATTATTAACCTCAAAGCCTGATGGCTTGCTTTGCATTGCCATTTTAGTCTGCGATTTCACTGACTCCAACACACAGCTGCTGCACTTCCATGTACCCCTATTGTCTCCCTACACTTGCTTTGAGCCCCACCTTACCAGACCACTTTTCCCAACATCGCACCTCAGTGAAACTTGTCATGTCCTTCACCCATCTGCAGAGAAGAGGCCCTCTGAGGACAGAGTTGAGTTTTCAGTCACCTGGCCCCGATTACTTGTCCCGGCAACCTAGTGGAGTAGGGAAATATGGCCTTGCTCTTCTAGATGGGCAAAGTGACATGACAACAGCCAGTGGGGAGCCAGTAGCAGAGACAACACTTGAATGTAAAGCTCCAGAGTGCCAGGCTTAGGTCAGGACAAATGTCACCCTCCTGAAGGACAACAGCAGGTGAAAGCGTGTATTTTGCCCACACCCAAGCAGCTGTGTCACCACTGATAGCAGGAAAGGATGAGAGGAGTTTTGCTAATAAGGACTAATTATGAAGCTGTGCCTGAGCTCAGACCTCCTGCTTAAAAAGTCCCTCCACATGTGAGTAAGCATACAGTGGTGACCTTAGCGGGGCAAACCTCAAAGACAGCAGGAGGTCTGAGGGTGCCAGGCAAAAGAAGGGACAAGCCTATGCCAGCCCATCTCTGTAGAGAGGTGAAGCAGGCATCCAAAAATAGCCCACCACCCTGCTGCCAAGAGCAGCAAGCCTTTGATAAACAGTTTAAAAATAACCTCAGCGGGAAAGACATCGCAGCTCCCTCCATCAGAATTGGATTTGTGTCGTGTTTGCCTTCCCGTGCCCCTGCCAGCTCGCCGCTGAGCATGTTGCTCATGTGATGCCCGCTGCCCGCGGAGCCTGGCCCTGGCCGGGATGAGGGTAACCACAAGGGACTGGGAAGATGCTTGACTATATTTTGCTGCTGCAGCAAGGGTTTGTCCTGGCTGGGAGCAGGAGCGGGGAGGCAGCCCGGCGGGGACGTGCCTGGTCAGGGCTACAAGGTGCTTTTCGTGTTGCGGCTTCCCACCCTCCTGTTGACATAAGGGAATGGCTTGTGCGGGTGTCAAGCGGAGAGGGGAAAGCGCAGGGAGGTCTGCTGCAGGAAACCAGAGCCAGACGCGCCGAGGGCCAGCGTGTCCCAGAGAACCCTTCCCGGGAAGGGGGGCAGCGGGGGCTCTCTGCTCCGCATGCCCTCACCCAGAGCTGGGAGACGGAGCAGGGGCAGAAAGGAGCCCTCCCCGCCTCCCCTCCACTCCCCTGGGATAACAGTGCAGGCCATAGCCAGGAGATCACCCTGGGATGCAGCCCCATTCCCACCTGGCTGCCCCGGGGCAGCTGCACCTCTCCCTAGAGAAAGTGGGATTTTGTGCAGGATGGGACAGGCTGAGTCCCCCAGGATGCTGGTTCTGCATGGGGGACCTCAAAGCTCTGGTCACCTGCATAGGCAGCCCTGGCAAGCAGCAGAGCAGCAGGGCTCATTGCACTGACATGTGCTCTTGGGCAAGACAGTCTCAGCGCTGTATCAAGGGACAACGCTTATATCCCCCTCAGCCCCATGCCACCGTGCACAAACCCTTCTGGGTTCAGGACACAGACCCTGCACTGCTTCCCTGCCCCGGCTGCCCGGCAAAGCCCCCCTCCAGAGAAGCAGGGAGCGGGGCCTGGAAAGAAAAAGTCACACAGAGAGAGAAAATCTCATGCTTTGGAAGGTTATTGTATTGCTCTTGTGGGTGGGGGAGAGCGCGAGGGAGGTGGGGCGAGGCAGGGGCAGGCGATTCTTCTCCAAACGTTGTCACTCCGGCGCAGTGATCCTTGGAGAGCCCTTGCCATTCCGCTGCCAGCAGGCAGGAGCCAATTAAGGGCAATTAGGGTGGAAGCGGAGAAGGCGCCCCTTTAGCGGCCGCCAGAGTGGCCGCTGGGAGCGCTGGCAGGGCTCCACACTGTAAGGTTATTAGAGTTCTTCCCCGGTATTGTCCTTGGAAGAGATGCTTCAGAGCCGTCTGCTCGGAGCAGCGAGATGAAAGGGAGACCTTGTTTGATGTGTTCACCCAGAGCCTCTGCTGTGGCGTGTCTAATCAGCCCTAGCACTTCTCCAGCACCTTCCACTGCTATTAATTACCTAGGCTGGTTACCCCAATATCTGAGGTCTCCCAGGCAGAGCAGGACCCCCCAGGGCACAGACGTGGCCTCTGCCCCATACAGTGAATCCTCTTCCATGAAACAAGATGCAGCAAGCAAGGGCAGAGAACAGCAACGAGGAGAGAGGATCTGGGGCAGAGGGCTAGCCAGCCTCCATTAGGAGAGGAAGAGAGGCACAGCTGAAGACGAGTGGGCTTGCTCGCAGCCACACAGGCCGTGGCATGGACCCAGGGCTCTTCCTGGGGGCCCGCATGCTCAACAGCTGGATACTGATGGTCTCAAAGCCTCCCTCCTATCTGCACGTACTGCCACAGGACACCAAACCGTATGGAATGACAGTGGCTGAGCTTGCAACAGCTTTGTTGCTTATTTTGTGCCAACATTTACAAAATCCCCTTCCTTGGCCACCCCTTACTCCCCTACAGCTCAGGCAGCTGAGGAACAGCAGAGGCAGGAGACAGGGCAGCTCTGTTATATGTCATGAAGATGTCCTCTTGGCCCGCTGGAGAGATGCTCTCTCAAATCCCTGCTCTGCAAGCCTGAGTACTAAGTGCCTCTGGGCAGCAGTGTCCTGCCAACATAGAGATCTCACCATGGCACAGAGTTTCCTAATACGTTGCCCACAGCACCCTTATTCCTTTCCCCCCTCCCCATTCTGCTTCTTGGACAGTCCCTCTCCCTCCCCGGGAGTCACACCTCCCCATCTTTATTCTCACGCTTTACTGCTCCCAATGTCACCGTGCCCATCCTGTGCGGCTTCCCCCAGGCAGAGCTTAGGGTGCTGCCCTGCATTATTCTCACTGCCGGAGGACCGCAGCGGGGGCAAAGCTGGAAGAGGAAAGAGGTGCAGCTTTTGCCACTGGGCATGGGCTGTGATGGGACGGGAAGAAGGTCTATGGTAACTCACCATCCTCGCAGAATCTGTATTTTTCCTGCATCCAGGAGCTGCTGCTGGATGGACTGCAACTTTGTCTTGACGTGGAGGAGAGCAGGAATGCCATCAACTCCAGATGTCAGTCTTTCTGTCTCCAGACTCTGGGCAGTGTTGGTTTGGGCCAGGTTCCCCACAGTCCTTTGCAAACCAAGTGGCCCTACCTAGGTGACCCGTTGGGCAGGTCCATTGCCCTGCCACCCTCCCTCTTTGGCTGGATGGCTCCTTGCATTTCCCAGCCAGGCAAGCCTGCTGACTGAAGCTGCCATCTCCAGCACTGTACACAGCAGCACGGTGGGAACAGCAGGCCCTGAGCATGCTGCCTCACAGTCTCCAAAGCAAAGGTGGCCCCAGGGCACTTCCCATGGGTTTTCCACCCACAGGTGCCACCTCCCATCTGGAAGGAAGCAGCCAGCCTTGTTTTGAGTAGCTGCCTTGCAAATGCATCCTCTCTGAACTGCATGTGGCTGCCTGACCAAGGACAAAGCAACCTGTGGCCTCAAGAAGTGAAATACAGCGTTGAAAATTCACAGTGCTGCACACAGCCAGAGAGACTGATGCTTTCCACCAGCTCTTGTGACAACTGCCTTTCTGCTTTTCAGTCTCTGTCAGGAACAGGAATGATCTCGATATTTTCCTTTCTTGCCTGGTGCTGCCCTTGCAACTGCTGCAGAGCAGAAATGCAAGAAGACAGACGCAGACCTTGGTCTGCTTCATGAAAATACCTCTAGTGCTGTCAGGTTTGGTAAAGGTCTTCCATTTACAAATCCTACCCACTGACCCCAAAGCACCTGAGATTCTCTCAGAATTTTTGCCAGCATCCATGATGATTTTGTGTAGCTCCAAACAGGAAATACCACTCTTGGAAAAGCTTTCGGCAGCTCCAGAACTGGTCCCTGGAAACTCAGTGGGGTAGTTACAATGCAGAGCTCAGAAGAGCTCTTCCCACACGTGCTACCTCTTGGAAGCCAAGGAGGGACTCCTAGGGCCAGGAAGAGAGAGTGGATGCCACCATGTGGCAGCAGATTCCCAAGTGTGGAGCTCAGGAGAGCTTCAGGCAGGCCCGGCTCATTGCTCAGGCTGGAGGATGGCCTGACCCTCCACATGCAGAACTTCAGTGAGGAATTATCACCTTCTGTGGACTGACAGCGAGATGCCGTACCGGCACCTTCTACCTTCCCCAAAGACACCAGCCACCCACTCAATGGAGGTAAGATTTATTCTGTAATTCAGCAGCCCTGGAATTTACCATGGAAGCCAATATTTGTCCTAGAATTGTGTTCCAGCACCAAAGACACATTATTCACAGTGACAGCCTGAAGAACTGAAAACAAACAAAGAACAAAGTCAAATCAAGTAGCTTTGGACATAAACCATCCTGCCTCAAGGCAGAAGACAACTTCTAAGCAAGAGAGACAACTTCTAAGGGAGAAACTCTTTTGGCAAGCACATTATCCCACTGCTGCAAAGTTTCTTGCCTTTCTCTCAGAAGCAACAAAAACTGGCCCGCCAGAAAACATTGGGCTACAYGGAGGCTTAATTTGATCCAGGCCAGCCATTCTTATCTTCTACATTTTCACTGTAAAAAAGAAAAAAAAAAAGAAAGAAGAAAAGTTTTGCATCTTTCTGGCAATGAAGAGAGCCCTAAATATTTGAAGCTAATACAAAAAGATGCAACCACATTGTTTGTGGTCTGAAGTATGCTGCAACAAGGGCTCTGAACTGTCATTCATATCAAGAGGCTGTTAACTCTAAACTCAGCAATGGCAACTCAAGCCTTAGCTTTCTTCACTACTGCATGTTGGCTGAGAATGTGCTTATCCCCTAGGCTCTCTGCTGCCCTCCTAGCCATCGAAATGCCAGTTTCTGCCCCCTCAACAGCTCTTCCAGGGCGTTGCATGTAACTGCTGTACTGTATTCTGTAAATACAGCGCTGTCAGCTTAAAATACATCTGAATATCAAAAAGAATAGCACGGGGACAACTACCTGGTTGGGTTACTTACTTGCATATTTCATACTGTAAAAGTGCTGCACTTTAATTTGAAGGTGTGAATGAAGATATTGACAAGTCTGAGGTCTTTTGCCCTAGAGATCCAGATAGTCCAAAGGCCCCGTTCCCAAAGGACTTGGATTAAACCTGCCTTGAGCAGATGGGTCCACGCAAGCTACTGGTATACCAAGGTTTAGCTGACTTTGTTTGCTGGGCCCTGACCACCCTAGGTGTCTTCCCAATTCTCCAATTCTTTGCTCTTCAGAGCAAACAGGGCTAAGCAGTTAGACTGTGCCAGTGGACCTCCAAGGCCCTGTGCTGATTTGCCCCGGTGGAGTCTCCAACCTGTCATTGCTGTGTGGGAAGACCAGGTCCGTGTCTCCTTGGGAAGAGCACACAGAAGATCAAAGTGTGGACTGGGGCAAAATGGAGCAGATCTACCACTTCTGCTTCTCTCTGTGCTTGTGCAGGGTAGAGCAAAGCATTGGCTTGGGAGGCAGGGTGAGCCTGTGGAAACCAGCTGCAGCAGGGAGGACGAGGAAGGACCTGGGGTCTGCAGTATCATAGGATGGGAAGAGGGGACCCCGACTTGCAATGGGCACAGAGTTGGGCTCACACCAAGGGTATTTATGTGGTGGAAAGGCAGCTATAACCACGCTGGGGTGCTGGCTGGAGAAACAGG
The DNA here is from genome assembly GCA_035582835.1 of Phoebastria nigripes. Taxonomy (NCBI): domain Eukaryota; kingdom Metazoa; phylum Chordata; class Aves; order Procellariiformes; family Diomedeidae; genus Phoebastria; species Phoebastria nigripes. The sequence continues at coordinate 2,401,590 of JAYKAV010002921.1, read as the reverse complement.
TCTTGATATACAGCAGCAAACACTGAAACAAAGAAAAAAGCATTTAAAAATGTTGGCCTGCCTGGCTGCTCCAGCCGCGTTTTGTAGTGAGTCTGGAGGTGCCTGTTGCCTGGACTGCTGTGCTCACACCATGGCAGCAGAGCTTGTCACCATGGGTCACCAGGGACGGTCACCTTAATCGGCTTAAACCACAGCTTGACTCAGGCACCCAGCTGTGCCACCCATCCCAAGGGAAGGTCTCTGAAACAGAGAGTGACCGCTGTGCAAATTCCTCCCGTGGTCACTTTCGTAAACCCTTGCTCAGCTCGGAGAGGGACGGGGAAAGCGGTTAGTGGTATTCTGCCTTTAAAAAGCAGCCATGTTTTAGCCGTGATTCATGCATCTGGGGATTCGGCCTGTTTTGATAATTTGCGGAAGGACAGTTCAGCAGAATTACTAACCAACTGTTTGCTGTTGCTGCCGGTGCGATGTGAGGTTGTCACCCCCCGACCTGGGAGACCTGGGGGATGTTATTGCCAACACAGAGAGGGGCACGGCATCAGCTCGAATGAAGCCTTCAAGCCATGTCCAGCTCCCATCATTTCCTTCACAACGTCAGTGGAGATGCACAGAGATGGGGACCACCCATCTCTGCAGGGCTAGACTGGCCTAGTGTTTCTTGACCTTTCTTTCTTTGAAAGAGCAATAAACACCTTTGGACCTCCCCATGGAGGGCTGAGTTGTACCATGTCGCCCTCACTTTGCCTTCTACTCCCACTGCCTGCTGTCTTTGCTCCTTTTCTGGCATGTGTGAGGATGGATGTGTTTGTCCCCCCAAATTGTCTGCAGTAACTTTGCAGTCCCTTTGACACCTGACAGACCACTTGTGGCCCACAGACTGCAGGCTGAGAAACGCTGAATGGGGTGATGTCTCTTGAGTTGCCTCCCAACCCTTCTCTCAGGTTCTCTGAAACACATAGAAAGAAGCAGTCCCTGCCCTGAAAAAAGCATCGCCTCGGGTAGACAGGCATGGGGGGGCAGGGACAGAGATATCCCAACCACCCAGCTGGGCTGGAGGCCCATCCCTGACCTCCAGCCCAGGGCCCTGACTCTCCCAGAGTTGCTGCCTGAGCAGCACAGATGAAGACTTAGGGAATCCCACTTGCAGTAGTGCCGTGGCACGGGACGGGGATGCGGCAAAGGGCAGGCAGGTAGGGGAGGCGCAGCGTGGGTCTGTGGTGGGAGGGAGCGGAGGGGGAGGAGAGAGCTCTCGCCAGCCCCACCACACTCCAGCAATCAAAGCCCAGCCTCTGTAATTAATACTATTTAGCCCAGGTTAGTGGCAGAGGAAAATGTCTCTTGTCAGCCTGGCTTTGCCCACTGGCCCTGATTTAGCAACATGAAAGCATTTTTTCTGATTAACTGTTCACTGAAGGAGATAAAAGAGATGACCATGAAATGTTTTCTTTAATGTGATGAATGTAAAGGGACTGGTAGAGCTGGGAAGGGTGAGAGGAGAGAAGAGAGAGTGCTCCAACAGCAGATGAGGCTGGGGTGGGGAAGGGGTGTAGGGCAGAGCTGGGGGGCTGGGGCTGGGGCTGGGCTGGAGGGGGCTGTGGGGCAGGGGCAGAGCTGGGGGGGTCTGTGGCTGGGCTGGTGGGGGCCACGGGACAGAAATGAGTGGGCATCCAGGATGAAGGTTAGTAATTAACATTTCTGAAAAGAGTGACTATGCAAACAACTGTAATTTTTACAGATGTATATATACATATATGTATGAGATTTTTTTAAAAGGATTTTATGAAGTCGCTGTCTGAATGCCAAATTTCATTGCTCATCTCTACTACTAAGCAAAAAAAAATTGTTGGTAGCTAGGAAACAAAGTGAAGTAGTAAAGCTCTGTTTCTAACATGATGTGGTTAGGATATTTTGGGGAAGAGTGATGCTGCCTCTACTTCGTAAAACCATACCAGGGGGTTGAAAAGCTATATTTAAAAGCTAAGCAATTTCCTACCAGCCCTTAAAAGACATTTCACCGGCATGTAGTCCAATCTGGCCTTCAATGGCTTCCAATGTGCTTTTAACTATGCATTCTTGATAGCTTAGAGTTTAAACTTTTCTCAAGCTGGACAATGAAATTGGTCTGACCCTCTTAAGATTAATTTCTGGTTCCCATGTGTTATCAAGCAGTGATTGGGGAATTGGATGGGTTCTTGCCAAAATGAAAAAATACTGATTTAGAAGAGAGAGGGGGAAAATCCAATGAGCATCCCCAGTCAAGTTAGTTTTTGCAGTTGTTTGCAGAAAGGATTTTGCCCTGATGTTTTTATGTACTCCGGGAAAGAAAGGGAGAGTGTATAAAATAAAACGGTTTCAGTTAAGGGTATCCTATTGAAAGGTAATTGGGCACAAGGTAGAAGATGAAAATCCTTATAGATAAGTACCAAGTCACGCAAACTGACATGTCTTGTACAAGCTGATTGTGTCAAAGGGGATGTAACTTTACAGGCAAGCAAGCAATCATGTTATCTTCCCAGGATGCGCAGTGAGAAGCTCAGTCAGGCACAAAAGCATTGGCCGTGTTCAACATTGGGTCAGCTGGTCGGTAAGCAGATCGGATGTCCTCTCACCAAGCCCCCATTTTGAGTCAGCTTGGCTCCTCTCCCAGAGGTCAGAGGAGACATAGGAAAGGTCCCCGAGCTGGCAATGGAAACACTGAAAGGGAGGTGAGGCTTGAATGCAGATAAGAGGAGTAAAAACTAATTGATCTGAAAAAGCACTGTGATTGTGGGGTATAAAATAATGACTGGGAAGTCCCTTTTATTTACTGCGAGGCAATAATAGCAGAGGGCAGATGATAACACTGAAAGGGTGACATTTTAGGGCTCTTTAATCTAGCAGAGAGAGGCGTAACAAGCAGCAGGGATTGCAATTTAAAGCCAGGCAAATGTAAATAAGAAATGAGGCACATTGCACAGGGGGTGCTGGCACACATCGAAACAGAGCGGGAGGGGTCTGGGGCTCCCCATCTCTTAACAGCTTGGTGTCCAGACAGGCTGATTTTCTGGGAGATAAAAACAAGGTACTGAGCTCAACTGCAGCGATGGCTGAAATTTAGCAGCCAGTGATATATGGCAGAGCATTAGTCAGGCTAAGAATTCCTGCCTTTTCTCCATTCAGGCAGAGGCTTGACTGAAAAATATGCCGTTTACCCAAACACCTCACCCATAGGGACTGTCCCAGGGTGGTGGCGAGCGCAGTCACTTTCAAAATGATGTGATGTTTGCATGGCCGAGAGAAGCGTGCATCCTTTTATCGCCCGGTGGAAAGCGGGGTTAGTCTGCATAGAAGCCGCCGCAGGCAACGGTCTTTGAGCGGAGGCCTGGGGCCAGGAGAAGTCATCGCAGTGTTTGCAGGAACGTGCCTGCTGCTCACACACATCGACCTGGCATCAACCACCGTGAGAGCCATACTGGGTGATCCCTCCTGTCCATGACAACCTGCCCTCCTGGGAAAACAAAATGCTTAAGCCTCTGCACCCTGTAAATGCTTCAAGCAGCTCGTGCCGGGGCTGCTCAGAGGCACCGTCCCCACTGCCTGGGAAGTCTTTCTGTGAAGGCTCTGTGGCCATCTCAGGASAAGCCTCTGCCTTGGCATCCTTTCTTTCCCCTGCTCAGAAATGTTTCCAAGGCTCATCCATAGCGTCAGTGCATGTTTCCCTTGACAAGTCTTTTGGGGTCCCCTCTTGTGCACCCCCGAGGGCAGAGCCCTCCCAGCGCTCCCCTCGTCTAACCACGCCGCTTGTTCCCAAAACCTTCATTTCTGTGAAAYGCCCTAAGCCTCCCGTAAGCTCAGCTAATGTGCTGTGACCCATCCTGCTAATCCGCAGGCAGCTGCCCAGGCTGCCAGCACATCGCAAGGGTTTGGGGTAAGGGGAGTCCGTGCCGAAAGCCCCACCTTGCCTCTGGCATGCGGAGTGGGGCAAGTACTGCACAGCAGGTAGGAAAAACACCTGCAAGTGATCATTAAGTGGTAATGTTTTCCCAGAAAGTGGCAAATCTGTCAGCCTGGAGTTCATCATTGTAAACAGTTTTTATTTTAAAAGCAAACAAATAAACTGGTGAAAGTCTCCCAGTAGCAGGTGCTGGCTCCACGCTAAGCCCAGCCTTGCAGCCCATAATTCACAGTTGTCTGTTTATTATCTGCTGTTTATAGCTGGTCAAATCTCTCCATCCCACTTTGTGTTTCCTATTTGCTCTGTCTTCCTAATTAATGTATTTACTGTGAGTATTTTAATAAAACAAAAAAAAATATTTGAATGAAAAATACAGCCTGTGGCCAGGGCCACAGCTGCTGATGTGAGCTGTTTGTGAGGGCACGGGCCAGCCGGGGAGGCTTGTGCCGTGATGGAGGCTGAAGAAATGGTGAGATGGGAAAGGAGGTGGCATGCAGATAAAACGAGGGACAGAGCTCAAGAATAATGAGGCAGGGTCTCTCCCTGTGGTGTGAACTGCAGTATTTTCACTGGCTTCGCTTGAACCACCACCCATTTCGTGCCAGCTATGGAGGTTGTCCCAGGTCCCAGCTAGGGCAGCCCCTGTTCTGGCTGCGGCAGGTCGGCCCCTGGCTGGGTAGGGAAAGACAGGCATGGGAAAACTGACTTTGTGTCAGTCCAAAGGGGAAGCTGTTTAATGAAGAGACTGGCCATGGTTTTGGAGGAGTTTGGCTGGGACGCAGATGCTGCAGTTGACTGCAGGCTGGCAGCCACGGCTGCCTGGTGAAGGTAGACTGTGACTCTGCAGCTGGAACCACTCTGAAACCCTGGGGCAGAGAACAGCCCTGAAACCTCTGCAGAGATGTGACACCAGCCAACATGGAATAAATGGATTGAACAAGCCATGTACGAAAAGACACCCGCATGCCACKGAACCTCACTTCATCCTCCACTCCTTTGCAGATGTCCTTCTTACTGCAGGTCAGCTTCCACTAGCTACACGAGCTGAGACTGCAGCCGCCTTGCTGTGTCAGCTTCACATTTTCTTCAGTAGGCTTATATTTCCTTACGTATGTGCAAGTTTAAGCATTGCATTATAGCCTTGAGCAGGCACCAACCATGCCTCTCCCTTATTTAAATTCATTTTACCTGCCAACACAGCACAAGGTTCTGTAAAGTATGGATATAACTGAGCCCCTGCTTTGTGGGGGGGTGTTTTGGTCTGTGTTATGAACTACATAGCCCTCATTGGCCTTAAAATCAAAAAATTATCTCACACACTGCCACTGCCTTTCTGAAAAGGGCAGTTTCTTTCATTTCATATTGCGTCTTTTAGGCAGCAAGCTCTCAACCAGAAACTTGCTTCTCTTTCATGTGTAGTCCATGACAAACACTTGTTCTGGATTTTTGAACAAGTGTGTTTTGCACCCCTTTGTGGAGGGAGCGTAGCCCACCTGGTTATTGCCTGAGTGGATATCTCCTCATTTTAGAGGAGAGGAGACGGTGCTGTGATCCCACTGCTTGGCAGGAGGCACAGGTCCACATCCCAGCTCTTGCACGATCCCCTGAATGATTGCAAAGATGCCTCTCTCCTCCCAAGGAATCTCCGTGTCTGGAAAGTGGGGAGAGCCTTGCAGTGAAATGATGGAAGTGGTGCTATCTGATGGGGCATGCCTCTGCTCACAGAAAAACCTAGGTAGCTAAGTGAATTGGGTATAAAGTGTAGATAGAGAAAGCCCAGTGAGTTTTCCTTTTTTAAGTGGTTCTCTACCCAGGATACAAATTCTGAACCCTTAAACAGGCCAGTTATGACTACTTGTTTATAAAAATAATGCAGCTGATCTTAAAAAGGAGGTTTAGGGTGTGTTTTGTTACTCTTAGGAGGTCTGCACTAAATTAGTTTATTACATTTTTTTACACTGGATAAGTTTCAGGCTGTTTTTTTGACAGGGCTGCTAATGTAACAATAGGATGCGACCGAACTGTTAGCAGCCTCAGGCACTGTCCAATGATTCACCAAAGCATTTCACTTGTACCACAGCTGATATTTGTGTGTCGTTCAGCATGCCAGACTGGAACATTCAATATTTGGGACTCAGATTCCGCCCAGACAGAAAGGCGCTTGGGAGGGGCTGCAGCCTACCTCTGGGCTCCTTCTTTTAAAAAAAAAAAAAAAAACTGATTAAGTTAATTATGTTTTGGGGAAAAAAAAGAATAGAAAAAGCAACTTATGAGATGTCAGGAAAAAGAAATAGAAAAAGCTTTCTGAGAAAATGGCTTGAAACAATGGATTCCTGCCATCTTAGCTGTCTCACCTTTCCTACTGGCTCGGCTGTGATTTACATTTCTATCGATGAAACAATGATCCTGATGTGAAACAGCTCTGCAAATAACCAGAGCAAAATCCATGCATCCCTTCACGATATTCCAGTTCAATATTTTAGTGGAATGAAAAATAGAAGAAAAGGATTTTTTTTTTTAATTGACATTTGCTTTGGAAACTGGGCAATGGGGTGATCTCTTCTGGAATTGCCTTGGCAGATGTAGTAGCACATGGACTGAATGCTCCAGGAAGTGAGGGCAGGCTCTTTCTGTAAAACACCACCCCGCATTCCAGCTTTCTCACCTAAGCAATTTTTTCTTATGCCAAATACCTTTTCTGACAAGATTTACAGGGGTCTTAAAGACTCTTATCAAAAATCAGATTGGAAAAAGGTCTAATGGCCCTTCCCATCTGGTACAGAAGGGAGTTAACAGCATAACGATGCGAGAATGTTTAGCAGTTTATGTGATTGCACAAATATTTCTTTTATTCCTAGAAATGGGACCCAAAAAAGGGGTTTTAGGAGTTTGATAGATTGCCCCATTCTACACTGTCAGTTGCTTATTTCACCTCCAACGATACACAGCTGCAACACGTTTGATGTGCTTGTGAGCCCAAATCAAAGCAGTGAACATCTCCCTAAATATTTCTCTAACAAAACCTGCTCAAGTAGACTAGATTAGCTACAGAAGGAGTCCTACAGGAAGCACCTGCACTTGGGTATTTAGTTCAGCATTGTGTTACCTAATGCTGCTGACCTGTTCTGTGATCTTGAAAAAAAATGCTTTCTTTTTGTTTCCTCTCTGATCCCATCATTCTTTTGTCTCCTTACATGCTGAGTGCTTCATGGCAGAATCTGCCTTGTCCCCTTTGTTTGTAGGAGGCTCTGCGGCTCAGTCAAAGCCTATAAAGAGCAATGCTGTATGAATAGTGCCTGTCACCTGGGCAGAACAGCGAAGAGATCTGTCTCTTTTGCCCCCTTGTGTCTTGTGGCACAGTACCATTTTATGGTGTTGTGCAAGTTGGTGACATGGGTAGAAAGATAAGACCTCACCTTTGGATGCTGCTGCAGTTCCTGGTTGCTGGCACAGTAATGCAGCGATGCAGAAGAATTTCCTGCTGATGCCTGAACTAGATGCAATATAAAGCAGCTTAAAGGAAGATTTGTTCAATTCCAACTTCAAAGCAGACCTGAGGGTATTTTTGTTGGAAGAGGAACACCAGCATGGTCTCTTGTAAAGCTGCAGCTGCTGCTCTGAGACATGAGCTCGCGTAAGTGAAGTTAAGTTTGTTGGGAGCAGCAGAGTTATTGAAGCCTAGCTTTCAATGACTGGATTGCAATGCTGTAACTCCCTTCCTGTGTCTCCCATACTTACTGTTACAATACCCTCCAGTCCACTTCAAATCCTCTACCTACCTCTGGGTTGTCTACCAGACAGCAAAGGCTGGACATGGTGCCTGGACAGCCAGACTCACCACTGCCTCTTTGATGCCTGAGGGGGACCCCATCAGCTCCTGTTGCCCCAGTCCATATGCCTGTAGCACGTGGACAAGAGCACTTTCCAACCGCAGGGGCTACTCTGAAGAGACAATGTTTTGGGCAGACACAATATGCACTGAAGGCAGGCAGATCACCCGAAGAGAGAGGAGGGAATTTCATACAAAGATGGTCTGAGCTGTAAATGAAAGAAAAGCGTATGAAAAAGGAAGACAGTTTTCTGTAGCTTGGATCAGCCTGAGCTGTTAAGACTCCCAGTCTGTACAACACTTCAGTCCTGGAGTATTTAGGTTTTTTGTGTAACCAAGCTACCTGGCTTTTGGCTGTTCTGTCTCATGGGGCTTCTTGCAGTTGCTGGACCGAAAACTTGGTTGCATGTAGTTTTTCTTTGCAAGTTTAATGGGGATAAAAACCATACGAAGGTAATGGAGATAAAAATCTTGTGACGTCTGTTTGCACTTTAAAAAATTGCATAAAACCTGAAAATACGCAAATAAGCCCAGCATTTGATGAGTGATGAGCAGTCTTTCCTCTGCTTGTGTGACAGCCTGAAGCTGCTAATGACTAGGCAGGCTATAACTACAGCTAAGAGAAAGCCACAAGAAAATAGCATTTGATTAATAAAGAAAAGTGCCAGCTTTCAGCCCCACTGGAGTCCCCAGACAGGTGGGGTATGACAACCCTAAGCAGTCCCTATAGCTGTTGACCCCACCAGGCTGGCTCTACACACAGTCCTCAGTGATTCTGGAGCAGGCAGTCATCTGCCTCTCTTTCAAATCACTCTGCCACTACCAAACCCTCTTCCTACAACCCCGTCACCATGACAGCCAGGTTATGCCCAGGCTCTTAGCTGGTGGAATCAGGCAATCAAATGCAGGATGCTCCAGGTTTCTCTTCAGGGGCTGCAGACGGTAAAGCTCGGAAGGTCATGGAGGATGTACTAGCCGAAGCCTGCAACTGTGCTTGCAGCACCAGAGAAGAAAAAGAAAGGGGAGTACTGGAAATGTGCACGTGGGATGAATCCCACCAGCCACCTCTTTCCATCCCATGTCCAACAGTGGCCAGCACCAGTGCTCCTAAGAAAGATGTCAGGGCTCAGAGGGGGCGAGTGTGGAGTAAGCACATCTCTGCCCTTCACCCTCTGTCATGGGTATCCATTCCAGCTAAGCAGCTCAGTCAATGAGCAGCCAAAGACAGGCCCTGGAGCAGGATAACTCATACCCCTTCTGACACATGTGGTCATTATTTACAATGTTCCTGAGCCTTGCTGACTGCCTTCAAAATTATAGAAGTTGGCCTGATGGCACAGAGCTAACTTAAGTCAGACTACTCCCCCCGTCCCCTGAGAGGGAAACTCACTGAACTCCCCAGGCCAACTCTCAGAAGCCAGCAATAAGAATGGGAAGAAAAATTGCATAACTTACTGCTATTTGCAATGGCCCTGTGCCTTCTAGCTACCCAGGCCCCTTCTGAGTACTGCTGAGTTCATGGCTGGTGTTAAAATGTGTGTTATTCCACTGGAATTCCCCACGCTTTAACTTCTTTTCCTCCACCGCTTTTGTGGTTATGAGGGAAAGGGCAGGTGTTCCCAACTGTCCCCTGTGAGACCATTAGCACACTCATATTGATAAGCCCCTTGCTCTTCTCCTTTCTGAGGCAATGCATTGCGGTACTTTCAGGGTCTTGCCAGACAAGAGTTAGCCCACAGTCATTCTCATTGCATTATCTGTCATGTGATGGGTGAGCAGACCTGCGGCAGGGGGTGCATGCCGGCTGATGTAAAGGTGTTGGGACCTCAGCAGTATGCTTTTCCAGGCCCTTTTACACCATGCCCACAACGCCAGCCTCCTCCCCGAGCATTGCTACAGATCACTTAGAGCCCTATAAAGCCCATGAGTCAGAGAAGGGCTCCAGGCTGCCTTAATTTGTTTTCATCATCGTAGGCTTTCTCCTGCAGCGGGGATCCCTCTTCGCTGAGCCACTGAGGGGTGTCTCCCTGAGCTTTCTCAAGTGCCTTCTTGTCCAGCAAGTATTTGCATCACTTTTATCTCATCATACGCCTTCCTTATCTCATTACACATCCTTCTTGTATTATTGTACATCTTCCTTTCTCGATCATTAAAGAAACCAGCATGTGGCAACAAAGAAGGGCTGCTGACCGGTGAGGCATCCTTGCTAGGGAGGAAAGTGGATAAACGTGGAAGTATTATTGTGTCTGGGTGAGAGCATGTCAAGCTCATTTGGACATTAGGAAAAATTTCTTTACTGAAAGAGTGGTTAAACATTGGAACAGGCTGCCCAGGGAAGTGGTGGAGTCACCATCCCTGGAGGTATTTAAAAGACGTGTAGATKAGGCACTTAGGGACATGGTTTAGTGGGGCTTGGTGGTGTTGGGTTGATGGTTGGACTCAATGATCTTAGAGGTCTTTTCCAACCTTAATGATTCTATGATTCTAAGCTCCAGATAAGGGAAATCCGGGAGTGTTGTATAATGCAAGGGATCTCAAGATGCTAAAAATACAAACTTGCCAACAAATGCKACAGTACAGATTTGCAGCAGAGCCCGGACGATGGGTGGACAGAAATCGCAACAGCCCCAGACGGTCCCACCTGATCAAGTGCGCCAGCTGCTGCCTTTGACTTCAGGGCTTTACGAAGGGGATTTGAAAAACAGGGTATATCCCATTACTTCTTGCTGGAAAGCTCTTCTTGAGTCCACTGACTCTTCTCTCCTAGGCCAGTCTAGCAGACAAAAGCTCCTCCTGACTTGTGGGCCTGAGTTAGCAGCTCTTTGGTTCTGTGTCAGGACTGAACATGGGATAGGAGAGCCTGAGAGAGGCTGTGTTAGAGCCCAGTACCCATTTAACTATGGATAAAAGAAAACCCAGAAAATGGATGAGAAAATGAAGAGAGAGCCATCACACTCCATGGATAGAGAGCTGGTAAAGCCTCACTCCAAGACATCTGTTAAGGTCAGCTGGATTTAAGCACTTTCTTTCTTGGAAGTAAGCGTAAGCGGTTCTCTGAGTAAGATCTCAGAAGCAGGCTTGGGCAAGACCTGACAGTACAAACGTGACTGCAGTCAGAAAGCACTCTCCCTTTCCCTCGAGATACAAACTCACTAACCTCTGTGGGATGGGGGGACAGCACAGGGAATGAGAGCAAGGATTGCACAACACACTATGTTAGAAACCAGGCTTGACTCCCAGCCAGTGTAAATTTGAACGAAGTGCTGTACTGGGTTAGATCAAAAGTCCACCTAGTTCATCCTCCTGGCTTTGACAGCAACTAAAGCATGAAAACTGGGCCTCGACAGAGRGATCTTTTCCCTTGTGGGCCCTCTTAGCATCTGACAGCTAGCACTGCAGACATGTCCAGAGATGGAGCTTTGGCTAGACCATTGTATTTGACAATGAGAGGCTTCTCATGGCCTGGTTCCTTGTTGAAGCCACTGAGATAGTTGTTTTCCATGATATCCTGCAGCAATGAGGTCCACAGGGTGGTCACGTACCATGTGAAAGGGGGGACCATAACCGAGTGGATAGAGAGGCCAAACGAATGTACACTGTCAAAACACCACCCACCCACCCCTTTCTCAGCATACACAGAATTGAAGACTATGGATCTTTCGGTCAGTGCTTATGAAGAAATCCTGCAGCTGTACCACACAGAAGAAACTGAGTAAGTCCAAGTTTGAAATAGGTTGTTGGTCATTGCCGCGTGAGGGCCATCTTAACGGGAAATCTGCCAGGTAATTTTAATTGTGATGCTCTGAAAATGTTRTGTAAATAATGTTTCTGTGATACATGTGTTGCAAGTTATTTCCAAGCCATAAAAGAGCTAGGAAAGAAGAAACCGAAACACAAAATGCTTTGTGACGCCGGAACACTCTTCTGGTGAGTATCAGTTTGCAAACCGCAATGTAAGTTTATGCCCACAATTCAATTGACCTCCTGAAAGCAAAGGTAAACAGGAATAGAAGGGCAGGCGTCTGCGGTTCCCTCTTCCCTCCAGAGAAATTCATTCTCTATCAAGCTCTGCCCTATTTCACTGGCATTCTCTCAGCCCCTGAGCAACTGAAAACAAAAATACCAAGAAATATCCTAACTTAGGTGTGCAGGGAAGGGGGCCTGTGAGACACACTTGGCAGTTTTGAGAGCAACTACACAGCTCCCAAATCTAATGAGGAAACCTGACGCCCACCCCAAAAACCACACAAACCAAACCAAAAAGATGGCTTAAGAAAGCAGTCTGTTCGGAAAGGCTGCACTGCCGCGGTGGGAAGTATGTGAACCAAACTCTAGCTGGCCATGGCTGAGGAAAAAATCCATGTTATCTCCCTTCCCAAAACTTGCAATCAAATGTCGAACCCTTTGGTTTGGCAGAAGTAACTCATTTCTTTTCTTTAAATATGATCTGGCCGTAGAAGAGTGTCAAAACAAGCTGAGGAAGCACGAGGTGTATCCACTCCCCCAAGCAAGGCAAATTGCTGTGCTCGAGGGCTGCCGCAGGAAGGCAAAGTCTGTCGCCTACACTACATGGTAGGACCCCCGGGAGTAAGGATGTGGGCTTTTCCCCTCACTACAGTGGCTGGTGGTGTGAAATGCTGCTCTTGTAGAGAGAAATCGCCTCTGGGAGCCATTTATCAGCACCTTTTTGGCAAACAGCAGTTATCTGCTGTGTAAGCTGTGACATACATTAGTATCACAATTATACACCCCTGTCCTTCATCTTGTTTAGTCTGTTAGCACCTAGATGTGTAGAGTCTGAGTAATGGCATGTAATGGGAAGAAAGGCAAGTTCTAGGATTAAGCTGCCCTCCAGGAGCAGATACTAAATAAAGAAAAGCAATCACCAAGAAGGTAAAGACAGAGACTGTCTCAGCCCCAGTGCCTGTTCCAGCTCAGCCTCTCCCATACACAGACCCGATTCTGCTCCTGTTGCACATTTGTGTCCAAGGAGCCAGGCTAGAGAAAGGGGAGTAGGGCTGCTCACGTGTGCTAGGGACTGGCTGGAGAGCTGCAGACCTGCTTTCTCCCACCTGCCTGGGGCATGGACAGGAGATGAAGGCCCCTTGGACATCACCCTCTGCCTCTGAGGCTCCTGCAAGCAAGGATGCTGTTGGCCTGCTGCTGCCAGGCTCCCAGCCCTTGGGAGCTTCCCTGGGATGCTCTCGAGGCTGCAAAAGGAGAGGAAAAGGACAAGTGGAGGAGGGCAGCTTGGGGGTGCATGATTCCCATGGTGGCAGAGGCACTCTGTGACCCCAGATGGGCTATGGCATGGGAGGGTAGAGTGAAGGGGATGTGCTCGTAGCTCAGCCAACCCAACAGGCAGACGCTGCATGTAGTGAGCCATCAGCTTCCTAAATTAAAGCTGTCAGCAGGTTTGGGCCACCCAGTGTAGTAAGGGAGACGTGCTCTTCAGCAGTTCCTCTCTGCCATTTTGAACTCACTGTGTCCTGCAACATCAAGGCCACTGCAGAGCTGGGCTCTGGCACAGGACAGCATAGCCCATCTCTCCAGGAGCTGCAGTCCCAAATCTCACATCTGCTTTATGAAAGGAAGTGAGCCTGGCCACACCTCCTCCCAGAGAGAGCCCAGGGAAATTAGACAGGGAGAAGAAACACAGCAAGCACTGAAAATGGAGAGGCAAGTGGGGCTGGTGTGAGTCAGGGCTTTGGTAGAGCCCGTTTTCCCTCCTGGAGCAAGGGGGTGGGTGGGGATGTGCTCTAGCCCCTGGTCCTGCAGCTCCCCGTTTTGCGTTCCCAGCCGGCATGAGGGATGGCAAAATGGGCTGCACTGACAAATCGTGGCCGCTCATCAGCGGGGTCGCATCAGTCCCTGGCACAGCGGAGCCAGGAGCAAGTGCAGTGGAAGCCAGATAGTTGTAGAGGTGGCTGGCTGGCTTTGCTCCGGGTGTACACATGCTCACATTCACATTTACATACACCTCCACCCACACAGAAACTGAACTGGAATCAAGATAATTTGAAATAACAGAGTGGGATTTCCCAATGGCAAATCTGATCTGAGCTTCACCCTGTGGATGCTACTTGTATAAACTTCCTGTCCTTTCTGTCACCCTTTCCCAGCACCCCCCATCTCCTTACAGATGAACCCGCCTTGTAACACTTCTGCTTGCCGGCACCGAGGTGGCTCAGTGCAACATCCCGTTCTCCCATACAGGAGTGCCGGACTGGTTTGGTACTCCCACGAGGCATCGCCTGCAGCACCTGATACTCAAGAGGCCGGTGAGTAAGAGCCCGGTGAGCGCCTGGGAGGAACTGCCGGCTGCAGCCTCGCTCCATTAGCATGAGATGTGCCAAGAGGCTCGGAGCTGATCAGCCCAGGAGACAGTTTCCTGATGCAATTAAGATAGAGGTAAATTCAGAGACATCTTGCCAGTCTTCTGGGCCATATGTTGCTAATTAAAAGTCAGCCTGTACATTCAGGATCAAGGACAGGGATGCATACTCTGGTGGTAGAGAACATGCATGTTCTTGTGACATTGGTGTCTGGATCTGCAGAACATGGTTGTGGCTACCTGTGAGTGAGAGGTTTCCCTTGGACTCTTTTGGCTTATGTGTCACACTTGCTCCAATTTAAAAGCTTAGAAAAGTCAGAGAGGCAGGACTGTCCCACAGGTCAGGCACTGGAATGGGGCTCAGGAGTTTTCAGTTTTGCACTTGAATCAGCTGGATTTGAAGCACGATGTTGGGAAAGCCACCTTACTTGTGCCTCCGTTCGCATCATACGGGCCAGGGAGCGCAGAGCTCTTCCTCCAGTGGGACACTGCCTGAGCAATAAATCTTATAGTCAAGGATTGACTTCTATTCCAAGTACACAGCACAGTGAGTCCCTAGTCTCTCTCACCCTGTATCACAGCTGTGATACAAATGGTCAATCATCAGAGGATATTTTTTTTTTTCCAACTGTGAATTAAATTTTAACTGGGCATCATTTTCTCTGCAGCTGACAAGCATTTCTGTAGGAAGTTTTGCGAGCCCAGCAAGTGAATAGGGTTCGTGCCCTGATGGTAATTAAATGATAGATTCACTTTTGGGTTTAGGAGATAACATGTGCTCCAGGGTGGTCCATCGAATCCAGAAACAGCACTACACAACTGAAAAGAGAGCTCGAACAAAGGATTTCACAATGAGACTTTTACAGCTAAGGCATTTGGGATCGTTGGATATGGATTCAATTCCCAGCCACAGATTTGCAGCATGAGCTGAGGCTCTCAGGTTCCGCAGCTGTAGAAAGGGAACAATACGCCATCCCCTCTTTACGGGAAGGTTGCAAACAAATGTGAAGCTATCTAACAGGCCAGTGGAGCCTCCAGCAGAAGGAGCCACAAGCACATGGTGAGACCACATGCCTGACTATCTTGATGGTTGCCTGTGGGATCTCAAGAGACTAAAATCCCATCTCCAAATCATTCAAAATCACAAACTTAAGAAAGCAGAAAACCCAAAGGCAAATAATCTGTTTGAAAATGCGACATGAGTTAACAGAGAGTTTTTATTGTGTAGAGTGAATATTCAGTGTGTATTTATTTATGTTTCCCTCTCCTCCTTTCCCCTTTTAAACTTTAAAGCAATWCAGAAACAAGCTAAATATATGTTTCACACCAGCTCCTTCAGGTTTGGGATCAAGTCACAAGCTGATTGCTGGCAATTGCCAAAAGAGCGGATTAGCATCTGCTGAACGTTGCCAGTTCTTAGGACCGATGGAAAGCCAGGCAGTGCCCTTGACAGCTCCCCCCATCATTGTTCCCCTCCCAGCCATCTCTGATGGCCACCCAGCTGTTCTCCCACTCCAGCCCTCAGATTTACAGTCTGTCACAGCTCACAGCTGCGAGCAGGGCTTGAACAGGGCTCGCCCGCTGTGGTTGGAAGGACTAGCCCTCATTTCTGGGAGCTGCCACCTTGCCTTTCAAAAATTCTGAGCGTTCAGAAGAGTGAACAAAACTGCACAGTAAAGTCTTCAAGTGGATGGGTCCCAAAGCAGCGGATCTGCCCAAGCATGCAAACGGCCAGATGCAAGGACACCAAGAAACACAGAGTCACTTCTTAGATATTTCAGAGGACTCTCAACTATTGTTTGGAAGGTCAGCACAGCCAGTTGTTTYGCAGCTGCTCCAAACTTATGAGAAGAGGGGTGCACTGAAGATTTGCTACATCACCATTTGGCCATTGGGAGGAGGACACAATCCTTCATCAGCTCACTCCTTAGCCCTGGGACTATTCTCCAGAGTACTGTCTTTTAATGCTGGTTCTTCAACACTGAAAGATCAGACTATTGCCTGCCAATGGCTGCCAGTTTACAGGACTGATCTGAGACCTGCAATAGTGCACCACTGACTTGATGGCAGGCTGATGGTCCTTAAAATGCCAGAAAATGGGTGCAAGGTATGTCAGCTTCCCTGAGGGATCTTCGGAAAACCACGAGACCCCTATGAGCCTACAAGCTCCAGGAACACCCTGCTCATGCAGCTTTTCAAAGCACGGCCAGTGTATTCATGCCCTTGTCACCCAGGTATCTCCCTGTTTAGATCCTGAAGGCTGGGAGATGTGGTGCCAGGCACTCAGCCTGGGACAACAGTGCAGGGAGGCAGTACAGCCTGAGGACTCCACGCCACCATCACCCCATAGACCCACAATGTGCTCTTCTGGCTTTGGAGCCTCTTCTCCCCAGCTGCCAGAGGCTTGCTCACCAGAGATGCTCTAGCATATTTATTTGCTCTGGCTTCAAATCCCCTCTCTCCAGCCCATGTTAATGCTCACACTGCTGTGCACCCAACCTGCTGCATCTACAGGTTGCTGGAGTAGTCCTCTCCCCCAGCTCTTCTTCTCAGTTTGCCAGGTCTCTCTCTCTCTACCCCCATCTCTAAGCTCCTTTTTTTGGTTGGGAGCAGACTCTTAGACTTACTGCCAAGCTCAGCATAGGGCTGGCAGTTTCCCCTTTCCCTGCTGCAGGGTGGTGCCAAGCTCTAGAGTCACCGCCTGGGGAAAGGGTGATCCTCTGTAGTCATTCCCCTCCCCTCCACCCAAATGCTGGGAGCTGCTTTAGCTCTTTCTGTGCTTTTATCCCTCACACCAAGAAAATTAACCACTAATGAGAACCATTTGGCTTGCAAGTTCTCACTGCTCTTTCATATCAAAGTTGCCTAAAACTACTCCACTAGCTCAGATACATGGAAAGTGCTGGTTGTATAGCTTCTGCTCCTCAGATCCAAAAGCTCTGGGCTTCACAGCCAGCCCAGACTGCTGTTTTCCCTCTGGTCCAACCACTGAGGCTGCCGGCCACTTCTGTGTGGAGATGCTGCAGCTGGCTGGGACTCTCCTGAACAGTTTCTTACACCAGCAAGGCTTTGCCAGCTCCGAAATTCATCAAGTTTCTCTTCCACTCCCTGGAGCTCCAGCGTGCATCTCCTATTTCTGAGCTTTCTCCCCTCAGCAGAGATTCCTAAAATTCCTTAAATTAAGAAGTCGGTTAAGTAATTGCAACAAATAATTTACCTTCTCCACAGTTGTGGTGCCTGTCATTCCTAAGGATCCCAGCACACATCTCAAATGCACTGTGATACAAAAATGCAGCCACCTCCGGAGTAGCATCTCCCAGGTGGGACCCACGTAATGGCTAGCAATGCTCACGAGCATGCTGTTTCCTTCAGAGAGCCCAGGCTGTGTCCCCACACCACCAAGCAGCACAGAGGGATCATTAGTATCCTTTCAGAGCTGGGAGAAAGCTGGGGCTGCTTGGTCTGAGCCGAACAATTGTGTGACACATACCGGATGATTTAGATGCTACAGTGCTGGAGTGGGAACCGTGCGTGAAGTCAGATGTTGCAATGAGCAAGACCACGAGAACTGGGCGTGTTGCACAAACCATGGATAGCTCCAGGACCGAGAAGACAGGAGACGGGGAAGCTTGAAGCCCTGCCTAATGGGGATGAGGGCAGCTTGGTGAGCAGCACCAAACACTGTTCTCGCAGAGGGGGCTGCATCAACACAGTCCTTGGCACTTGGACAGTGAACAGAGAAATTTATTTTTCCTCCCAAGAACATCTGCAGGGTGGGATCTTGGAGCCCGGCCTTTGAATAACACCGGTGGGGGAAGGCACACCACATTCCTCCTCTGCTCTGCGGGACCAAGGGATGTGCAGGGTCCCCTCAGTGCAGGGCTGCCGTGCATGAGGATGCTCTTCAAGTTGCTTCCCTGGAGAGTCAACACAAAGATGTGGCAGGATTCAGGATAAAAAGCGTGTGTTCCTGTCATTCCCAGGAGATACTGGGATCAGCATCAGGCCTGATAGATACTCCTGTGTGTGTCTGGGGCCTGAGACCATTCCCTCAGGATCACACCAAAGGCTTTCAGAGAAGAATGCAGGCACAGATGGCTCCTTCAGTGCCTGGAAGCACTTCCATACTGCAGGGAGACCTCTCTGGGCAGCACGTGGATGGGTTTGATCCTGGATACAGCCAAATGAGAAGAACTTCTAAGATCTTGTGCCGCCCCACCAGAGCCCTACCTCCCAACAGTTCAGAGCATCCTCTTCTCYGGCAGCCTCCCTGCAGCCAAAACATTTGGCACCACTGACAACCAGGGCTTTCCCTTAATGGGTAATGACTGTCTTACCTCCCATGGGCCCTGTGAGGATTAATGAGTTAACCACTTTGGAAATGTACAACAAGTGACTAATAATAATATAGGAGTGGCACAAATATTTCACAATGAGCAGCCTGTCAGATTCAGCCTTCTCATTCTTTTCCTTGAGCTGCACTCACTATGAAGTTGCATTCTCCTTGCATTTGTTTGTTGATTTAGTTGATGAAAAAATCCTGTCAGCTCTTTTTTTGTGTGTGTGTTTTGGTTTGTTCTGTGACTTAAGAGCAAATATTTGAAATTCAGTGTGTGTTAGTGGGGGTGGCTCCTCACAAATAGTGGGTGTTGCTGATCCCTGAGCAGATGATGAAGTGTGTTCTTTGAGAGGCAAATGACTGCAAAAATCACTCTGTCTATTTTGTGCAGGGGACTGAAATGTGATGCCTAAAATTATCTTAAGCAGTAAAATACAGTTTCTCATGGAAATGAAATAGTATTGTACTCCCACAGGTCATCCAAAGGATTTGAACCTAGGCACTATGAGCACCAAACAACAAACTTTCTCTGACTTCGGCTATGGAAACTGCCCTGTCATCTGGGGTCTCCAAGGGACTGGGCAGCATTGCAAATGCAATCCTTCCCAGGATCTTTATTTTCACCTGTTGCTTAACTTGAATTGTTCCTCGTACATGGTGCTGTATGAGGGCTGTGCGTTATTAGATAACCCTGAGGCATTTTGGTAGCAGCGATAGCTGCATCTCCAGGGAAGCTGGGCACCTCATGGGACCTTGCGAAGGTCTAACGTTCAAACAACACCATACAGCTGTGTCCAGCTCGCGTGGTACCTGGTCTGCCTTCCCCGCTGTGAAGCCATATGTTGCTGTGGCAATGCTGGGATGTCATCATTGTTTCCACAGCAACGCACTGTGATGTCATAAGGAGAGGATTAGGATGACTTTGTGGCCAGATCAGGCAGAGCAACTGCTGTCTTCAATTACAGCAGCAGGGAACAGAGCACATCCAGGGACATGGTCATTGCTTTCTCTGGCAGAGCTCCTTCCCGTCCTTGCTCACCTCCCCACGCCACTGCCGCCTGTGTCTTGATGGGAAAGTCCCCATCCCAGAGCAAAGGCCAGCAGGTGACATCCCGTCTCTCGCTGACCTGAGCAGGGTTGCTGCAGGAGCGCTGCAGAGCCAAGCCCTGCCAGCGGTGAGGAGCAGGCAGGGACTAGGTGCTGGTACCAATTAGCAGCCTGAATGGGGTTATTACAGGACAAGCTCTGTTTAACTTAACTGCTAACAGACTGGCTCTGTCAGTTGGAAGAAATCACAGGCCAACAGACTTAATGGGGGCCTGGAGGAGTGGGGGCAGGGAGCGTGGTGGCTTCCTCTCCTCTTATGAGCAGTGTATTTTGTAAAATACAAATGTAATTGTCCTTTGAAACACATGTACAGCAGGATGGGGAGGAGGGCAGGAGACAGGGAGTGTTGCTGATCAGCTCAAATCGACGGAGAGATCTGTGTCCCGAAGAGCCCGGGTTGTGGCACATCTGTTTCATGGTCTCTTTTTGTCACCAGAGAACAATAGCAAGGCTTTCCTGCGCTGCCAGGCAGCTCGGGCTGCTCCAACGTCACCACCAACCAAACCTGTGCCCAGGGGAAAGCCTCTGCACCTTCCCCTCTCCTGCAAGCCTGGCACTGCCACGGGCTCTGCCCAGCATACCCTGCTCCTCCAGTGAGCCCCTGGGTCCGCTTCTGATCCCCCGGTGCTGTGCTGTCCGAGCTGTCTTCCAGCCTGGCCTCACACCCCGCAGCAGCGCTGGCAGATTGAAGCAGCCAAGCCCGATTCCAGCTCTGATTTAGGGCACGGCATGGTCTGACAGGGACTTGCAGTTCTCACGGAGAAGCTGCATGAGTAGAAAATGAATTGAAAACCCTACATGCAGCTGGAGCTTCTGTCTGCAGATTTCGTCAACCCAGATGGGCTCTTTCCTGAATGCAAGGGGGGAAGAGCAGACAGAGCACCATATTCTCCTAAGCGCAGGACTCTGGCTCATTCAGAGCACAGTTGACTGGCCACGGAGGTCCGTAGAGATTCCTGCAGAGGTCAGGTGGCTCTGGCGGGACCCCTGAATCCACAGGTCTTTTCTGGATTGGGAACACTGGTGATGTCTGTTTTTACAAGGGAAGGAATGCCACTGGCACGTTAAATGCATCGTTGGGTGGGGTTCTGGAAAACCCACGGCTGTTAACTCGACAGCATTGCTCACTGCCTCAGGATTGTACTGGCCGAGATCTAGGAACATTTTAAGGATGAAGAAGAGCCTCTGCATTCCTAAATTCTGCATGTTGACCTCTGAGAAGCTGGACATGGAGGAGGAAAGCAAGTTACACATCTTGTATACGCAGACACCGCCTTTGAGTACTGGATCATAGCAAAATCTTGCCGGTCCCTCCTGCCCAGACTGGAGCAGCTTTTCAGTCTACAGCATCTCATGATAGCATCAGGTGTGGAAAGGAAAAGTGAGGGGTGGGCGAGCAAGAAAGCCCTTTCCTGGTGGGAGGCAGTAGGGGCAGCCTGCCGGCAGGCTGTCAAACACAGCAAGCAGTAACCTTTGCCCACTGCACTCTGAACTTGTCTCCACAAGAGATTAGGGCTCCAGCTTCTCCTCATTTCAACATTTAGCTGGAGCTGGGCACCCACTGCTTTCCACAGAGGGCAAGATGCCACTGATTAACTGCACGCTTACAGTAACTTAGGATAGAAAACTACAATGCAGCATGCGGCCCTTCAAAGATTGCTAACCCCTACCCTATGCTACCGAGTTTCTGCTTCTAAGCAGACACTTGACATGGGAATTTTTTGTTCAGTGTCAGCTGGGTATTTCTTGTGGAAGATGACACAAGAGACAGGGCTACTGCAGTCCATTAATTTAGTAAAGATTAAGAATTTGCAATTGAATAAAATTTTAGCAATGGAGAGAAAAGGGCTTTGGCAGAGCTGGAAGAAGGGCATAGCAGGGGCTGCGGGGCAGGAGCAAGGCACAGAGCAGACCTGGGGGGCCAGGGCCAGGCCAGTGGGGAGGCTGCAAGGCAGGAGCAAAGGCAACTGTAAAGCTGTGCAGTTCTGAATGGCACTGGCATAGCGAAACCATGGCTCACGGTGCTATGCCGAACACACCTCCAGAAGCAAAGCACTGGTTGCGTTAACAGAGCACACATGGCCTCCTCCTGAGCAGCCTCCCTTTGCACGGTGTGGCCTTTTAAAATGTGCCAAAGGGATCGAGTACAAGCAGCATACACATAATAAATGTGACACAACAGAACAACAATACTGGACTCCCAAAGAATGCTGGAAATGCCGCAGAATTCACTGAAGATGCCCCAACTCCCCCTTAACCTTTGTGCCAGGAACTATTATTTCTAATGTTAATAATGCCCGGTAATAAACAGTGGCATAAATAACATACCCCTGTAGACCAGGGGTAATGGGATTGGACTGAAACAATGTAATCAGTAGCAGAGCTCAGCTTGGATTTCCAGGCTCTTTCTTTCTGACAGCACATATCACAGCTGGAAAAAAGAAGCCACCAAAGACAGGCAGGTACCGGGTAGGTGCATCCTCCTGCAGCCATTCCTCAAGTTGCTGGAGTTCAGAGCATCCTGGAAGAAAACGGGTGGCAAAAGACCCTGAGGAGTCACACAGGCTTTGCCCCTGCACCAGGGGTAGCACTACCTCGTAAGGGTTGGGCCGGTGAAGTTTACTTGGCCAAACAAATGCTGGCAGCTGGTGCTGAGGTGGAGGGGGAGAGAGGGAGCTTTTCCCTGCCAACCTGCGTGAATAATGCCCACATAGGAAAGCAGATGGAGCCCCTGGACAGGAAGGTGCTTTCATCCTGTTTTTTTCCATCCCTCTGTGATGTGCCGACTCCCCGCATCCCTTTCGGATACATCTCCCCTGTCTGGATGTGGGAGCCTGGAAGAGCCGCTGACTGAGATGGGATGGATCCAAATACCTCAGCACAGATACGATCTTTGAAAAAAGCAACTGGTGTAACACTATGATACTGACATGATACAGCATGGCCGTCCATGCAAAGAGCTTGGACTCCTCGTCATGGCAAAACCAGCCACTGGACCAGGGCTTCCTCGCTTTGCCGGTCCCCCTACGCACCCCTCTGGGAGCAGGCTGGGAGGGGGAGGAAGGGGTTAAAAAAGCCAATGCGGCCCTGACGACCCATCTGCCACCTCATCTCGTGTGACACGAGTCATGCGATGGGGGGGTGGGAGGGCAGGGAGCAGCTCTCTTTCTCTCCTGTTTGCTGAACCTCTGATTATCATTTCTGTGCAGTCGAGGAGGTGGCATGCCATTGTGCGTCAGCTGGGAGAGCCTGCTGAAAGGGGGGCTTCTCCCTTTCTTAAAGGAGACGGTCCTTCCTAATCCTTCCCTGCACCGAGGAATCGCCCTCCTCCCAGAGAGCCTTCCCCACCAGGAAAGGACCCTCACATAGCTCCAGCCCACCCAAACATCTGAGCTCCAGCCCTGGGGGCACTGGGCTGATGCCTCACCAGAGATGCCCTGTCCTTCTGCGGAGCCTGGCAACCAGGGGGGCCAATTAGCACCAATTGCAGTGGTGGGTTTTGTGCAATAGAGGCACTTGGCCATGAGGAACTGGTCCAAGCTCCTCACCTCATTTCACACAGGCAACAGCAATCAGATGGTAATAACCATGGGTCACTAGAAGGTGACCTCGAGGTGAAAGGCTCCATATCCCATTACTGGTTTACTGAGCTATCGGCCTAGCACGTCTCTCCAGCGCTTTGAATCAGAAAATGGTATTGAAGCTCTTTGAGAAAGTCCCTGCTGGCTAGTGTTTAGCATTGTGCATTTCCCAGCAGACATGTGGGAACTGTAATTAAAATCCTCCATGACTACCAAGCACTGGGACCTTGCCATTAGTGTTGTGTGACTAGGCAGGAATTTATTGATTTCTTTCTTGAGCTGTGCGTGCTCATAGCAGACACCAACTCTGATTTTTCTCCTGCTTTATTATATGTGTGTGTGTGCTCATCTCACTCTAGCCATTAAAATTCCCATTAGTATCTGCTGATATTCCATGGTGTGTGGAAAGGCCCTGAATGGGAAGTATCATCCCTGCTCTGATCTCTGTCCCGTCTAAATAGATTGAATCCCACAGCACTAACAATCCAGCTGGCTCATTTATCCCACCCAGGCCCTGTAATGCTACTTCAGATCCCTTGCAGCACCACTTTCAGGTGCTTTTTTTTATTCTCCATCTTCACAGGATCCAAGAGATCATTTCCTTTTTTCTGGCCATTTGTGCCATCTTATTTTCCCGTTACAGCTGGAGGGCTGGATGGAAAAGTCTAAGGGCCCTTGTTTCTGAAGCACTTCCCACCATGCAGTATGTGTTTTCCCAAGTTACATGATGTACACACAGTTCCTTTGCCCTAGCCACCTGCTGCCTTGTCACTGTGTGTCCACATCTCTGCCTGTGTTACAGTTTTGGCCCTCACTGTGAATTTAGGGTTTTCTTTGCTTTCTAGTCTAAGCCTTCTTCAGCAGATGAGTCACGTTGGCTTCTCTGACGAGCACAGCTTCTCCATGGTGCTAGTAATAACACTGTGGCAACCACAAAGCCCTAAGAGCTATGAAGAAGATCAGGCTTGTAGGGAGGACAATTTCTTTCGATCAAATGATATAATTTGAAAAAAAAATGGGAAAACTTTCAGGCACAAAAGCCTCCTTTTCAGTTTTGAACCACAAACAGCAAACTCCTGCTAGGCACTGGCTGAGAACAAATGTTTTGAGTTTAGTTTAGTTTTGGTAATCAACTGGGCAGTTTGAGAAAAAGGTGGTTAGCACCTGTGAAAGGGTGACGGATGAGAAGTAGTGAGGAATAAGCAGTACTGTGTCATAAAACAGTGTATTTACTGAGTCTATGAGTTTTACTTTCCAGAGGGACTGTGAATTCTAGCTCCCAGCCCATCCTTTGAAAGTATTTTATAAATCTCTGGGGATCAGATTGAGAAGTCAGTGGTTGAATGGCAATTTCTGTGGAGAAAGCCAGCTAGGTGTTTCTGTCCCTCCACCAGTTGCCAATGTGAGTTCATTTGGGGCTGTACTGCTTGCTCAGCGGCATACACAGTTTCCAGCAGGATGTTGGGTGCGGTGGGGAAACATACTGCACGCTGATGGCTAGGAAATGGGATGTACATATAAATACATATATGTGTGTTCATCTGCATGGAATGGTCCATGTCCAAACCCCAAATGGTAGCTGCTTCCCACACCAAAGGCACCTCTCAAGCCTCTACCACTCCCTCCCTCTCCTGGCTCTTCTACCACTGCTCCCAGAGGCATGTGCTCTGGGGACACTGAGGAGAGATCAGCAATTTCTTTCTGCAGCATGGCAGCCTGAGCAAAAGGTGATCCTAAGGGATTTTAAAACCTGGGCACATTGGGGCGTAGGCTATCATCACTCTCTGGGGTGATCTGGCTCCTTTTTGAAGAGTAGGAGGAGTAAGGAAGAGGAGTGGATTTAGGCAGCAGGAAAGAGCAACTCTAGAGGGATTTTCTACATGGCTAGCAGATGCTTATGGGGCTTTTAGCCTTTGTCTTTTGCCTTTCCTTTCTGACCATCGGGGGAGTGTCCCTCCAAAATAACCCTGAGAGTGTTGAGCTGGCTCTGGGATCTGGTGTCCCATGTGTTAACCGTTTCTTTCCTGTGAGGAGGACCCTCTAGGTATATCTACAACACCACACTGCCACGGGAGTTCACTGGGAGAGGATGCTACCTGAATGCTTTGCAAGTGTCCTGGCATAGGAGGGGGACAGTAATTTATATATTCAGCAATTTCATTCTGCTTTCTAGCAGACCTCCTCCTGCAGAAGGGGAGCATGGTCAGCCAAGGGAATGAGTATCGTGGAGCCAGGGATGGTACCGTGACACATTTGAAGAGACATGCCTGCATGGGCAGCATGACCCACATGGTGCTTCCCTGCGCAGGACGTGCTGTCAATCTAGGCTCCGTCACTCCCTGCTCTGGGCTGTCCAGGTAGTTTGAGGGTGTGCAACGGAGACTGTCAGAGCAGTCTCTTAAGCTTCCACTTTGCTGGGAGTCACCTGGGCTTCTCTAATGAGGGTCCCCAAGTGATTCAAGACCAAGACAGCATGAACTGGCAGAGAAGATTTTGAAGTTGCTGCAGGGTGCTGCATAGGGGACTGTGACATAGGGGAGCACAGCTGGCTCCTGTGATTACAGATTCATAACTCATAATAATATAGGTTAGAAGGCACCTCTGGAGGTCATCTGGTCCAAGCCTTTGCTCAAAGCATGGCCAATCTTTATATTAGATCCACCTTCAGAGCTAGATCAAGTTGCTCAGGGCTTTGTCCAGTTGAGCTCTGAAGACCTCCAGGGCTGGATGTTACACAATCTCTGGACAGCATGTTCCAGTGTTTGACCACCCTCATTGTGAAAAAATGTTTCCTAACATCTGATTATATTTTCTCTTGCTACAACTTGTTCTGTTGCTCCTTGCTCTTCTGCTGTGCACCTCCAAAAAAGTCTCCTTTTTCTATATAATTTCTAATTAGGTATTTGAAGAGATTATGCCTGGCAACAGACAGGATCTTTTGGCCTCTTTCAGTGTGAAGAGGAGAATAGAGGAAGCAGTATCACATCTTGACCTTTTCATGCTGCTCAGAGATGCACCTGCCACTGGGATCAGAAGCAGCCAAATGATTATTTTACAAGCCAATAAAAATTATGCTCAGGAAACAGGTATGATCTGACCTAGCCTGGAGGATCAATTTACTGAATTAACTCTTGGACAGCCCACTGTCTTTTGCTGGTCTGTTCATAAGAGGAGAAGGAAAGGTAGAGAGGAGTGGCAGCTCTGGGGAAGTCAGTGATCCCGGACAGGAGGAGGTGACAGGGACAAGGATCAGAAGTCACTGGCCTTTAAACACTGCTCTTCTGATCAGGTTTTCTTGTGCTGGATGTGCAGCCTCTCCAAGCTGAATGATTTCCCTCCTGCAGAGCACGAAAGTCTTTTTTGCCTAGTGATGGCTGAGTGTTTTATGCTGCTGCTCACCCAGCGGCTCTGCAGATTCCCAGGGTAGCTCTGAAAAGGCTGAGAGGGGCCAAAGTGTCTTGTCATGGCTGGGAGCTTGGAGGAGCAATATAGGATGGGGCAAGCTTGTCAAAGTTAGAAACAATATTGTGGGTAGTATGTGCCTTTTTATAACAGTGACGTTTTTCCAGCCATAACAATTTCACAAGCAAGAGAGACTGTGATCCTTCCAAGCAGCCCAGGAGATCTGTGCTATGTAGTTAAGGGCTGGCATTACCTCTACAATACAAGGGGGCTGACTCCTTAACTGGTGTAAATCAGCACAGCCTTGCTGGAGGCACTGGAACTGTGCTGGTTTGTCCTAGCTGATGAAGAGCCCATGACATCCAGGCTGAGACTGCATGATGTAGGCTTATCCTATGTGCATGCGAGAGGTATCCTAGGAGTTTGGGGCAATATGGATTACTCCAAGGAATCTATAGCTGGGAAGTGGAGGAACAAAACCCACCTGGGTTACATACAGGTCCTGTATGCCCTGCCTAAAAATCAGTAGCTATAGCTGAACACAGCAGACCTCACTGCCCTGGGAGAACAGCAGCTATCTGAACTCTAGCTAGACTATAGAGCCAAACAATGGCATGTGGATGGGGAGAAAAGGTATCCTGTTTCTTGGGAGGCTTTTCTCATGGGATCATGGCCTATCTGTTATTAGGGAGGAAGAAAAGCTACAATGGGAAAATAACACTGTGTCCAGCAAGACTTGAATTCATCCCACTTAACACAACATGGGGGGCTCATAAGGCCTTGACTTTCCTTTATAGTCAGTGGAGAGAGATGAACATCCAGAGAAACATCCAGGTCACCTAAGGTCTGTCTTGCTTTTTGTAGAGGTCTGTGTTTGTCCTGTGACTACAGGGAGGGTAGAAGGTGCTTACCAGAACTCCGCACCTAAGGCATGGTATCCCAATAAGATCCCATGGGAGGAGCGCTCCCTGGTAGAGATGAACTGGCACGGCAATGCCTGAGTTCTGCAGGAAGGCCAGGGCTCCAGCCTTCATGCCAGAGCGAAGGAGACCAGACAGTAATGAAAGGATCATGACTGCAAAATTAGCATGGAGTGGATGCTCCTGACATACTGTGGTGGAGTGTTGGCAAGATCTCCAGGAAAAATTGGAATGGAAAGAAAAGTTAGAGAAAAGGACCAAGAGAATAAGCAGAAGACTAGAGCACAGTGCTGGTAAACGTTTGGACTATAACAATGGCTGGAACATGGGTGGACCATAGAAGGATTTAGGCCAAGCTCTGACTTGCAAACAAAATTCATGTTTGGATTTGACCCTGCTGATTGTCATGGGTGTTGCTGAGTTTACAGTTTTCCTCACTGGGGAAGGAACACGTAGGGACGAGAGCAGCGGGGTCAGGGGTGTCTTCGCACTTCTGGCTTGGCAGATTTTCCTCTCTGTGGACTTTTCTTAGCCGCTGGGAAAGTCCATTGTTGCTACAGCCTCATTTACCATAATTTTCCTCCTAATTCTTGTTCATGCTCAGGAGGATGCAAAATTTGCAGTTGGTCAGAGGGACTTTGACAGTGGAGTTTGTCAAAGATAATTAAAGCCTGGAATTGCCTACGTGTTTATTTTTATTTTATTGAAATATGTTGCTTATATTGGGATACATCCAGGTGTATCTATCAGGAACAGTTTCTATTGCTTTTCTTCATTTTAGCGGCACCAGTTCTAGTTTCCTCTCAGATTCTCCCATTTGCTGCAAAAGATGTTAGGAGATAAAATTCCTTTCCTTTATATGCCATTTTGTCTCTCAGGGTTGCCAACGCGTAAACATTATTGATACCATTCCTTCTTCTCCTTAGGCCAGCTGCCTTTTTTTTTTTATTTTATTTTATTTTAACACCTTTGCTTTGAATATGAATGTTCAAAGGCAGTTCTCAGGTGCTGTAAATGTACTCCCGCTTTGGGGCAGTCAGCAGTTTCAGCAGCACATTTGCAAACAGCTCTTGATGTTCACACTGAGCTCTGCTGCACAGCTGCGGTGCAAAAGCCCAGCACAGATGCACTACAGTAGCATGTGGCAAGTCACAGTACTTGACACCAGCAGAGCGGCCCGAGGCTTTGCACTGCGACTACAAACCCACGTCTAGACAAACATCTTGGAGGGGTGAAGCAGAGACTGGCCAGGGCAGAAAGTTCAGTGCTGATGATAGTAAGGTAACTCAGGGGAGGGGAGTCTGTGGAAGAAGTGAAGACTTATGGAGGACTTGAAGGAAGGTAAGAGAAGATGTGACAGGCTGGTACAGCGATGATACAATAAAAATGATAAATTGGGAGGGACCAGATTGACAAACRGACAAGGGGATGTGGGGGGATCCTTCACTGGTTTCAAGCAATAAGAACTTCATGGCCAAAGTGAAAGAGCAGAAAAGCCATGAGAAGGAGGAAGAAGGAAAGGTTTTATTCAGAGTTGCAAAGGCCTGGAGCAGATCCATCAAGAGACGAGAGGGAGATGTATATAAGAGAGAAGGGAAGGGAAAGAAAAGTCAACAAGAGATTGATGAGTAGAAGGGGTTGTCTACAGTGTAGTCATAACTAYAGCTGCATTAAACCATGGGTGTACCCAGGGTAGTTTTAAATTAGACAGTGCCAGTACTGTCACATAGGTAGTACCAACACTATTGATGGTGTAGCTGTGGCAGCAAGGGGTGCCAGCAGTCCTGGAGACAGGGCATTAGCTACATCTCCATGAGTTGAAGAAATAATTTTGGAAAGAGAACCAGAGCTCCCTGGGGAGGCAGCAGCAGAACAGAATCACAGCAGAGATATTTTCTGTTCGTAGTGGATCAAAGGCAGGTCTGAATTCCCCTATTTTAAGTCTTCCATGGGCCTGTCCCCTCTAACTGGCAGACGCTGTTCCCCTATGTAGGGCCAGTGTTACCAGTATCTGTACGACCAGTATTCTCCTGTGGCACCATTGCCCTCAAGGGCTTTCAGGTGGTCCATGGACAGCTCTTTCCCTCTGGTGGCAACAGGCTTCAGCACTTTCGGAGCAAAGGGGTTGGAATAACCTCTCCCTCCACAATGAAAATGAAATGCGAGAGCCCTCCACCTCCTCCCTACAGGCAAAGTCCTGGCCTATTAACTGGGATGGTGGGGAGGGGGGCTGTAAAGCAGGGGAGAAACATATCTTTGTGTCTGCTTGACAACTTTGTAAAAGGCAATGTTACCATGGCAATGGGTGGTCTTTAGTGAGAAAGGGAGTGAGCTGTAGTGTCAGGGTGAGGAGAAGGGGGGAGCGATGCTGAAGGGAGGCAGCTTGAAAGTCTAGTGGGAAGAGAGGGAGAGGACTGCAGACCAGAGGATGGTGGTGATGGTCAGAGAACCACATTTGGCAAAGGACAAGTGGCTGTGACAACAAGCCTGATGTCTAGCATGGCTGCCCCACAACATGGGCTCTCTCCTGAGCTGCTACAAGATGGGCACCTCTGGACTGAGCCCACATCTTTCCACCCAGGCCATCACCCATGGCAATGAGGGCACTGCAATTAGCCCCCGAGGCCTCTGGCTGGACTGAAAGCCCCCACCTGGAAGTGCCCATTCTGCTCTCCCCCATCCCCACTCCCCAAGTCTTTTGGTGTTTCAGAAGAAGCCCTGTTGCCCACCCCAAGTTGACCACACAGTGTGGCAACCAGAGAACGGTCAGCTGGCAACAGGAATCCATTGCCTGGGTCGGAGCCAGAGAGATACTCCAGCCCCATAGAGAAATACCATTGAAAGCCTGGTACCGCATGGGAAAGGTCTCCTCCCCATCTTTCATCGGATGCCGATGAGAGAGGAGTTTCTTTGGTCTCGTGTTTTTTGCAAGGGGAGGGGCTGAGTGGCCAGAGCTGTGCATGCCTGAAACAGTCAGACGATTGTACGGTAGGTGGGGAGGAGAGGGAACAAAGAGCCAGGGCTGACAGCACAGCACAGCACTAGCAACCATCGCAGAGGAAAACTCTGGCTTCTCCCCTTTGCTGCCTCTGCAGCGTGAGGTGGGCGATGCCCGTTCCAGGCGACCGCTTGCCCCAGTGCCTTGGCCCTCGGTGGGCAGCTCTGCAGCCCTGTGGGTGGGACAACCGCAGGCAACCCCTGCGGCTTAGGGTTAGGAAGAGCCCTGGGGGGCCTTGGGCTCTGACCCAGGCCAGTGAGGGCAAGGACGTACATGGTGGCCGAGCCGGGCATGCAGGTGAGGCACGCCGGGGTCCCCTTCCCAGGGGGCAGCGCCGAGCCCTGCCTCACTCCCCGGCGGGCCTATTCCTGTGCCCCCCCGGCTCCCGACCCTGGCAGGGCCTGCGGATGGGGGGGTTCACGGCCGGGGGTGGGGGGAGGGCTCCCACGCAGGCCCGTGGGCTCTCCCGCTCCTCACCCCCCGCCGGCCTCGCACGGAGCCCCTGCTGCCGGCAGGTGGCAGGGCAGCCCCGCGCCTCACCCCGGCCCGGCCCGGCCGGGCCCAGGCCCAGGCCCAGGCCCCGGCCCGGCCTGGGCGTGCGGGGCGGCGGCTCTCCCCGGGGCCGCCTCAGCGCCGTGTGGCACGGCCTCGGAGCCCGGCTGGGAGTTTCCCCGGGCGGGGAAGGGACCCTTTTCTTTCCACCTCCCGGCAAAGCACAGGGGCGCTGCTGCCTTCCCCCCACTGCCAGAGACGCGGAGGAGAGGGGGCTGCGGGCTGCCCAGCGGACACCAGCCTCCCCCGGCCGACAGGCCCCTGGCGGGAGCAGGACAGGTGCCACTCATCCCTTGTCCACAACCGCTGTAAGGTGTGATGGGCATTTTTATTATTATTAATGGCAGTATGTTCACACTGAGGTTAGATTACAGCCCCATTGTGCGAGGCTCCACACAAACGCGGTCCGAGACAGTCTGTACTCTGGGGAACAGGCAGTCCAAACAGAAAAAGGCAGCAGAAAGGGCGGGCAGGAAAGAAACACAGCTCAGGGTGAGGAAGCGTTTTTTTCCCCTGGTTCATCCAACAGGCCAGTGGCAGAAAACAGGCTTTCTAGGCTGCTACGGGCCCCCTCATCCTTTGGACCGCATGGTCCTCTTGTGTAAGTGGAATAAATAACCTGTGGCTGGCTGGTTTTTGGTGGTTCAGCATTTGTAAATGCTGACCGTTTACCCCTTGGTTAAAGCTAAACCTGCCTTCTCTTTCCCCAGCTGTTTAACATAGATACAGGGAGCTGGGAGCCCACGCCGGCGTGCTGGGCGCTGTGAAGGTAATTATTAATCGTCAGGGCTCCTGGCCGGTCCCGCTCCCTGCCCTGGTGGTATCAAGAGATCACTGCCGGGGGACTCTTGCCCACCCTGCCTGCTGGGGCTTGCCCTCCCTGGCCTGTCCAAGGACTAGCTCTGCTCAGGCCAGGGTAGGCAGCCCTGCAGGCTGCGGCYTACGAGGTTGCCTGCTAGGAGGAGAGAAGGACCACTCCAAGCAGTTGAACTTTTCACTCCAGCTTACAGACAGATTTCCAGAGATGCTTCAAGACAGGGGAGGGGATGGGAAGCAAGATTTGTAGGGGGACCAGCCTGGCCTTTTTGAATTCAGCTGCAGAGTTAGTTAACAAAGTTGCAGGTTCTCAGTCTCTTTTTCTCTTTCTTTGCCAACTCTTTTTTTTTTTCTTCCCCTTCCTCAATATAAATACCCTGGGGCGGTTTCTTTTCTTTTTGGTATGAATGTGATGATCTTTCGGGGCTGTGATTGGCTCTGCGGCTTGTCATCGGGGACACACCTCCTGGCATGGGGCCACTGCCTCCCCCTCTTGTGAAAGCTTCCCCTTGTAACAAGTGAGCGTAATTACATCAGTTACTCACTAGAGCACAGACCTGCTTTAAATTTTGGCCTCTTGGAGCCAGCAAGAAGCTGAAGGACTGGAAAATGCAGAGTTTCAAAGGCCTGTAACACTGTGGACCATACAAGTCACGCTGTGCTCTTCCCTCCCAGGAATTAAGGCTCCCAGTCACATGCGAGGAGGAATGAATATCCATACTAGTCATGGAAATGGCTACCTGTTAGGAGAACAGAGCTGCCACACCAGAGGAGGATTTCCGCTTTGCCAAAGCCTGGCCCACCGAAAAAAATACACATCAGGTCCCTTTTGAATTGAGCTTTGGTGTAAATGAACCAGAAAAGGCCACACTTCCAGGGGCACCAAAAAGGAAGAGAGCTCAGAGTGAGAGCTGCAGGGGCTGTGGATGATCCCTGGAAAAGAGCAGAGCCAGCTAAACAAAAGCATCTGTGTGCCAAAAGAAAATGCATTTCACCCAGCAGCAAGGGCCTACAAGACAGGGCCAGACCTGTTGGGGGAAGAGAGTGGCCCTAAAGAGCAGTGCTCGTGTGCCAGGTGGATATTGCAGCAGCAGCTTGACGCATTTCTGACAGGTTGGGATAGGAACTTGCAGTGCTTCTGTGGGCTTGTTCCACAAAGGGCTGAGTGCTGGGGCAGGAGCATCCTTGCTGTGCTCCAGAGGCCCAGATCCTCCACCAGGGTAAATCGGCATAGCACATAGGAAGCCAGGGCTCTCGCAGCAGAGAGCCTGCTCCACGCTGGTGTGGCAGAGTTTGGCTGATAAAGAGGAAAGTTTCTGCACAAGAAAGAAAGGAAACAGTGCTCTGACTGGAGGAGAGGGCTCACGTCTTATCCCAGCACATTTTGTCCTTGTAGGGATGTGACCCTGACATATGGCACAGATGCCACTGCTGCTTGGTGAGCTGGAAGGATGCAGATGAGGTGTAGGAGAACGCAAACCATCGATCTGGCTAGGAGAGCTGAGTCCTCATGTACAGCCATTTGCAGGGTGTCAGAACTGCTCTTCTGACATGGGACGAACCCAGGCCTTTTCAAACATGTCTTGCAAAAATTATACAGGGAGAGACACCTTCCCCCCTGTCCCCTCCAGCTATTCTCTAGCATGCAGGTGTTTGCTCAGAGCACACAGCTGAGCAGATCCAGCCCTGGTTCTGGATCAGGCAGAGCAAAACTTGAACTGGCTCTCACATTGCTTGGCTAGTGGATTGAATATGGTTGTAGCCTCTTTTCCCTGTCTGTCTCCTTCAACTCTCTGCCCCCCCCCAAAATAAAAATAACCTTCCGCTTTCTATCCTGCATCAGAGAAACTTTTTCCTGGAAATGTCATGAAAACTGGTGTGCCCCTATGAAAAATGTGGGTTTTGATGATTCAGCATTTTCCCATGGAAGAAAAAGCTCCTTTGTTTCTCTGACCAGCTCTCAGCAAGTGGCTCAATGGCATGCGGTCCATGTTTCCTCCCAGGGGCCTGTTCCTGGAGATGCTGAGAAGCTTCCTAGGTCATGGCCCATTCAGTAGGTGGCAGGTGTTGTTGCATCAGACAGTCTGAATACAAGCAAAGAGCTCTCATTCGTTCTTACAGACCTCAAAACATGAAAAATAGTGTTGGTGCTTTCGGTGGTAGCAGGTGTTCTCTGATTGTACGGTCTTCAGTGAGACCTGGGTTCTGCCTGATTTTGGGGAGAGCTCTCAATACAAGTGGCTCTGCCCAGTCACTGAGCTGAGGTTGCAGAAAGGAAGGAGCCAAGAAGGAGGCATGAAAAGGGACAACAGGCTTCCAGTTCTGAAGGATGAATACTGCCACTAGTGGCATGGGGATTGGGTAGCCGAAACTGAGGGTACCCTCACTGAGATGTGAGAGCTGCAGGGTGCCTGGCATCTCTGCAAGAGAGGCCTTCCCTGCCCCGTCTATGCCAAGGGCTGGGGAGCCGGGATGGAGCAGGCGGTGTTTAAGATATGAAGCTGGATTTCTGGCACAGGAGGAGCAAGCAGAACAGAGGGAGGTTGTGGTGCTGGGACAGGTGCATCGGCAGGCCATGGGGCACTTCCACGTTCCCAGATGTCATATCAGCCTTTGTGCTGACCTCCGGGCCGGGGTGAGAGTGTCAGCTCCCAGCTTTGCTCTGCGGGATCCCAAAGCACATTTGCCCATTTTCCTTGCCTGTACACAACTGCCAACCCACCTTTCTCACATGCCCTTTTCAGGTGGATCAAGCTTTTATCCTTACTGTTATGACCCCTAACATTCCCTGCAAGCAAACTGTTGGTGAGCGATGAAATTCCTTATGTAGAGACTGAAATGCAGGGATCGCAGGAACAAAATAATAATGCTAGTCATAATAATAAATAACAGCCCCATTTGCTTTAATCCACAGCTCACAAAACAACAGCCCAATCCAAATTCTCATCTGCTGTGGAGATAAGGAGTGTGATTTACTCTGTCAGCTATGGAGAACAGACACACCACAAGGCAGTTATCTCCGGCCATAAACAAACTGGAGCGGCTTTGCCTTTTAACAGGCTCCCTTCTCCTCTCCTGTAGAGTGCTACTTTCCGCCTTACGTAACCCTCTGGGCAACTCCACTGACCTATTTTGTTTTAATAAACTTGAGCAGTTTGAGTTATGCACCCTCCACTTTTCAGACGCCGTTGCCACTCCACAGGGCTCCCTTTCTTGCCCTGCTCTGCAAGGTTGCATAGGTAGTATCTTGGGAGAAGCTAAATAAACAGCTTCCAAGTTCCGACACAGCCCGTATGTGCCAAGCTTCCTTTTGAATGTTAGCCTTGGAGGTGAGAAGGAAAAACTGAGTTGACTAGGAAAACGCATAACCTTTCAGAAACAGTTTTTTATTACCTTCCTTATCACCCCTTTAAGGTCATAAAGATTATGCCAAAGAAGCTATTAAGTTTTCCAGGATTGCAAAATATTTTATCAATGATAGAGATGAAGCATGCCGTTCCACTTTTCAATTTTTTGCTTTAAATTTCCTTTTATGTTTGGGGATTTGATCTTAATCTTCTCTCTGTACCTCTCTGTTTCCATCCTGCTTGGAGGCAGTCAGACATGGTTAATGGTTTCTTCTAGCCAGAAGCCTACACTGAGTTGCAAACAGAAGACCTGTCAGGCATTAAAAAAAATTAAGAGGGTGAACGTGGGAATTAAAAATGTAGGCACCATGGTTCCTTAATAGACTGAGCTTCTGGCTTTCCCTCTGTCATGGTTACTGAGATGGATATAAACTTCTGGAGAGCAATGACTGAGAGCAGTGGTTTTCCATACTGCCTCATCTACTTGAGTTAATTTAGGAGCTAGGATATGTTCTTCCACTGAAAAACATCTGTGAAAACTTGACACCAGAATGTTTCTAGTGGTTAAATACTGGGGTCTGGGCTGAAATGGCTGTACATTGGTGTCTCCACCAGGCTATCCTAGGGAGGAAATAGGGATCAAATGCTGTAGGAGGCCATCTGAGATTCCCTTCCCCACACGCTGCAGTGGAGGAGCAGATTAGTGTCCTGCTCATAATTCGTCTCCTGCAAATCCCACACTGGAGAAGGATATCCAGAGCTTTGGAGAAACGCTGAAAAGAGGCTCATGAGAGGCCCAATTCTTCACACTGAACTGGAAAGTGTTACGAGTGGATTGCAAAGCTCTACTGAATATTGAGTTAATCCAAGATTTACGTGCCATAAGCCTCCAGAAATTGGGCTGTGGTGGGCTTTAGCTAAAGCAGTGTTAGCTAACCTTTTAAGAAACCCTGTTTTTCCTTCCTGTACAGTCTTTCTGATGGACCTTGTTTTCCTGAAGGAACAGATCCTCAGCTGGCATAACACAGATTCATCTCACTGAGGCCAGTGAAGCTGGAGGTTAGGAGGATCTGACCCCAAAGCAATTCCTCTTAATGGTGACATGTTTGTGGCCACCAGGCAAGACGATGGACTGAGCACTGGTGATGGAAGAGTAGCAGACAGGCTACTGCCACAAAGATCCTCCATTTGCCTCTCCCATGGCATTTACTATAAAGAGAGGCAGAAGCAGGAAGATGAGACACTTCAGTGAAGCTGGCATGAAGAAGAGAGGAGTCTGTCTCAAGCTGAGTTAGAGTGGAAAAACTTTTATCAGGGAAGTGCCAAGTATAAATCACTAAGAGACTCCTTGGTTGAGACGATTCAGAAAGAGGACAGTAGCAAGCTAATTAATGCCAACTGGCAATAAAACAGAACAGTATTATGACCTTTTAGGACAGCGTGTGTCAACCTTTTCCACAGTGTCCCGCAGGGAGAGGCTGCCCCTTTCCCACAGGATTAGACCTCCTGCCTGGGGTGGGCAGAGGGGCCAGGGGTGTAGGATCTTTGAGCTATTGTTTCAGGTGCCTTGCCAATCCGAGCAGGCATCTCAGCATCGATTTATGCTCTGCTCATATTTTCCAGGTTCTTTCTCCAGTCATGCAACAGTATGGAAAGACTTCCCCGGTGATTGTAACGGGAAAAACAGGGGTGGGTGGAGGAGGATAAAAGGAACGGGGGGACATTCCTGTTCTGACAGCGCTGTCCATCCTGGGGGGAGCTTATAATTCCCAGCTGGAAACTTTGTCTCTGGGGCAGTGATTTGTGATGCTGAAGTTACCCACAGTCTCCTAGTGGCAGCTTAAAGTAGTCTGGTCACTGGGCAGGGAAGGTAAGGCCCATACTGTTCTCAACATCCATCGCAGACAACATCCAAGACCAATGACAGACTTTTAATAATTTTAAAAATTTTAAGTTAAATACATTTTCTCTCTTTTGAAATAGAACTATTTAAAATTAAATGTGGAACAATGGCCATCTGTATTAGGAATGAAGCTTAGTATATTTGATAAAAAGCTTCTTTTTGTCTTGTTTTGTTTTAAATATCAAGTTACACATGCTTCCTGCCAAAACATTTCAGAAAGTTGGACCAAACCACTGCCTAAGCACCTGGAACCAAAGCTTGGTAAGTGCTAAATCCACTTTTGAGAGCAATTGCTCTTCCGTGAGTAGAAGACGACTATTTTTTCCATTTCAGTTTATTCAACAACTTAGATTCAATGACTTGCTCATTCAAAGTTGAGAAACTGAATGAGGTTTGGAAAAAGCTGACAAGCTTGTTTTTCTCCTCTGGTGTATAAGGAAAATGAGGATGAGAGGACAAGATCCAGCAGATCTACAATGTTGGGGTATATGGTGTCCTGGAACAACCTGTTTAACCCACTAGCCACTGATACAACTTTCTTTGTTTAATATTACTTTTTCTTTTCTGTTTTGCAATTAAGGTGGTTTATGTAAGTAATAAACTAAGAGTTTAATAAAACTGGTTTTAGACATTTTTAGTGGATTCAGATTTCATTCTAAATGCAGCCTGGTATGATGCAATTCTAAAGAAAAACAGCCATCCTATAACAAATTAAAAATGCATAATTCACCATTTTCCAGCATAGAAAAATGTAATAATCAAGATCTAATAAAATCATGTAAAGCTATAAGTAAATATGTGTAGATAAAACTGTCTGCTGGTAACAGCAAGTACCAAAGTTAGTAGACAGGCTGTATGTGGTTTTAAGTCAACAGAGTCTTACTGGTTACAGCCTGATGAGTATCATCAACCTTTCTTTAGGGAAAATAATTAAAAAGGATAAATGAAAAAGAAGTTTTGATTTAATATTTAAAATTAAGCTCTCCTGCTTGCTAATTTAAATGGGTGATTTAATCTGTTCACTGAGGCTCAAATCTACCCGTTTTAGTCCAGTTTCCCTGTAGTTACTGCATGGGTGGGGTTTTATGCATCTGCAGTTTCAGTTTCAGGATGTTCTCTGTGAAGCTGAAGCCAAACCTCCCTAAACTCAATGAGATTTTCCCCACCAGTTTGCCAGGAGTCTGGAGCAAGCTTTCAGTGGTCCAGATTGGTGACTGTTCAGTCGCTAAAAACCAACGCCTAGTGCAATTCCTCGCAGGTAGCTTCTGTCGCTGCCTGACGTGTGTCACTAACAAGCGTGCTTGTAGCATTCTCAGCAGAGGAGCGAAGAAGCAAGATGTTCTAATGATAACACATGCTAGCAGTTTGCAGTGTCCCTGCCTATGCTGTACCTCTCTTTCAACCTCCTGCCTGTTTACCAGATCTTTCCTAGCTCAAAATTTGCTTTGGACAATGTCAGCAAAGCCCTTGTCAGTRCCTGTGCAGAGGCAAAAAGCAACAGCCGTGAAGCAGGTGAACCCAAATAGAAGTCATGATTTGAAAAGTAAAGGCAGAGTGAGACATCTAGTCTGAGGCTGGAGGAGAATGTTGTGAAAACAGTGGAATCATCTCCTTGAAGAAGAAGTAGAAATAAATGAGGTAACAATATATTGCGATACAACTGGAAGTGTCAGTCACTTGCTAGGAGTTTTTCTTCTGCTTCCCCATCCTTCATTTCTTTTTTTCTTTTTTTTCTTTTCTTTTCTTTTTTCTTTCTTTTCTTTTCTTTTCTTTTCTTTTCTTTTCTTTTCTTTTCTTTTCTTTTCTTTTCTTTTCTTTTCTTTTCTTTTCTTTTCTTTTCTTTTCT
>JAYKAV010002921.1:2237458-2362607 GCA_035582835.1 Phoebastria nigripes | reverse complement strand
CTTTCCTTTCCTTTCCTTTCCTTTCCTTTCCTTTCCTTTCCTTTCCTTTCCTTTCCTTTCCTTTCCTTTCCTTTCCTTTCCTTTCCTTTCCTTTCTTTTCCCTTTTTCTTTCCTTTCCTTTCCTTTCCTTTCCTATCCTATCCTATCCTATCCTATCCTATCCTAACCCAACCCAACCCAACCCAAACCAACCCATTCCACCCCATCCTATTCATCTGGGTACCATAAGACCTGAAAGCTCCATTTATGTTAGGCTCTATGGGAAGACCAAACGAATTAACCTCTTCCTGCCTCCAGAAGTGTGCAGCCAACCCGTCACAGAGCTGTGCTGTGCAGGGATTGCCGAGCCAGCTCTGTGCACAGCTGCAGAGTCTCACTCCTTGTGTGAACTCATTCAGACCTCGGTGTGCACCACGGAGCATTGTGCCACCCAGGCATCTGCTAAGTGTAAGGCACAAGGCAAGTGGTAGCGACAGACCGACTTGCAGTGTGCGATGGGATGGTGAGGCAAAAGCAGGCAGCAGGCAGAGCAACTTTGTGCTATGTCACATACATACATTCTCAGCTGTTTTCTTGCGCAGACGGTTTCCCTAGTGCAAGGTACACACTGCATGTTTGCATCTCTACCTAACTGCTGATCAGCCCATCCGTGTCATGAATCAGCTTCTCCATCAGGGAGAGGCCTCTGGAGAGACATGTGCCAGCTATTTAATAAATTTATTGTAGTGTATTTACACTGTTTGTTTAAATAGTAATGGCAGAGTTCGTGGGTAACTCCATGAGGGAAAACATCTTCCTATGTCCCATGGCAAACATATGCACACAATTGTCCAGCTGGGCTCCAAAATGACCCATACTGGTCATCCCTGAATCAGTTTCTGTTTTCCAGCACTCCCCACCAGTTTACAGTTCCTGTTCTTGAGCTCCTTCCTCTGGCTGTAGATGCCTATCAGCATAACTGGAATTCATGGCACGACCTTTGATTCCTTCTGTCCTCATGCCAGACTCTAGCAGGTCTCCGTTATCAGATACTAAAGCCTATTATAATGTGAAGTGCATGCACAAATTTACCCAGGCGGGTACGCTGGCATCCTTGCTTGATAGTTCCTGCTTCCCAGAGGAGCACGGGCATCTCTCAGCCTCCTTAGGGCCGCCAGGGCCTCTCTTTACATAAGGAAAATATGTTGGCACGAAAGGGAAACTGTTACACATGCTTCTGCTATTTTCTCTTTCAGAAGGTAAATGCCTGTTCATATCCCATGATGTCATCTTTTGACACCACATGCTGGTGTTGTGTCAGGCAAAGATGGCATTTTCATCCGCTGTCTGCCTGAGCCTGCAGGGACCCTCTGGCCCTGGAGTCCAAAGATTTGTCCTCATTATCCTCCTTCTAACTCAAGGGAGCAACATTTCCCCAGGTGGAGGCACAGATGAGGGACATGACTTGCCCAGCATGACCCTGTGAAGGCCATGGCAGAGCCAGGGACAGAAGCCAGGCCTCAGGAGACCCAGTGCTATCGTTCTGCAATACCATAACTGGTTTAATGATGTACATGAGTTCTTCCAAGCAACCCTGTCTCCTGTGCAGACATCACAATCATCAGCAGGGCAGCCGCCTGGGCCCTTGTGCACTGCAGGGTACATCCCTCCTTGACCTGACCTGCAGCAGAGCTCCAAAAAATGCAGTACGGGGAGGTGAGGGGCTGGCTGACCTCCTCCGGTCCTGGGTAGTTTGTCAAAGGCTGGGTCACATCACAGGCCCTAGTCTCTGCAGAGCTGGCTCTGGACAGTATGTAACCAGAGCAAATTTGGCAGAGACAGCAGGATTACCCCAGCTCACCATGGTCATGTGTATGTAGCAAGACATCTCTTTACTAGTAGCAGATGGGATGCAGAGAGCGCTCCCAGTCTGTGTGCTTTCCAAGATGCCTCCTGGGACCATTTGAGCCACAAAATTTATTCTCATTTCCTCCAAGACCCTCGCACAGAGCCCTGAGCTGGTTCTTCATGCTGAATTCCTCTTGTGCGAGGGCCTGGCTCGGCCTTGGCCTGCCATCAGGCTTCGGTCGCTCTGCATGAAAACTGTCCCATCTGGTTGTTCTGGATACGCTGTGCAAAATCTCCCTGCCTCTGCCTGGCCTCGCGCACGCTGGCTGTGGCACGTATTTTGGATTTGGGCACTCTAGCTGCAGGCAAACTCTGTTCTCCTTCAGCGGTGTGCTGGGTTTGTCGGAGGGTATTAGGAAATGTTCCCGTGGTGGGTGGAACCACGTAGTACATCTGAGGCAGTTGCTGTGGCTGTGGGGGACAGCTCTGGCCTGGCCCACGCAGTCTCTCCTGCTCGGATGATCCTCTGCACTGTTTGCAGCAGTGCTGCTGTGAACGCCACTCACCCACACTGGCCTCGCAYGACCGAGCCAGTGGTCAAACTGGAGTGCCTCAGCCAATCCAAGGGAATTTTAATTGAACCACCTTCGCCCACTGCGAGTGGGTGCCAGTTTGTCAAGCCTTGGTGACGTTAGCTGGCACCGGGGAGTGCAGTGGGTTCACATTCATGCTCTCTGTGGGACTGCAGAAATGCTTCCCGCTAAATGACTACATGTATGCCTTTGCAATCATTAAATGTAGGAAGTGCCTTTTGTGTGCATGATAATACACCATTACAGTCATCCTGGAAGCTGCTTCCCTCTTGCCCCAATGTCTCTCAGCTCATCACACAGCAGAAGTTTTGCACGTGAGGGGAGCGGGTTGGGGCCAACAGCAGGCTTAGCAAATCCAGCTTCAGCCCACGAAGGGAGAAGCAAATTCTGATGCCAGGTCCATAGACGTAGGGAGCTCTCAGTTAAACGTCCTCCCAGACAGACTCCATACAGCATGATATGGGGTAAGAGATAGATTTGGTATTAATCAGATCTTAGGCAACTTTGAACAGTGCAGATTAAAACCAAAC
Organism: Phoebastria nigripes; assembly: GCA_035582835.1. Taxonomy (NCBI): domain Eukaryota; kingdom Metazoa; phylum Chordata; class Aves; order Procellariiformes; family Diomedeidae; genus Phoebastria; species Phoebastria nigripes. The sequence goes on along the minus strand of JAYKAV010002921.1, from coordinate 2,359,657 downwards.
ACCTAGAAGGGAAGAGTCCTAAGTTCCTCCGTGATGTGCTTGGCCCTGGAATGGGCAGGCAGCTGCATATGGAGCTAGCTTCAACTTGAGGTCTCCAGATACAGTCCTGCAAAAAGCACATTAAACAATGCTCTGCAGCAGCACAATGGGTCCGCCTGATGTGCTTGCTGCTTGTTCTCACACTGGTAGTGTGTGCTGTTCTCACACGCAGCTTCACACTCCCTGGTTATACATTAGCAACGACACATTCTTTAGCTCAAGTTTGAGTTGGACGTAGATTGAAGCCCGATACTACAAAGTACGTTTGGGGAGAAAGAAAACATCACTCAGGGTCAAATATTTTCTGGTCTTGGGTTAGTAGGCAGAACATGTGACAAACCACTAAGTACTGTTATTGATGAGTATTTATTGGGTACCAGTAGTGCAAGAGGAGATGAGRTCCTTGGGTCTAAAGGCCTTCTGACACAAAGATACCAAACAGGCACTCTCAGTGCATGAGATTTTCCCCAAGGTGGGGGGCACTTCTGGGGATGTGGGGTGGCATGGTGTGCCCTTGCTGAGGGGATTAGGTTCTAGGGGTCCCAAGGATGAAGTGTTTTGTGGAGAAGCCAGCAGAGAAGGAAAGGAGGTACAGGCATAGGTGGAACAGGAAGGGGCTGCTTTGGGCTCAACAGGGGTGATAAATTGGGATGACCTAAAGCAAGGTCCTACACTTCCATCATTGGTTGGATGGTCGCATCCAGAGGGTAGTTGTCAACGGCTCAATGTCCAGACGGAGATCGGTGACGAGTGGCGTCCCGCAGGGGTCCGTACTGGGACCAGTACTGTTTAATATCTTCATCAATGACATAGACAGCGGGATCAAGTGCACCCTCAGCAAGTTTGCAGATGACACCAAGCTGAGTGGTACGGTTGACACGCCTGAGGGACGGGATGCCATCCAGAGGGACCTGGACAAGCTCGAGAAGTGGGCCCGTGTGAACCTCATGAGGTTCAACAAGGCCAAGTGCAGGGTCCTGCACCTGGGTCGGGGCAACCCCCGGTATCAATACAGGCTGGGGGATGAAGGGATTGAGAGCAGCCCTGCCGAGAAGGACTTGGGGGTACTGGTGGATGAAAAGCTGGACATGAGCAAGCAATGTGCGCTCGCAGCCCAGAAGGCCAACCATATCCTGGGCTACATCAAAAGAAGCATGGCCAGCAGGTCGAGGGAGGTGATTCTGCCCCTCTACTCTGCTCTGGTGAGACCCCACCTGGAGTACTGCGTCCAGCTCTGGAGCCCTCAGCATAAGAAAGACATAGACCTGTTGGAGTGGGTCCAGAGGAGGGCCACGAAAATGATCAGAGGGCTGGAACACCTCTCCTATGAAGAAAGGCTGAGAGAGTTGGGGTTGTTCAGCCTGGAGAAGAGAARGCTTCGGGGAGACCTTATTGCATCCTGTTAGTACTTAAAGGGGGCTTATAAGAAAGATGGGGACAAGCTTTTTAGCAGGGCCTGTTGCAACAGAACAAGGGGGAATGGTTTTAAACTAAAAGAGGGTAGATTTAGACTAGATATAAGGAAGAAATTTTTTAGAATGAGGGTGGTGAAACACTGGAACAGGTTGCCCAGAGAGGTGGGAGATGCCCCATCGCTGGAAACTTTCAAGGTCAGGTTGGACGGGGCTCTAAGCAATGTGATCTAGTTGAAGGTGTCCCTGCCCATGGCGGGGGGGTTGGACTAGATGACCTTTAAAGGTCCCTTCCAATCCAAACTATTCTATGATTCTATGATTCTATCTTCTGGCCACACCCTCCAAATCTCTGATGTACCCGGAAAGCACTGATCATTCAGAAAGCCTGTGCTTCTCTCATATGGTCACAGGGGCCAAACCGCCAGTGCATGTAGCACACTTGACTGGAGACAGGAAAGCTGGGACATTGCCTACGATAACCAGCTGTTCATACCAGCCATTCCTGCTCCAAATGGAGAGTTCCACAATTGCGCGTTTGCAGACTGGCCTTTTGTCCAGCCCCTCTCTTTCCCTGTATAATCCACCTGACTGGAACACATTGCAGGGTATCATGCTGCTTGGAGAGAGAGCTTCAACATGTGCCAGCTTTGGACAACCTTCCACAACTCCCATGTCATCTTTCACTTGGGACCTAGCCATCATCACATGCATGCTGATAAAAATCACATGTTTAGCTCAGCTGGACCTGGGTTGAATGTCATGCCCAAACAAATGATTCCCCATCCATGTGCAAAACCATCTTTTCTCTGAGGAAGAAATTAAGAGTAATATCAATGCAATGAGATCCCAAGATTAATGCAAACCCATCACCAAGGAAATTTCATTTTTAATAATTCAAAATTACATAAGGAAAATGCAAGTAGGGAAGAGAGGAGCAAGTAAAGCCGAAATAGATCAGAGAGCTCCAGCTGTCTCACCAGCTGCCTTTGGCCACTGACAGCTCAATCTAAATCTTAACATAGGGGCATAGGGCGGATGATGGCAGATCACACTGCCTCCCTTATTGCCTTGCATGATCACAGTGGCAGTTTTGCTAAAGCATGGGAGGACAGGTTGACGGAGAATATTAGCTGTTACCCTCCCCTCCCCTTTTCCTCTCACTTTCATGCTTTGTGAAGCAGCCATGCTGTGATCTTAGGCCTGATATATATCAGCCCTCTTTTAAGAGGATGCTTGGCCCGGGGAGGGAGRTGGAGGCAGAAATGGCCACTAAAAGGGTTTTGCTGACAGATCCTTTGGGTATTCATCAGAGATCTCTTTTGCTTCCATTTACTTCTTATTTCATAGAGACTTTGTACTCTTCTGGATCAGCAGCATGTGGAAGGAAGGACAGGAGGAGGGGCAGAGCTGTACAGGAGGCTGTACTAGCCTACTGAAAATTGCAGACTAGAAAAAAGGTATGGACTCATGTTTGGTCTCTGCCTTTTTGATTGCACRTGTATCACAAGGGCCATGGCACTTCCAGCACACTGCTTGGTTTGCTGCCATCTCAGGGAGGACTGCAGGGATGAGCCTGCTTAGGAGACAGCAGCTGGTGGACTTTGTCCAAGGAGACTCATGGAGCTTCAGCTGAGCCCCAGCCTGTTTCAGGCAGTGAAGCTGAAGTGGTCTCAGATGTAACAGAAGTTAAGAGATTTGCCAAAGGTCACAGAAAAACTGCAGCAGAAACAGGACCAAATGTAGGACCTTCACTGCAGAGCCACCCACGTCATGGGAGAGACAATAGCTGAGCAATTATTTCTAGGGAGAAGATGCCAAACTTTGATGCCTGAAGAGCCCTTATGAGACATCCCCTTACAGAGTCTCTTGGCCAGCCCTGGGAAGCCAGGGCAGGACAAGAACGCAACAGTTGTCTCATTTATCAAACCAGGCAGTGACTGCGCAGGCCAAATCTTGTCCTGACTCACTCAGGTAGGTTGGTGCAAATGTTGATTGGGTAAAATCAGTGTTTCAGCTACCAGAAGTGAACATCTTGGCCTAACAGACTGACAGGGAAAGGATGCACATTTGGACAAACCTAATAGCTGTGCTGTGGTGACGGTTCCTTGAGATTGTCTTGTAGGTACAAGTGGCTCATGTTCAGAGAGCTGGATGTGGCCCTTGTCCTTCTGAAATCCACTTCTCCCAAACCTTTAGTGCTAGCTCCCCTGTACAAACCTTAGTGCAAAATTACTCAACCACAGCAGCATGCTGATATGCACGATTTTGCTGATGAACAAACAGCAGTTTTTCCCAATGCTTCCATACAGTTGTTTTGCCAGTGGCAGGTATGATTTCAGGAACGTTAACATGAATAAACAACATCCTATGACATCGACATTTATTGGCCCTGCTTCCCTCCCTCATCTCCAAATTTCTGACATGACCTTTGATAAAAGAGTGGCTTGCTGGAATGACACTAGATTGCTAGGAGCTTTTGTGAGACAACCCCTTATCAAAGGCTGAGCACAGCCGTGACCAGTGTGGAGTGCCAGTCCAAATTTACCCAGGCTGCTATGTTGGCATGCATCCCTAAATTCTCAGCTTCATGGATTTTTATCTTCCCCTGTGAAACAAGGGCATCACAGACTCTTAGCTGCCACTAGCCTGTTTAACACCACAGAAATATGCCCAAGTGCAAACGTGCTCACCTTCCCAACCCGTACACAGAGCTCCCCTCCCCAAAAATCTCAGGGAAGATATGTTTGAAATATGTGTTTCCCAAGTGCAGCTCTGTTTACTCGATAGTGATTGTTCAAGGAGGTGTTTTTGGCCTCTCCTCTCCCATTCTTCGGTTCTCAGCCTAACAAGGGCTGTGTTCTTGTCACGGTGTTTATCGGGCAATGAAGGAGAAGCAGCAGTGACTTCCCAGTGCCAGCTGGCACCGTGCCATGTGATTGTTGTCAAACGGGGATGTAATAATCGTAATAATATGTTTCTCGCTCAATTCAAACCTCTCCTGAGATGCTCTTTTTATTTGAGGGGAGGAGGGGGAAGGATCTATGACTCTCTGCGTGTCTCAGTCTGCCACTCCAGCTGGGTCTCTTTATCCTTCCAACCTTGCCTGTGGCAAACCAGGTGCCTCTGGAAAGGCTGCAGCTAACTTCACCCTGATGTGCTCTTCGGCTGTGGGGAGAAGGCCCCCAAAATGGTCTCTGAGCACCAGAAGAGCTGCCGGACCCCTGATCCACCTCCTGCAGCTCTCTGTGCCGTCTGGTGTCTGGGCTGTGGACGGCTCCGAGTCTGCAAAAAGGCGCTGGAACACTGGGACAGCGTGTAGGAGAGGAGAGGGGTGGCTCGGCCCCAAGTCTTCCCCTCTAACTTTCCTGCCTGTCTGGCCGTTAGGAAGTAGAAGGGAACTCAGTCATTAATAACCCTTGCAGTTTTTTGGCCTCYGTGCTGAGCCTGTCCATGAAAGACCAATTATAATTGTGCTGTGGCCAGAAATCTCAGCTAAATGGCCAACGTCCTCAGATTCTAAGAAATTCTGTGGAAGAATTTCTTTGTGGAGAGAGAGAGGATGGGAAAAAAGAGGATTTTCTTGGACACATGGCAGTCTGCGAGCAGGGCCAGGATTTCATACAAAGCAGCTCGCTGTGGCTGGCTCCCTGTGCAGAGAGCCAGCAGGAGGCCCGCGTGTCACTTCAGACCTAACACGTCCGGCTTTCCCCATCGGGGATGAATTTCACCCTCCAGCTATCTCCACAGGACCCCATCGCTGCCCTGCTCCTCCACCACACACCTCTTGGGAGCGGATCCCTTGGGAGAGGATGGGCAGAGCCTGGACTGACGCCAAGACCCTGGAGTGGGGAGGCTCCTCGCCTCCTTTCTGGCTGCCTGAGTCATTGGGTCCCCGGGGGGAATCCTGTCCTAAGGGCAAGTCTGCACTGTGTGTTTGTACCCATTTAACCCATAACAGAAATTAATGCATTTCATGAATGCACGGGTGTTCTCAGCACACTGAGATCTAAAATCTACATTTCCAGAGCAAAAATGTTGAATAAAATGATTACAAAATATATTAAAATAATGGGGCGGGGGGGGAGGGGGGGAGAAAGTAAAATCTCTGCATCAAGGCATTTACCCCTGAGCACATGACAGGTTTGTAGAACAATGCAGGGAGTGAGTGTGTGAAAAAGGCTTTATGGCAGCTGAAGGTTTAAAGTGTGTAACTGCTCTCCAGGAGTTAATCCTAGGTACAAGAGCACTTTACAGATGCACATTAGGAGTTTGGCTTCATTCAGGTGCCGAGCCAGAAGGAGAGCAATCTCCTGCCACAGCGCACGTCACATTTCTGTTTGCCATGGAGTGGCAGGTTAGGAGAAAACATCCTGCGTATTTAGTGACTCAGGGAATGGATAGGGATGTGTTCTGCTGGGGCACTGCAGTACTGCCAGCATTTCCTTACCCGACAGTCACATACAGAAACATGAGGGTTTTGGCAGGTGTTTAGACTTTTTTTCCTTACCCATTCACTGAGGTATATACCACCAAAAGCTGGGAATGGCCAGAAGGCACACATCTGGGCTGATGCAGCCATCCTGGTTTAGAAGTGCAGTAATGACAGGAAAGGACTGAACCTCGTGGCATAAACCCTCCTGGGAAAGTGTGTGTGGAGACATGTCAGCCTTGGCCATTCTCTGAGGGGGCAGTAACTACCCCTTGTCAGTTTTGACAAGGTACTTTTGACTCCTTGTCAGGAGATTAAGAATAGGAACCTAGTAAGTGGTTCCAAAATGTCAGTGTTATTCCAGACACAGGAATAGTTGGAGAAGAAATGTTGCTTTCTCTGTTGCTAGAAATGCCTCCTGTGCTAGCCGTGCACCAGTCAGTACTAAAAGGTAAAGAGTGACCACCTGAAGACTGGTGGGGCCTGAAAAACTAAAGTGCAAAGTTTAAAATACAAGACACACGGCTTCAAACATGCTCAGGACTCACCAAGAGTCCTGCACCCTGCAGGTCCCACTGAGACAATATCTTTGGGAGAATCTGGCCTTTTTGTCTGTGAGTCATCACTAATAACATTTCCTGAATAAGCAGCTGTGTTGCTAAATTATAAGAGTAGATCCCAGACAGAGAAACTCACCTTTATAGTAGTGATACTGAAATAACATTGGTATTGAAAAATGCTGTGCTGGTGGCTCTGGAGCAAGAAACTTCTTTGTCTGTAAAGGCARTACAGGAAGAGGATGTGCGTTAGTCTGCTCCACCTGCTTGCCTCAGCTTTTGTCCTTCACTGTCTGTATCTAAGAAATACCTTTTAGTGCCTCTCGTAATGTGGTTTCCTATTCACTGAGAACGTGGAGGAGGACATCAACCCCCGTGAACTCCTGTCAGTTGGAGAAGAAACCCTTCAGACCTCTTCATACCCTATTGGGACAAGTGGGACTAAAGAGGAAAGACCAGATTCCTGGAGGGACATCTATTAATACCGGAGCAAGAGGCTGGGACTGGGTGTTGAGAGATAGTCTAGAAGGTTTAACAAAGCCGTTTCTTCTAGCTCTGCCTGATTGCTGCCTTGCTTAGTGTGAGTAGACATTGGGATCTTTCCACACTTCTCATATGGGCTTCTTCAGTCTCTGCCTCAGGCATTTCTACCCAGATAAAAATAATCTCCACAAGCTTCACACTCTTGGCCACAGTCCATGCTGGTGCCCACTCCTCTGTGATGATGGTCTGGATTATTTGTGGTTGGCCAGAGTGGAGCTGCTCTCTCCAAGCCCAACAGCAAAGCACCAAAATCACAGAGTCATGGCAACCCTGAGAACACAACTCAAACTCTAATCCCATTATAACGGCTCAATGTACTTTGCTCAAACTTTTAATAAGGTAACATGTACCTGAATAACTAGATTTCCTCCTCACGATCATGATCCTGCTCTTGGCGATGACTGGAGAACTATGATAACATAATCTGATTTGAATGGCCTGTGCAGGCACCACCTGGCAGCTATTGATATCAAGTTAGGAGAATAAGGATGAACGGTCCAGAGGAATATTCAATTACACTGTTTCCTTTCCCAAGGTAATAACCTGATGAGTAACAAAGTTACTTTCCCTTTTTTGCTGTCACCATCTCTGTTTCCAGGGATTTTTATTTAGTTATTTTCATTTTTCTGTTCAGCACCCGTCTGGAGATGGATGGGCACTCCCTCTGTTTCTGGAAGCCACCACTGCTGAATCAAAATCAGCTGGCTGTGTTGGAATACGGTGGTAATACCCAGAGTGAAACCTGTGTGCTGCAGAGCCTGGCTTCCCAAGACCCTGTGAGCAGGAGTGGTGAGAGACAAGCTCTCAACAGCCTACTTTGTTGTGCATTTGCAAACTGCTCTCCACCCCCAGCAAAGAGCTTCAGCAGAGAGATAAGGGAAGAGCTTTCTTCTGATAAGCAAAATCGAGATCTTTCTCATTCCACCCTCTGTAACTAGACTGGATGTTTAAGAAATGCTGGAGTTCACTGAGATGTCCAAGACAGGGCGAGAAGGCATAAAGGAGCTTTTCCTAGAGATCCTGGGAACCACACTTGCTTTACTCACCATCTGTTTGAAAGGCTCTAGAGCACTCCCTGATTTAAAAAGTTGATCTAAAGGTTATGAAGAGATGTTAAAGAATGGTCTCCCTTGTCCACGCACTGACAGACCATTTTCCATAGCCTGGATTTCTCTCTCATGGACTCAGATGGTGCCCTGGGGCCTGTGCTGAATTTTCTGACTTGGGTCCAAACATAAGCTCAGCTTGACTGGGACTCCCCTCCCCATCCTGACACTTCACCTCTGCTCTCCTGAATTCTCTTTATCCATCAGCATCCCAAGGAGGATGCTGCAGTACTTATAGTCCACCTCTGCTTTGGGGGCAAGAGCATTTGCTTTCTCCATGTCATCATGCAGGACTGCACAACTTTGGGAATTGACGAGTACTAGGTTCCTTCAAGGTCCTTTAAGCATTTTGTAGGTATTTTTGTAGCTTCCTACTGATTTAAGGCAGAATATTTCCATCCTCTCTGATATGTGAAAGATTTCACTAACAAATGGTGACTCACTACCCAAAATCTTTCACTGAACCTCAGTCTCTTCTCCAGAAGCAGTTTATGCCATTCTCTTCCCAGCATGTGAGACATCTGGTGTTTCTTGCTCTTGTCAATGTTCTAGTGAACTTGTTTTTCATGAGCATTAGACAAAGGGGGTTTGAACATCAATATTACTCTCCTTCCCCAATCTCATCCCATTTCTATTTTTCCCTCCCACTGGCTTCTGAGCAAACATTTTAAAATGTGTAGTTCCTAGGCAATTGCATTATGGAATGACTGTCTGGTCTCCATACCTGCCAGCAATAGTAAACCAGCTCTCAGCACTAAAGACAAGTAAACTGAAAATTTGAGTGAACCTGGTCCAAGAGCTCATGGAAATGAATGGAAAAGTTCCCAATGATTTCCATAGCCTTGTAGCAAGCTTCTGCTTGAACACAGAACAAAATCAAATGAAATCACTCTGGAGCAGGAGGGACTCATACACTCATATCGAAATGACACAAACAGGGAAGAACAGAGGATGCTGGGAGAGAGAAGTGGGAAAAAGAGGAGAAAGAAGTCGTCTTTGGTGGACAACAGTCTGAGAGCTGGGCTCGTTTAAAACCTTATGGGTCAACAGACTACAGAACAGACTGGGGAATTCTCTGTCTTTGGCCTTATTGGAAAGGGATGATAGAGAGAAATACAGTTTAGCAATCATCAATATAGTCTTTCTGGTTCCACCAAAATCTCACCTAAGCAACACATTTTGCTTCCTAAATTGTGACAATACTCAGCAGACATGGGAGTTTTATTATTAGACATTTTTTAGGAAAAAAATACAAAAACACAAAATGTAATTTTCTTTGCCAAGCACTGCACAAGCATACATGAAGAGAGACAGCCCCTGGACTTGGGAATCTGTAAACCAAAGGGAAGCACAGGAAGTACAATTCTTCTCATTGCTACAGAAGTCTAGGCTTGGAGGAGGACATGCATGCGATTGCAGAGCATTAATGGCAAACCTCAGAGTTGAAGCCAAGTATGGTGCTCTCCATTACTGTTGCTTAACCATAAGATCTCCTTGTCTCCTTGAAGTTTCCTGATTGGACCTGACTCTTCAATAGGCACACCCCGAAAGTGATGATAGTTATTGTTTATACATTTAATTTTCTACACCTAATGCTGGCCCCGGTAAAATGCAGTGTAAGAGCTGAGTCATTGTCTTGAAGGGTACAAAAGATCAGTGCTTCCATCTCACCCTGTGCACAGATTTCTAGAGAGGATAGCACGAAATCAGTGCCAGCAGATATAAGGAAAAAAACTCCATTGAGACTCCAGTTCTGGCTCCAGCATTGCCCGCATGCCAAGCTTTATGCGGCTTGGACACTGTGGAGAAATGCCATCAAGGCCATTTCTCATTATCTGTCTCCTCAGAAGGAGTGTGGTCATTAGGCACCGCCAACTAAAGTTTTAGCTTTGATCAGGCACTGAGGAAGGAGACTTTCTGGTCACAGTCACAGTGGGTCAGCCCACCTCACTGGCTGTTTATGAAAGCCATTTTCAGAATCACAGATGGAAAATGCATTACGAGATCTGACTGTTATAGCCACAAGGACCGCAGTGGCTGATCTCGTCACATCACTTGCAAAACCCAACATGCAGAGCTCTGCCTGGCCAGCTGGCAGTCCAGATGCTTTGTTCTTCCCCACTACTTATCAAATCCAAAACATTCTGGTAAACTAGACCACGTACTTTAGCAATCATCCCAGATTGGACGTAAAGAGTCCAAGCGATGACAAATTCACCACTTCCCTCAGGAAATGCTTTCAGTTATTCCTTTCCTCAAATCTTAAAAAAAACCTTGCATCTTACTTCCAGTTTGAATTTTATGGGTTCCATCTTCTGGACTGGACTTTATTAGGGTTTTGTTTGTGGGGTAATAGGCCTTCCTGCTCTTGGATGCATTTTTCCTTAGTAGATCATTAAAATATCATAGTGTCCCTAACTTTCTTCTGATAAACTATATGGCATCCTGAAGAGTTTCTCATGCTAGAGAGTATCTTAAAGGTTGTATATCAATCCTGTAGCTCATTTCTGAACCTTTCCCAGTCATTCTGCTTTCCTCTTGAATGTGGTCATCCAGTAGGTGTTTTGTCAATGCCATGCCAGTGGGAAAATCATGTGCTTTCTGCTACTCCTTATCTCCTTAATTAGCTACCAGGAGGAATAAGTTAGGCTTTCTTGCTCTGCGTGGAGCCCGCTTCCAGTGAATTATCTGCATAACCCATCAGAGCTCCCCAGAGTCACTGCTTTCCAGAATACAACCTCATAACTACGTAAAGCTTGTCTATATGGACTACTCTCTGCCATATTCATCTAGGACAGACCTTATAACAGGCATCACCTGATTGTTGCCTGATTATGAACAGCAGAGATTGCTTTGTATCACTGATCTGGCCTTACTGCCATTTTACTTTTCCAGTTTTCTACCCAGATACTCTCCAGCATATGGAGCATGGAAATGCTCTCCTAGCACTCTGCTGTCTTCCAGAATAGGGAATAGCCCACATTCCAGTCCACTTCCTTTCCCTGCCTCACCCACATTCAGATGAAACTGTTACTGTTCGCTGCTTGTGAGCCAACCAGGTTTTAATACATTTTCTTCCTTTTTTTTTTTTCCAGTCTGCATTGTGGTCAGTGTGCCAACTTTGGGAAACTCTAATCTGCATTATTATTTCTTTATTTATATTAAAGTAGTGACCGGAGGCTCCAGAGGAGTTGTGCACTGTACCTAAGCATACAACAAGACTGTCCATGGCACTGAGCAGAATCTAGGGAGAAGATAAGCAGAAGCTAGGAAAAAGGATTTCACAATAGCTTTGTTTTGCAGATGGGGCACAATGACATGGAGAAGTTCAGAATAAGGATGTGTGTGACTCTGGCTTAGCTGTCAAAAACCGAACTTTCCCAGCAACTGAGTAGCAGGAAACACCCTCACTCAACTTTTTGACCTCACTATTGCCTGACATTCAGGTTTGATTTACAAGTATCTTGCCTTGCTGTTCCCTTTTCCCTACCCTTTGCCATCCTTGCTCTAATTTGCAGCCAGCTGGTCTCATCTCAAGTGCACACTTAACTATGGTGCCTTAGCCATGATAACTTATTCCACAATAGCACGTGTCCTCTTGGATGATACAATTTTGGCCAAGGGCTGCGTTCCTCAATTCTGGATTATTTCCTGCCACTGAGACATGAAACTGCTCTTTTCTGGCTCTATACCCCCCTTTCAGAGCTGTGAAGCCTCCTACCTTGTGAGATACCTCGCAGAGGCCTCCAGGTTATGCAAAAATATGAATTCTCCACACCGTCAGAATTTTGCATCAGGTGTCCTGTGTAATGTCTTTTTATCGTAGTGAGCATAAAAATCTGCTCCCATTAGAAGACAGACACAGAATACCACGATCTGCCTATGCACCTGCTCCTTTAAAGAGTCCTGGGGCAAGCCAGCTCTTCCACAGCTGGCTAGCAGATGGGGAAAGGTGAGAACAGACAGGCCGCTGTTCAGGGTTTCTGTGGCAGAGTAGTAGGATTGCATTAAGCTCCTCTTAACACATTATGCAGAATCCTAAGTCTTTAGCTGAACCAGGACTACAATCCTCTTATGCGTCTTTGCTGAAATTCCGTGAGTTGCATGCACGCACGCACACACACCAGCACAGAGGAGCCTTCAGGAGCGGCTTACCCCTCGCAGGTGACAAACGACACCAGGCAAGTTTGTGCTGGAAAGCCCGCGAGCCATCCGTCACCCACAGACGAGAGACGGCTTTTGGCTCCCCCAAGCTTAAGGCATGTTGTGATTGCCTCCTTTTTATTTACAGGTAACGGAATTCCTTGTTAAGATTGGCTTGTCCTTTCTTGCTGGGGATTTTTGTGTGTGTGTTTGTTTTCTGTTTCCAGCGTATTCATGTGAAGTCTTTACCTCCCTTGACCTCCAGCAACAAGGCAACTCGTGTTTGGGTTTGACAGTCTGAGAGAGACGTTTGCAATGAGTGAAGCTCACCTCCGTGCAGGACACCAGGACAAGATTGGGGTGCTGCAGCTAGGGTGGACATGACTGCCAGTACTGCATGTGTGTGTGCGAGAGATCCTCCCCCACTTGGAAATGGGGTTTCCCAGACCTTGTTCCCAATGCAGTTGCAATGAGTGGGCGTTTGTAACAGCCATGAGGGTTCTCCCCCTTCATTGAAGTACTCTGATATCATAAGTATTAATTGGTTATTTATTTAGGTTGGGATTTTCAAAATTTACTTGGGATTTTCAGTGCCCAGCCTTCTAGGGACTGGACTTTCAACACTGGCCGGTAAAAAACAATTCAGACCTGTTTAAAGTGTCTTACATTGAGGTCCCAAGCCACATGGCCAAAAAAACCTATGGAAAGAAACATGGGTCCTCTCCTTGGGAGCTGACATTCTCTGCTACCCTGAGACCTCAAGGGTGGGATTAGCTGGAGTCCCAGGTCTGATGCTGGACCAAGGCCTACACAAGCAATGCAAGAGCTGACCATGATGAACTGGAGAAAATGAGCCTTGGGCTCTTGCTGCTTGCCAACATGGGCAGCTTTTTAATTTCTTTTGGGTTTTCTGCTCTCTGGTAGGGTCTCCCTACCTGTCCTCCCCTCCATACAAGCTCTGGCCAGTGTCTACCCCCAGGCTGCTGTGAACAGCCCTGTGTAGCAACTGAAACTGCAGAAGCAGCTGGCTCGCGAGCCAGCTGGCTAGGGAAGGGTCAGATAAGTGGCATCTTGAGAGCCAAATGCAGTCCTGAGGGTTTCTGAGGTTGGCCTCCAAGGCCCCTCAGCGGCTGCCTGTGGCGCCAGGCCTGCAGGCACGTGTCCTGGTGCTCAGCAGGGTCCCCTGCTCAAGCCCTGCCAGCCAAGGGGACCCCGGGGCCCACAGGGACAGTGGCATTGCCAGTGCCTGAGGCCATGGGCGAGCAGTGGCTGTCTCCGTGCAGAGGCTGTCCCCTCCAGGGTTACGTCAGATCCCGCTTGCTGGAACTGCGTGGAGGCTTAGTGGCAATTATGGATGGGTTGTCCTGTGGGATGCCGTAACCCAGGGAATTGCAGCTCTGCTGGCATTGAGGCACCCTTGGTACATCAAAGCTTTTGTTTCATCTTGCCAGCCATGGGATATTTTGAGTCTCTCTGGATAACTTCGAGATTGTGTCAGTGTCTCTGGATTTTTATCAACAATAAGCATGCTTAAAAAAAAATAGCTAGCTGTGCCAAAAGCGGTGTGGTGCACTCATCATGGTATTTACAGTAAACATCTCCAGACAGGATTATACAGAGCTTATTTAACATTTGTGTCTCCTTCACACAATCCATTTTGTTTCTTTGCTCTGCAGAAGCAGAAGGCTGGCCACCCCTCCGGCAGAGCACGCACTTCCCCGTCAGGGGGGCTAAACACCAGCCCCGTCCTTCTGTGCTGTTACCTGAGTCTCAAGCAGCCAGTCCTATGCAAAGCAGGCTTTCATGGAGAGACCGCAGAGCTGCCACTCTCCCCAGAGCTGCTGCTGAACTGCAAGTAGATCTAAGGCCTGCAGAAATACTCCACTGCGCCCTTGCATTACCTTCAGCAGGGCTGAACAGTACACAGGCACAATTTTGTATGTTCTGAGGACTGCATGGAGCCTGGGCATGTGAAGTCTCACCTTAATATCTCATTCCTTTAACGACTTAAGGTGTCTATGCTCCTTGCATATATCTGTGGTGGGTTTCGCAATCTCATCTGCACTGCCTTGTCTTTCCATTTGTGGCCTCGCCAGCTGCTGACAGTGGTAAGAGGCCGACTGCAGCACTGACTGGCTGCAGGCCAGTGCATGCAGCGTTTGTGCCTGCGGCTCCGCCTGACAGCATCCCTTCCCGTGTCAGTCCACGCTGCCTCACATGCAGCTCTGCTGCTGCTGCTGCTGCTGCTCTGTCCAGATCTAGAACATCTCCACCATTCTTCCAGCCCCGTGCCTTTCACAGCTCTGTCATCTGGCCTCCTGCCCGAGCTACAGTGGACCTCTCAGCTGGTCCAGAGCTTTTCCAACCCTGGTTCCACCAGTACATCCTTCAGCTGTCCTCAGTCCMCCCTGGCTCTGGACTTGCGCTGCTGTGCAGAGGTGTTGTTAGTCACTGTTTTTTGGAATCTCAGTGGAGATAGGGTTAAAAACCCCATGTTTGTGTTGGTGTTGACTCATGTTTTAGGAACAGATATTCACTGAAGTACGAAGGCTCATGCTTGACTTATTTCAAACATAATATCTATAATCCCTAGGCCTCTGCTATCGTGTTTTATATTTACTGTTCTGTCTGGTCCAAATAGCACTATGCAGGGAAAGCTTTGTTCCCTCAGAGGATTGCTTAGTAGCTAGATGTCTATGGTGCCCTCCATCAAAGCAATGCTCATGAGCACTTGAGGACAGTGCTTTTAGGAAGGAAGTGCTCCACTGAAAGAAATCCCGCCTGAAGCTGACACTAAATGTAATGATACAAGTGAGACTCTCTACTGGTTGCAAGAAACTAAGTTCCCTCAGTAAGTTTACAGATGACACCAAGTTGGGTGGGAGTGTCAATCTGCTCGAGGGTAGGAAGGCTCTGCAGAGGGACCTGGACAGGCTGGATCAATGGGCTGAGGCCAATTGTATGAGGTTCAACAAGGCCAAATGCCAGGTCCTGCACTTCGGCCACAACAACCCCATGCAACGCTACAGGCTGGGGGAAGAGTGGCTGGAAAGCTGCCTGGCGGAAAAGGACCTGGGGGTGCTGGTTGACAGCCGGCTGAACATGAGCCGGCAGTGTGCCCAGGTGGCCAAGAAGTCCAACGGCATCCTGGCCTGTATCAGAAATAGTGTGGCCAGCAGGASTAGGGARGTGATYGTSCCCCTGTACTYRGCACTGGTGAGGCCSCACCTYGAATACTGTGTTCAGTTTTGGGCCCCTCACTACAAGAAGGACATTGAGGTGCTGGAGCGTGTCCAGAGRAGGGCAACGAAGCTGGTGAAGGGTCTGGAGARCAAGTCTTAYGAGGAGCGGCTGARGGAACTGGGACTGTTTAGYCTGGAGAAGAGGAGGCTSAGGGGAGACCTTATCGYGCTCTACAACTACCTGAAAGGCAGTTGCAGCGAGGTGGGTGTTGGTCTCTTCTCCCAAGCAACTAGCGATAGGACGAGAGGAAATGGCCTCAAGTTGCGCCAGGGGAGGTTTAGATTGGACATTAGGAAAAATTTCTTTACTGAAAGAGTGGTTAAGCATTGGAACAGGCTGCCCAGGGAAGTGGTGGAGTCACCATCCCTGGAAGTATTTAAAAGACGTGTAGATGAGGTGCTTAGGGACATGGTTTAGTGGGCATGGTGGTGTTGGGTTGACGGTTGGACTTGATGATCTTAGAGGTCTTTTCCAACCTTAATGATTCTATGATTCTATGATTCTAAAGGGGAAGAAACTCTTGTGGCTTCTGTGGTACTGCATTATGATGCCCCCCTTTTCCTTCAGGAAACTGAAACCTGAAGAATGGTGGTTTTCTGAAGAGCACCGGCTGAGTTGGTGTCAGAGCCCAGCTATCAGTTCAAGGTCCAAAGCCATGTTCCCTGTCTCAGAGACATTGTGCTCTACATGGACATTGCAATTCTGGCATTGTACCAGCTCTAATTTTTACTTAAAGAACAAATCAGTCGGAGCTAACCTACCCATCCCTCTTTGAAACTGGGCCAAGACACAACTGAGCACCGTTTATGAAATAGTAACTGGAGCTCTGGAAACTGAACTACTATATTTATTCAGCCTGAGGTGAAGTCCGTCACCAGATAATTGCAAAGGGGAATGAACTTATTCCAGTAAGGTCAGTTTTACCGTTTCATCCCTTGCAAGCTCAGTACATAGTTCCTGTTTGTTAACTGCAACTGAGCTGCACACAGAGGCTTTGTGCTGGGGGATCTCTCTGAGATGTAGAATGAAACGGTGCCTGTCCCAAAGAATTTGCAGGAGAGGATGTTTGTCTCATGCAGGTTAGTAGCAGGGCTTTTTGTTTTAGCAAAACAATTTCCTATATTCACTGTGCTTCTATTAGGAAACACTCAGATTAGGGTGTTTTCTAGGGGACGTGAGTCTGAAGCGGAGGAGAAAGAGGAATCCTTTTGTTGGGGAAAGAGCAGGGAAGCAAAGAAAGGTTTGGGCAGAGAGGAGATGTGGCATGGTTTGGCAATGAAGGGCTGCTGGGGCAGAGGGGAGTGAAAGGGGCTGACACCCAAGAACAATGCAATACGGTGAATAAAAAGTCAAGATCAAGCATGCTGGAGGAGTGTCTCTGGCAAAGAGGGCTTGTTGTGCTGTTGGCTGCATGCAGCTGTGATCTGCACACTGTCTGTCCCAAATCTACCAGCAGTTTCTCCTGAACTGGAACCATCTACAGAGAGGCTGCCAAAACCACTTTCCTGGACACTCAGCAGAGATGCTGGTTGAGCTCCCATTAGAGAATTGGCCTGGCTTCTGGGAATAGAGCCGCTCCAATCACACCCCTTTCATGCTCACTGCTCTTGGAGTGGCCGAACTATTGTTTGCAGGGCCTGAATTGCAGAGCTGCATGCGTGGAACTGAAACAAAATTCCCACACCCAAAGAGCTGGGCAGCAAGTCTTCATGGCCTCAAACTTCCTGGGGGTGGGAGGTTGTCACCAAGCACGTGTGTGTGGATGGTCCTACATGCAAAGGCTTCAAACAACCCACTTCCTGGCACACTGAACTGCAGCAGCGCCAGGATGCTGCTAATAGTCTTGGAGCATTGCTTTAAATTCAGTTTGCCATACAACATCAGATCTGTCACCTGCAGGATATGAATCCCTCCATGTCATGCCCATTTCTGCACTTAGTACCCCACTCTTTCAAAGGTTTTATATTCCCATACATCACAGCTAGGTCAGAAACATAAATATTCACAGATCAGGTGGAAAGATGCTGTCCATTCTGGTCATAGCAGACATCTGAATCAGCCTAATGGCTCCATAGCTCTGTCGTCCGTTCTCAGTCCAAATGTGATTATTATCAGTTCCTCCAGAGAAATCCTGCAAGATACTCTGCAGTGGTTGGTTCTGGACTAACCAAGCTTGGGAGCAAATTCCTTCTCAGCCCCATGGCCTTGAGACCAGTTTATCAGAAGCAAGAGGCACATTTTTCTTTTGGAAGTCTGACATGTTTTAAATAGTTACTATTCCAACAGAACATTTGGAGACCATTATAAATACTACATTCTTCTTAAAAAAAAAAATCTTGCTTAGCTCTTGTGCCCCATAGCACCCTCAGGCAGCGAGTTCAAGCTAATCTGATAAGATGACAGTAAGGTCACATGCAGCGTTCTGGGATGTCTTCTTGCTGTTGGGTTGTAGAACTGGGAGTTCAGGATATCTTTTCTCTGTAGCTTGTTCAACATTTCTATGACGGCTCCTTCCGTCTGTCTTCCCTCCAAGTCAAACATTATTCACTGCTCTGGGAGGTTAGTTCCAGAGGCCAGTTCCTCTGGGTGGGGGCATTGCAGCAGGGCTATATACAATGAGTGTGTGAGGGAAATCCACCCTCTCCTTCCTCCCACTTCTCTCAGCTCTCCATGACCATCACTTCTCCATGGTTCAACAGGATGGCAGAGCTCCCAAAAGGAGTCAAGGTGATGGAGGAGTTCCTAGAGAGCTGCAGATGAACTGCTCCAGCCTTTTTTGACAAAGAAGCTCTTGCAGAACTTGGAGGAAGGCAAAGGGAGGAATTTTAAAGCCAACCTCCTAGTGGGAACCCAAAAGTAGTGAGCAGCTGCACCATCCAGCCTGTCTTGGTGCAGCTCCTCACTCCATTCCCTGAGGGATGCCAGGATAGCCCAGTGTGCATGAAGGCAACGTGCCACTGGAAGTCTCCATTGTGTGACACAGTGCTGACAAGCCCTGGCCCCACAATGATTCAGTAGGGGTCCAGTTTAACCTCATCCAGCTCTCTGATGGTAGACATTGCCCTAAGCAGCAGGACTCCTGGAGCTGCAAGGCAGGACTGATGGCAGCACATGTTCTCCTGGACACAAAGATCAATGCTGGCTCTCAGGAAACCTCAGCGTGTGCTGAAATGGAAGTGGAAATGGTGCCTTTTCATTAGCACACAGGAGTACTGGCATGTGCCTGCTTCTGTGCCAGCAGGTATTAATGCCCATCAGAGCGTGCCAACCAGCAGGCACTGTCTAAATCTGCTGTTGTATAATGAATACGATTATTGAATGGGGGAACTGAAGGTCAGAGAATGAGAATGAAGCTGTCTGGAGCAGAGCTGCTGTGCTCTGCTGAGATCCCAGGGGACAGTCCCCTCTGGTGCCCTCCTCACTCTTGCTTCTGGGGGCCGGACCAGTGCTCTTCTCTAGATCTAGATGCCCGTGTTCAAGGGGGCGGCTATGAAGACCCCAGCTGGAATAGAAGAGGCAAGACCAATTGCAGCTCCAGATACTTCTGCCCACTTGTGCTGTATCTGGACACAGCTGGATATCAGAGTCCCATCAGTTTCAGGCCATTATTGAAAGCTAAGGCTGGTGCCTGAAAAAATAGTTGGAGGGTCTCCAAGGGACGAACCTTCCTCCCCTTCAGTCTGTTACAGGCCTCGCAGTGTGACTGCACCATGGAAAAGAGTGGGCAGCACCCAAGAAAGAAAGAATATCTCTGATATTGTAGTGCTGTAGCACTGCAGGCATGGAAAATGGAGGTGGCAGGTGGATGTCCAGATTACCCACAGGTGAAAGATACAGGAATTGAAGGGAAAGTGGAAATGCAGGAGGAGGGTTTAAAGGAGGCAATAAGCCCAAGTGACTTCCTTGTTTCAGCTCTTCATTATAAGCAAAAGCTTCCATCCCCAGGTCTCATCTCTCTTTCCCATTGTATGAAGAACTGAGGACTCTGAAGATAAGGATCATTCAGTTCACAGAAGGAAGAAAGGGGTTGCTRCATTACTCTGTAGGGCCTCAGGGAAGAGTTGGATGCTTAAGACTTTTGGACTCCAAAGGGAACTGCCTTTGAGCAGCCTTCAACTGAAAGGACTGATCTGTGGTCTGAGCCATTTGGGGAGCGGGAAAACAGGGTTCTCAGGATTGTATGAGGTCCACAGAGCGCTGAATATCTAATTAATTTCTCCAAATGTGGAAGAATTCCCTATCATCTGCCTTTTTTTTTTTTAAATTATCCAGAAATAATGGGAGGGAACCAAAGGCTTGAGGATAATGCACAACAGCCTTGTTAATCATTTATTAGTGTTTGGTTGGTACCTGTAATATGTGTGTGGCGATGGCTCTGATGAGCTCTGAACTTCTGGTTCCCATCTGGAACCTCTTGCTGTGGCCAGACTTTGTTCAGACTTTGTTTACTGTCAGTTGACCATCCGGCCTGTCACCAGGAAATACATCAGTACAGGTATTGATCTGTGCAATTGATTTTGTGTCACTTTCTCCTCTGGGAGTGTGTTCACATGAGAATAACTCAGAAAATACCAAGTTCAGAATGTCACTGTGGACCCCCAGAAGGGTCCTCTGCCATGAGGACCTCTCCTCCCTGCCAGTGAAACTCTCTGTAAAGAGTTCAAATACTGGTATCTGTTGGTACATTGACCAGCCAGGACTGAGAGGGTTAGAGTCCTGGGAGGTACAAACTCATTTCATTTTGTTTAGGTGAAATGATACGTTTCTGTTGAGCAGACATGCCTGGAGAACATCATGAGGGTGTCTTGTAAGAGCCAGCCCACAGGGGTCCTTGGGCAACATTTGCTCAGCTCGGTTTATGGAAGCAGAAGAGACTTGAAAGAAGTAGTCTGGTCCCTAGACAGGCTGGGTGGTGCCTCTGCTCATGTCTCCTGGGTTCCCATGGGAAGGCTGGCATTCAAACATCTCCCCTGGAGCAGGTCGTCTCCAGATGTCTGGGATGCCCCCGCCACCACCACTCCCTTGGGAGCTCTGCCATCCCGCTGGCCCTGGGGAGGTGTTCTCTACAGGGAGGGAGCTGGAAGGAGGGAAGCAAGGATGGGACTTTTTTGGAATCTGCAGGCAAAGATTCTGAGCTGATTTTAGTTTGTAAAGCCAACGCTGATGTGTGGTGCTTGCCCCAGTAAGACACAGGGAGCAAGAGGCTCTCTCTGATGTGAACAGTTGGGATTGTTAGCTGATCTGGGAGTGGCACTCACCTGGGTATGGCCTTGAACACCCATAGTCTACCTCCTCTCAGAGCCACTGCTTCCATCATATAGGTTTGTCCACTCAGCAGCGCCTGGGGTCCATTCAGGCCATAAGGCGAAGCCCCATGGTATATGAAGCTCAGCATCCCAAAACGTGCCCTTGGCCCTGAATGGAGGTGAATATAAACTAAGAGTTGTACAAAACTGATACAGGAAGAAAAGACTTCTCAATTTTAAATGATCACTGAGAAAAAAAGCATTTGCTAGGACCCATTGTCCTAAGATTTAAAGGAACTGTTTGGCCTTCCATGTCCACCATTCCTGAAAGTAAGACACGTCTCATGGACAAAAAGAAGCACAGTCCTATAGCCATTCCTGTTTCCATTCAACAGCGACAGAACCCATAACTCCATGCAATAACCCACTGCCCTAACAGAGGTATCTTGAATGTCTTACCACATGGCCATGGAGCATGACCTTTCTTCAGTTCAGACTAGATTTCCTTTAAGAAAAGAATGTACTAGAGGGATTACAAAGAGAGCCAAGGGATGAGGTAAAAGTAATAGGAGGAGCATTTTCAGGAAGAATAAAAACAAACAGCGGCATTAAAGAGATATTTATTTATGGGCTTACAAAAAGAATGGGTGGAAATCTGTTAACAGACCAATTTTCTGTCTCTATTGTCTTCTGCTGTAGCCATCCTAAATTTTGCTAGTCCCTTTTCTCCACTGGGTATGAACTGGAGGACTTGCTAACAAGTGAAACCAAACTTTTCCATCCTCCTTACCTCAAATTTGGCTCCAAAACCCAGAGTTAGGCAGCTGGAACGCGTTTTCAATAGCTCTGAGGACATCTGACGCTATTCATCCAGATGCACTGAGCTTCTGAAAAGGGCTGCTCCACACATATTTTGGAACCTACATTCAGGCACCAACATTTGAAAGGCTGGACTGCACTAAGCAGCTCTCCTGCTGCTGCACTATAAGGGAGGGAATAGAACAGAATCCAGCTCTCAGCTACTCAAAAGCAGCAGCTTTAGCCCTAGTATTCACAGTCAGCACCTGCATTTGGCAGCAGGTTGATCTTCAGGCATTTTTTGGACTACAGCCTTCATTTAAAGGCTCTTGGACTTGCAGTCCTGCCCTGAGCTCCCCATCAGCCATACCGATGTGCAAAGGAGACTGAGGGGAGCTGATCCCAT
Organism: Phoebastria nigripes; assembly: GCA_035582835.1. Classification (NCBI taxonomy): domain Eukaryota; kingdom Metazoa; phylum Chordata; class Aves; order Procellariiformes; family Diomedeidae; genus Phoebastria; species Phoebastria nigripes. The sequence goes on along the minus strand of JAYKAV010002921.1, from coordinate 2,337,732 downwards.
AGTTATACTGGGCATTACTTAGTTCTTTGTCTGCACCTCCCTTTTTTATCTTCTCAGCTTTTCAGACAAATGGCCTGCACACTCCAAGGGAAAGCGGGCTGATGGGGAGTATCTCAGTCCTTGCCAGCTCTGTGAAAGCACACAGACCTTGCCACAGATGCTAGCAAAGGTTCCTTGCTGACAACTCTGTTGGCACCTTTTTCCTGCTGCTCACCTGGAGGTCATCCCATTGGAAAGGCTCTGGAGATAAATCTCCACTGCACATTCATAACTCGCATGTGCTCTTCCAAGATAGCTCTCCTTCTTGCTTCTCCTTCCCAAAGACAGTGCTTTTCTCTGCTATATCCAGCCCAGTGGCGGCAGGCAGAGGCTGCAGCYGTGGAAGTGCAAGCCAGGCTATTTAGTTTGATCAAAAACACTGAAACCCAGGTGCAGGGAGGGAGAAAAATTCCCATTTACTGCTGCGAGTCTCAATCTCAGGACTCATATGTGAATAATAAGACTAGACAAATTAGATCCTAATTGATATCAGGCATATTCAATGGTCCTTGCAGCTGATGGATGTTTTTCCACTGAATTCATTGCCTTATGGATTAGGACCCATGGACAGAGGGTGCAAACAGAAACCAGAGCTGTAAAGTCTGACAGTGAGCCCCCTTGGGGAAAGAGCTGTCTTGCAGTACCATGTGCGAGGAGAAGGCACTCCTTCAAGAGAAAGGGGATAAGGGAGATACTGGAGCTGGTCCTCTGTCCTCTGCAGTGGGGTAGGGGGACAGAACATGAGATCTGGGGGATTTGGTGCAATTCCCACTGAGCAGGAGATGGCTCTGCAATGAGCTCTGTTTCTTCCAGGGTGTGAACAAGTTCATAAGAAGAAGATTGCAGGCTTGAGAGGCTGAGGGCAATGGCTCTGTAACCTGCAGAGAGCAGGCAGGTTGTAGGCATCAGTTTCAAGTGGAAAAGGTTTTGGTGTCAGATGCTGGCTGCTCTTTAAGGGCACTGCTTGAGACTCAAAAAGACCCTTTCTTTTTCCCTCCCTCCCTCCCCATCTTCCCCACTTTCTTCCCAAATTCCCACCCTCTCCTCCTGCTCCCCCCTGACAGGCAACCAGCCCAGCTGGGGCCCGTGCGTGCCATGCCAGGGGTCAGAGAGGCTGGTATGAGCTGGCTGTCGCATGGGCGAAACAGCACGTATACACCGCCGCGCTGTCCCTTGTGCCTCTGGTTGCACAGCAACCCGGGGACACATGCTCGGGTCCCAGCCAGCTGCCGGGGCCGGCCCTGCCAACACCTGGTCCTCAGAGCCCCTCCAAAAGCTGGAGAGTGGTGAGCATCCCTGATGTCAAGGAGAGACTCAGCTGACGGTGCCCGACGTGAGGCTTGGGGAGCGCACAGCAAATGCTCCAAGTTCTTGGCAGGCCAAAACAGGGGCTGCTGGGTTTATTTATTTATTTTTGGTGGGGAGGAAGGGTATAGGAGAGAGAAGGTTATGATTTAAATATCTATCCTGTTGCCAACCAAAAATGTCAGTGGGGTGTTAAATTACTATTGACTTTGCAGGCCAGCATTTGGCCCCCCCTCGCCCCTCTAACTCAGCTCTCCCTGCGGTGTCTCTCACTCAGCCGTCAGGGCTGCTATAAAGGGAAAGCAAGCCTCACCGGCTGACACTGGAGACGTTTTATTCCCCCCTTCCCCAGCTGAACCGGCTGGCCTCCAATAGCAGGGGAGGACGGGGCGCCGTGCTCCCCCCAGCCCTCCCTCCCGCCAGACCTGCTGGCCGCCTGAATGCTCCTTTTGATTCAAAGTTAATAGGCTGCCCTTTGCAAAACCGGCTTGCTTCCCAGCAGGCCCCGCAATGGGTGCTCCAGGCGGTGGAGGGTGCCAAGAGGGGTTAAGGGGAGCGTATATGTGCTCTGGCCTTCTCCTGACTTTAGCCTGGTTTTGGACACTTTTCGCTGCCATGCCCCCTTAGCATTTGGCCAATGCCAGATGCTTTCGCTTTCAGACTATTCAATGACTTTCAAGGCTTTTAATATCTTCCTCCCTCCCTTCATAGACGTTCGACTTCAGGTATCTGCTCAGCTGGGCTCTTCACAGGGTGAAACGAGATGAAAAGTCCTCTGCCACTGCCTGGTGTTGCCTTTCATGGAGCTCTCCAGCAGGGCTCTTTCCAACAGTTGCAGGGCACACAGGGGCCGTGTAAGGTAGGGTGTGGGCTCAGATGTCACCCTTGACTGATCTTGAGCTACCGGTGGGGTACAGAGATGAAGTACCCAGCTGGGATCATGTTGCCAAGGGCTTAGCTGCAGGGAGGGGAAGGTGGTGTTGAAGGGGTCTCCTGGCACTAGCACCTGTAGGGGAGTGGAAAAGGTGAGGCGAAGGGACCCTAAAAAAAAAGAGGGAACGAAGGAGAGCAAGAGAGCCGTAAGAACCTACACAGAGGTAGCTCACTTCCCCACAGCCAGGGGAGGCCAGCTGAGATCAAGAGCCCCAGATCTTGTGCTGCAGTCAAGCTAACTCTGGAAACCACACTGGGCAGCACTTAATCCTGTGAATAGGCCCATTTGTTGTCCTACGGGATCTGAAAGCAAAGTTCTGTCCTCTGTGTGTTAGAAGTCGAGGGGGGCACACTGGGAAAACGATGGGCACCCTGCAACATCAGGGGCTATACGTTAGCAAGGTTTGTGCCACAGGAAAAAAAGTTAATGAAAAGCAGCTTGACCCTGCAATGACTTGGCTTGCTAAGCCTGTGGGCTCTGTTTGACTTTTTGCTTCTGATTAATAAAATCAACCACTTTGCTAATGTCTCTTAAATGAAGTGACCTGAATGGGTAAGCCATATAGCAGGACCTCATGAGTGTGGGATCAGCAGGGCTGACCATGGACTGAAGCAGGGAGGGTGTTCTGGACTCCAGGCGCTGCCTGGGAGCTGAGGCAGTGGTGAAAAGACACCCAGGAATCCGCAAATTAGAGTGTGTGGAGTAAATGAGGAGGCGCAATTTGTTCCGTGCCTCCTCCAATCACTGTATCAGGGAGTTCCAGTTGTTCCAGCCCAAAATCACCACTTTGTTGAGTCGAGACACCAGCAACAGCAGATTATCGTCAAACTTTCATCACCCGGGGCTGAGCATGAGCGTGAGAAATTTCAGCCCAGGGGGAAAAAAAAACAACTCCAAATGGTTTCAGAAGGTTGCAGAAGCCAATGAAAAGAAGTGCTTAAAATAAAAGTGCCACCTCAACTATTAAAGCAGCCAACGTGTAAGTGCACCCTGGCAAGGAGGAGAGAAATTGCATGGTCTGATGTGGTCAGTGCAGGATTCCAAAAAGGCGTCCGACTAAGTACACCATCAAATGGAGACTTATCCTTGCTCCAGCAGGATATTGAATCAGGGCACTGTGAATCAAAAAGCCATTGGGTTGCCTATTGATTTAAAGGACCTCTTTTTTGTCAGCAGCTCTTCTCCTTACAGTTTGCAGCCACAAAAGTGAAGCAGGCTGGATTGTGCGCTGTGTCTCCTATGAGGAGGTAGYGGTGACTTTATGCCCCCTTGCAGTACCATTGGTGCTTTCCTGCCCCCCTTCCTGGATGGAGGGATGACACAGGGGTCTGATCAACACTACTATGAGACAAAGTGGTCCCAAGTATACAGGACCATATAGCTCTCTATAGGCAGCCCAGCATAGATCTTGCCATGCCTGTACTTCCCCAGCTCCAGCTTATCCTTTCATGCTGCATATCCAGAACATACAGCACATCAGTGCATATTGCAAAAGGCCAATTCATGGCAGCCCCTTCTACTCCATCTCTAGGATTGCTCACTGCCAGCTTCCTACAGCCTTATTGCACAAGCAAGATATGGTGGCCAGGGCAGGAACTGTGCTGGTTTTAAGCCCCAAGCTGGTATGTCTACTCATTACTCTCTGGTACTTCTAACATCCCTGCTGCCTCTTTCTGTTTTGTTTTCCCATGAGTGGAAAACAATTTCTCTTCCCTTCATCAAATAATCTCCTTCCAATTCCTCTAAATGGCTTGCACCTTTTGTCTCTCCTTTCATCACCATCCTCCTCCGTGGCATGGTTGGCTCCCTCCGTCATGCCTGATCCTGCCTTGCCTGTTGGTATCTGCATAATCTGCATGAAAAGCTCCATGGGGAAAGAGGCCCGTCTTGCTTGCTGTTTGTCTAGCATCAAGTACACCTCTCGTGCTGTATAAATAATTAACAGGCATCTGTCAAATGTAGACCAGAACACACCTGCTCTTGAAGCCTCTAGCTACTGCTGCTTCCATGACAGCGCTCTCAGCTTCCCACGGAGGAGTCATCCTGGGATGTGTGAGGAGGTGTGGTAGAGGGATAGCTGGCTGTGGTACAACCATCGCTTTGGGGAAACTACCCTGCAGGGAATGGGCTGTAAAGCTGAGTCACGGTTGCAGGGAAAAAGTTGAACTCCCCTTGCTGTCTTGCTGTGTAACTGGTCCAAGATCTTTAGTGGTTGCTCTTTATTACTTTGCTGCATCAGACTAAGGGAAAATGCTAGCTTTGATGAGTTGCCAAGTCCTCGCTGAATTATAATAACTACTAGAAACACCAGCAAGAGTGATTTTAGAAAGAACAGGAACAGATATATTTGCGTATTAGGTCCTCAGCAATTTTAGCTGGCACTGACTGGGGCCTTCGGCCATAAAGGGTCACATCGCAGTGGAAAGAGACTGGTTCTGCTTACAGAGGGTGCCTGTGCCCTGTAAACCACAGGGCTGTGCTCTGGGGAGGCAGCCAGATTTAAGGGAGAGCTGGGAGCAGTCTGTGGGCCCCTTCTTTCATGGAGCTATCACGGCCCCCCCCGTGGAGGGATGCTTGCTGGCTGTGACGTGGGGGGAGCAGCAGTGGGACTCCCCCAGTGCTCCCAGTCTGCAGGGGCACGTGCCTCCCTCCCAGACCCTGCTCAGACACTGAACCACAACGCTGCATGCTAAGGGTCAAGACTGGCCCTTTCCAGCTTCCAATGTCTGCCTCAAAGACAAGCCAAGGCAAGTCTCGTATGACTTTGGGATGCTGCACGTGGCAAGGCTAATGTTGGAAGGCTGGGTATTCACCTCTGTGCAGAGCAAAAAAAAACAAAACCCAAAACCCCAGCCCCAGACATCTTTCCCTGCCAAGAACCATGTTTTTCTTACATGATGCCGTGCAGGGGTGTGGCTGCTCTGAGAGCTAACCCAGAGTCAGCTGCAGGACCTAATAAGAAGCCATTTGCTACCACAGCAGGAAATCTGTGTGCAGCCTGAGCCTGCGTCTAATGACAGCTGGATGGCAGGTTGGCACAGGAACATAACCGATCCAGTTGTGTGAGAGGCTAAGCATCCTCACAGGATCAATCTCTTCCTGCAGAGCGAGGTACTTGATAAGTGCCAGGAATATCATGGACTGATGCTTTGGAAATAGATTGTCTCAGCGGAGACCCCATTATGTTGATGTAGCTGCAAGAAATGTCTCATTTAGCATCATGCTATGAAAGCCAGGAGGGTTTTATATGAACCACAAGCAAGAGACACATCTCAGAAGGTAATATGATGTAAGAACTTCCCATGGTGTTTGTGCAGGACTGTGGCAAAGTTTCGTAGGGCACTTCGGTCAGTATGCAACATGTTTTAACTTTGTTGTTATTCCGGGGCCCAGCACTACAAGAGTAATCCAGATGTTCAGTGTTTCCAATACACGCAAAGAAAGTTTTCCTGAGCTTCAGACTGCTGTCGGTACTGTCAACCCAACATGTTCCTTTTGCTAATGTGTGTCTGCTCAGCAGCCAAAGGAAAAGCAAAATACATTTGAGGGGAGGGAGTGGGGAGAAATGTTATGAAATAAAAGATCAGAGGATCAAGAGCACTTTTGAGGCTCAAACATGCCACACACAAGCTCTGGGCCTGTGGTCAGCCGGAAAACATCAGTTTAAAATTCCACAATAGCCCTGGTATTTAATCCTTCTAATGCAAATTCCCCCCACCCCAGTCCTAGATCGGCACTACTACTGTGGTGGCACAACCCGAGCCTTTAAGCCCTTTTGAAGTATGCAAGAGTCCCTGTTTCTCAGCAGGAGGGCTGGGAAGCTATGTCAACAATGTCAAAAATGTTCCTGTGATTACTGTACCTTTCTGAGCAGAAACCAGGAGAGAAAGCAATTAATGCCTCCTAATCTGGCTCATAAATAAAACTTGTTCTCCATGGAAGCGTCATCTCTGTAGCCCCTAATTAGGATGGCTCTCTTGTCACCTCCGAGCCTGGAATAGTGGGAGGAAGGACACCCATTATCTCCCTTTGCCCAACACAAGGGTTAGATGTACACTTCTGCAAGTGAAGCCAGGTTTCTGAATGCAGTTGCAAGCAGTACTGTGTGCCTCTGTGATATTCTCCACGGTTCGGCTCCCAAAGCAGCTAGGTATTGCAGGACCTGGGCATCGGGGTCCTGGCCAACCCCTGTGCCGAGCAGCTCTAATCCAAGACGTAAAAAGGGTGAGGCAAGGGGAAGGAGCCAGAAGGCACAGGTGTTGACATACGATGGTGATGAGAACTGTAGACCACTCCAAGTCAGACAGAGGGAGAGGCACAATGTGTATTGGCAGATAGTCCAGCCTTATCAACAGTTGAAGTGCATGCCAAGTATTTCCACAAGCCTCCCCTGTATAAGCGGGGTGACTTCCTATCAGCATCAGGAGCGAGACCTTGGTGATCCGGGAGCAATGCTTACAGACCAGTTCTCAGAGGGCGTCCAAGTGTGTCTGCATTGCATGGTCACTCCAGGTCTTTGACACACAGGTGCTTTGTCCTTGGGTATCCTAGGGGTCTTCCCTGTGGGCTGCAAGAGGAGCTGTCTGCTCCAGCGCAGAGGGGAAGCCTCTGCTCTTGGATGAGGCATCTCTACTAGATACCAGACTGAGCTGGAGCAGAGCTCACACTTTGTCTCACAGCCCTGCATGAGAAGTGTACATGTAAAGACCACCTGTGTGCATAGGGAGGGAAACACATGTGGGTGAACGGGCTGAGAGGAGGGAACAAATGCACCTTACGGGAGTGGCAAGGGAAACACAAAGATGGCTGTGTCTTCTGAAAGCGAGGAGGGGCTGGGCATAGCTTGTGGGGTCATGGCAGGGGATAGATAAATACCTCAAGAGAGGACAAGTAGGGAGGTGATGGGATGAACCTGGGACAGCAGAAAGGATGACGGTGTTGGCAGGTGTATGAGGGAGGGACAGCTGAGTGCAGCCCAGGAAAGCTGATCTTGCCTTTGCAACGTCCATGAGTGTGGTAGGTTTGGGGGTAGAAAGGGCCAAAGGAAGGCATGGGAATGCTGGAGAGGAGCCAGTCATGGTTACCATCGTGCCAGTGGAGGTGGTGGTCCCCACCACCTCCTGCGGGAGGTCCAAGAATCTGCGGGATGGGCCTCACCGCTCCAAGTGACAGACTGTGGGCTATGAAGAAGCTTATCTGCACCTTTTTGCTCAACAATAACACCAAAATTAGCCACTGAGGTGTAACCCAGGTCCCAGCCCCGTGCCTGAGACCTGAGCCCACCCATTGTTCCCCAGCTTCAGCACCTGCACACGTGTGTGGAAGACAGCCCAGACAGGAGAGGAGCGCTTGAGGCATTGCTTTCTCAGCACCAAAATGGTATTGCCAAGCTATTTCCACAGGCGTACACCACCCTTGCTGAGCTCAATGCACCTTGCAGGGAGAAGCACAGCTTTGCTGGGAGCTGCTGTCCGCAGGGACCCAGTTGCCCCTCGCCCTCCCAGTGAAGCCATTCTGAGGAGCTGTGGGACCCACCTGCAGCCAAGCATACCCGCTGCCAGGGCAGAGTGCCTCTGCAGCGCTTTAGAAGAGCCTGCAGGAAGCATTGTACCTGTTTAACTTCAGTAACATAAAAATCCTACCCCTAAGTGACGGAAGGAAAAACCGTTTCAGATCTCGCTCCACGCTGCGAGGTGCCGAGTTGCCGACGGGCTTGTTCTCCCTGGGCAGAGTGGGGGGTGATGTAGGAATTTGTGATTCAGGAATTTGTGATATAGCACTTTTCCCCCCTGTTGACTGTGCAAGACTGCAATGAAGCCAGGCTTGGCACTACCGTCCCCATCAGCAATTCTGCTAAGAGGAATTTGAGTTTTTATGGTCACTGATAAGATTAAACTCTTTGTTGCAGCTGGCCAAGGCAGACTCAGCTTCAGGCTGTGTAAAGGCACTGCTGCGAGGGCAGAGTGAAGGTAGTTTGGTTGCTCTCCTTGGGAATTCCCACACTTGCAAATGTTTGGATTTCATCTCGGCTGCAGTCTTAACTCCACGCTTGCTGGTGTGCGAAAGGCCTAGACCCATGGATAAAAAGGACAGGAGTCCCTTGMGGTGTGTTTCTCCCTGCTTTCTCACCGAGCTGTGCTGAGAGCCAAAGTACCCCACGCATCTCCTGCAGGACAGGTGCTGAGGGACAACGTCAGGCACAGCTCCTCTTCCTCCTCTGGGGATGGTCCTCCTCCAAGGGGCCTCAGTGAGATCAGCTCCCCATGATCTGCAGGTCTCCTCCTTACGCAGCCCAGGGAAGCTCTCAAGGGTCTCCACTCAAGAAGTCTTCTGGGACTAAATGGCAGTCCCCTGGTCTTCTCTCCATTACGTGCCTGCTATGTTCATTAATGCCGCCACCTCCAGAGCTGTAGAAATCATTATTCCCCAGCAAATCCAAACAAGACCTTCAGCTCCTACCTTGAAACCTTGGTCCCATGTTGAGTCAGCAGCCAGGAGGAGCCTGAGGACTTGTTGGTGCTCTTTCCTTTTCCCTGCCAGCCCTCTGTGGCACCCCACAGAGGGAGAAGAGCCACCTTTGCTTGCCTCTGCTCCTCTTCACACCTGGAGGGTCATGCTCCCACCCCAGGGCCTGGCACCGAGAAGCCCCGGGGACCTGGGGAGGGCAGTGCTGGTGAAGAAGGGTCAGGGGGATTGCTGGCAGCTCTTCCCTGCTGTTTGTTTCCTCTGCTGGTGGGTAGAGGTGTTCCTGGGTCCAAATTATGGGGCTGTTCCCCATAATCTACCCTAATATTATAAACCTCTAAAAAATTACTATTTATCAAATGAACCATGGCTCTGGGCACCAGCTCTCAGGTGTGCCCAATAAATTATATTTTCTTCCATCCTAAACCCTAGTTTTTCTTCTCCCTCTGATTTGCTATGAAGTCTAAATGCTAATGCAATGATTGGCCTCTGGCAGATGCACCCTGAGAGACAGAGGGCAGATTCACTTCACCTTTGGTGGGAAGTGCCTTCCTTGACCTCGCAGCCCACCTGTGGAGCTGATATTCTTTTGCTTGAAAATTTAGGAAAAGGTAACATTGTGACTTCGGGTTGTGAGATACCCTGTTCTRAGTCATGCCTTGGACACAGGTCATGGTCTGGTTGAAGTGGGACAGAGGGAAATGAGAAGTGCTGTGTCAAGCTTGTACAGCTCTCTGAGAGCTCAGCTATTTCCTTGCACGAGGACACTGGATGTGCAGGAACCAAATTGGGTGAGCTGAGGTCCCCTGTGCCCTTTCCGCTTGTGCCGGGGAGGTAAGGTATCCAGGGGCAGGTGGGCAGCACTGCTTCCATTTTAAGAGAATTATTCATAACGAGCCCAACCTGCTGCTGCTTTCCCTTGCTGAGATGCCATCCCGGTCCTGCGAGTCATCTGTAGGGCACATCCACTTCCACCGCAGCACGTCGTGAAATAAGGCAGTGCTGTTAATCGGGTTTACAGACACCAAGATTGAGGAAGTCGTCTTTGCCATTGCAGATTGAGGCCCAAGTGACTTGCCCCAGGTTATCACGGGGAGGCAGTAGCGTAACAAGGTGATAACAGAAGCTTGCCTGTGCCTGGGGCTGTAATCCCTGGTCCTCCCTCCTGCAGCCGTGGTGATACCTTCAAGGGGCTGTGGGATGCACGGAGAACATGGGTGCTGCGTCCTCCTGGGATAGCCACAGGGCAGTCCTCGCGGAGAGCGCTTCAGGGAGTCAGCAGCAGCAGGTGCAATAAGTGAAAGAAATAAATGAAATKAAATATTGGCAGAGCAAGATGTAAGATCAGGTGCTGCCCTATGTCAAATAAACAGAGTAGGTGTCGGAAGACCTTGCTGCTGGCCTCCTGGGGTCTAGTCCCATTTATGTAGGTGACAACAGGGACGCAATCCCTTGGCATTTGAATGTCACATAATTTTAAAGGGATGTTCTTGGAAACAATGTGCAAAGCAGCGCCATGGCTGTGACCTGCACTTTGCCATGCAGGTCCGTTAGTGCAGGCTACAAGGCAGTCACCATCCTGCTATGGGAGTGCTCTCAGCCCAAGCTGGGTATTTATCCATTACACAGAGCACTTCTCATCACTCCAAGTGCTGGCGCTGACGTTGGGAGCTGCAGCTCCTGGGGATGGGGTCACACTACAATCTGCTGGGCTTCAGCGATGTCATATTTCAGCAGGGCTGCCACCAGCAGAGGTCCTGAAATACCACTTTTAATTAAAAGCTGTATTTTCTATTATGCTGCACAGCTCATACATGCTGACTACTGCTCTTTCACCTCACTGGGGCTAAGTCCACGCTCTTTAAAATATGTCATGTGTCAGTCAGACAGAGCCCGTGGGGGCTACGGCACTTACAAGCCAGAGTTGGGTTCAATCAGAATAATGTGTAGGAAACAAATAGAAGAGGACAGAGGGACGGTGTGGGCAGTGGGGGGAGATTCTGGATGGAAACAAAAAGAAAGAGGAGATCTTGGAGGCAAGTGAGTGAAAGGAAAGAAAAAAAAGGAGGTAGGCAAATATCTGTGGTGAAGAAACAGCAGATGCCTTTCTTGGGATCAGTATATTTTAGGCACTGAGTATGTCCAGAGTTTCCCTTCTGTCTCTTGTGAGCATCAGTCCATGTAGAAATGCCCAAGGGGGAGAAAGAAAGAACTGTTATGTTTGTTGTGGATGGAAAAAACAGTGGTATAAAAAGTTTATAGACTTATCTGAGATCTCTCAAGGACTACTGAGTGGAACTGTCCTTCCAGTCTAGACCTTCTGCCTGATACAGCAACTCACACCAGCCTTTCTGACTAGAAGTTCCCATTTTTTTTCTAAATGTTTTGCAATCACTGCTCTCCATCTGGAGCCCTCTCTTTCTGATGCAAGGCTGGCCCTCCTTAGCAGCCTGTGCATGACCACCATTATTCCTCCAGGGGCCCCCCAACTCCCTCCGGTGCGTTGGCACGACGGTCACTCAGGCAGGCACACTGCAGCTGCCAGCACAGCTCTCTGGAGCATGGCCCAACTCTAGCTGGAGCTGAAAACTGGTGACTGAGACGTGACCGTCCCTTTCTCAGTCTGCCAAATCCAGTCTCCTGGCCACACAGGTCTGGTCTCCCACTACCTCGCTGGAAGGACATGAAAGGCTGCTAAAAGAGTGCCTCCAAGGGGTCCTCACAGCAATGGTGGCTTGCAAGCGGCATGTTCCTTCTGGCCCTCCCGATGTTCACCACCCCAGGGACTGCCAGCCTTCCCAGCAAGCTCAGCTGGTGGCTCCCCGTCCTGAGGTCAGCAACTGTGGGCTGGAAGAGGTTGGAGCCATTCACATAACACGCAGGTGCCCTGCAAGAGGGGTGGCTGTGACCCTGGGAAGGAAGTGTAATGCAGGGGAGAAGGCTACAAGCTTGGTTTAGCATCTCGCCCTCCCACTGATGAGGGAAGGAGAAGATAGGGTTGTGCCGCCTTATCTCCCATCACCTGTAGATGGCTCTTTCATACTCCAGTAGGGCTGGAGCAGAGTTGCTTCAGTCCAGCACTCCTTAAAAAGCTGCCAGTGATACAGCTACGGTGGCCTCCAAGAAGGAGGAAAGGAGAGGAAAATGACCCCCCTGTAACCTCCAAAACTATGTTTGGCTCACATGGAAGCAGAAAGGAAAGCTTAAATCCTGCGCCTGCCCTTTCCTCTGACTTCCCACACCTAAAACAAGTAGTTGCTCGGCTTTCCCGTGATGACATCACGGAAGCAGAGCTGTTGGAAATGACCTCACGCTCTTGCCCTCCTGCCTGACAGGGGTACAGGGCTGCCGGGACACATGACTGCGGGGCTTCGGTAACATAAGATGGGAGCTATTCACCCCGGCTATATTAAGAACATTTCACAGGCTCCGGCTTCTTGGTTTAGTTCACTCGCTGGGATCTGGTGTCAGCAGTTTTGAAAACACTCCTCTCTCCAATAGCAGTGGAAATTTGTAGGCTCCCTGTGAGACCGACCCAGCACCCACAGGAGTGCCCGGAGTGCCAGAACAGGCTAAACATAGCACTACTAATTTTGGAGAGGTTAGGTGATCAGATAAGGAGAGACGGGGGCAGGAGGAGAGGGAGAGAGTCAGTGAAGCTAGTAATGTTAGGCAGGGAATAAGAGGGAAGGGATGGTTAAAGGGTCTCACTAGTGGGCTCCAAAAAGGAGCAGAGCTATTCGATGTCAGTAAGCTGGCTGCAGAAACCCACTTCTCCTGCAGTGTTCCCAACACAGCTTCATAAGCCAGCTCCCAATGGATGCAGAGTATGTCCGCCTCTCATATCGAATAACAAGGCAGGATCCTGCAGTTTAGGTCAACGGCCCAGTCAGTCCAGTGGACTAAATGATCTTTGCCACTGAGAGCAAAGATGCACACGCAGTTTGCAAGTGACTGGGAAAAGTTTTAGGATATTTGCACTCAACACCTGCTTCTGCTGGAGTTCGTACGACGYCCCACAGCTCAGCTGGTGCAGTGTTCCTCAACTGAGGAAGGACAAAGTCATCTGTTTTAGCTTAACCTACTGCTAAAACTGGTTTGCACTGAAACTTTGCACTGAAACAGATGAGGGAGAGCTCACACAGAGTAACCATCAGCCAGCAGGCAGTGACTGGCAGCTGGGCTGGGTAATATCTTTGCCGGCTCCGTTTAGGACCACAAAAGGATGTTTGCCTCTGCCCTGAACAAATCAGTCACTGAAATAGCCTAAATCAGCTCTGGAGGCTCAGACATATGGTCTGTCATTGGAGACTGCCGTGTGTCAGCTGGGCCAGAGGAATGGATTCTGTGCGTGAGCACCTCACAAATATGAGGTGAGGGGTGCAGGTTTCAGCTCTGCCACCCAATGCATTTAACTCCTCAGCTGCCGTGGGTGAGGAGCCTGGGCATGGCTAGGTACTGTGGCTCAGCCAATTTCTTGGAGCTCATGAAGCCATTACAATCAGCTGCACTTCTGAGCCCCACAATTAAAGCAAAAGAGCAAGTGAGGAAATGGAAAAAGCAAATCATCTTTATCAGGTGGACACTGCTCCCTTTTTAATCCCAAGCTCAGTGATTCAGTGGCTGGGGAGACAATACTTTTGCTGATAGAAATAGCTGTGAGGCCATCTAAGGCATGGAGGGTCTTCCCACCCAGATCAGCTGCAAATTCATAGCTTTGCATGTAGTTCCCTGAGCTTGCTCCTGGGACAAGAGCAATTTCCCAGTAGTATCTGCTGGGAGAGGAGAGGTTCGTAAGCTGCCTGGCTTCTAACTGGCTCAAGTGCCATCTGAGTTCATGCTCTGGGCACGTCAGGGAGCAGCTTTCCTCAAACAAAAGGGGGAAGGCGCGGGGAGAGGGAAGCCCTCCTGAAGAGCTTCCACTCTGCAAAGAGTTCCCGAATGGCCTCCCACTTTCACATGATTTGGGCATTCGGCATGAGGACAAGTAAGCCGTGACAGAGCTCTGCTACAGGGTCAGGCGCATGCTTTAGAGACAAAAATAAGTATTGGCTTCATTTCCATGTTCCCTTATCACTAAACCCCTGGCTTCACCCTGGCATTGGCCACTGAACGGCTCCCTGTGCCAAGACTCTGGACTTAAGTAAGAAGTAATGTTTAAGAGCTGGGCAATGAGGTTACTGTGTCTCACTAAGCCACCACAGATGGGATAAAACCTTGTGAGCCCCTCTGAAATGTTCCCTAAGGGTTACTCTACCAACACCTGCTTATTCTCCACCTCCTGCCACAGCTATCTCCCTAGCTCAGCTGGTTGCTGGGTGGAGAAGTGCCATATACTGATGACTAGGACTTGGTGGCTGCTAGCACAAAGCACACAATTTCTATTGCGTTAATCTGCAATTATTGTGCAATTGGGAGCCTGTATTCGTGTAGCTGGGGGTCATGTCACTTTGCAGTTAATTGGTGAATGAATGTTAAAGAAGTAACGAGAAGAGCAGTCTGCCTTTGTACCCGGTCCCCATGCTAACCACATCATTATATGGTGTTGTTAGACACCATACCCAAGCTGTATTATTCCTAGGTTCCTGCTGAGAAGAACCCTATTTTCTTGTGAAAGGTGGCAGGAAAGATCACTAAGTGAAACCATGTGTTCAGATCCCCTGGAAATCATGAGTTGTGCATCTAAGTCCCCTCTTTGTGATTTTTCTAAATCTACTGTTCAATAATTGGATACAGTTTAAAAGTCATTTTGGGATGTTCAGTAGCAAAGAGCTATCTTTTGTGCCGCCAAGAAGGCAAAGCTCCAGTGATTTGGACCTGCAGTCAGCTGACACTTCCCATGTAGTGATTGTCTTACTACTTGTAAAGGTTTCTGTCTGAGCATCCAGAACAGAATGTTACTTTGACTCCTGTTCCTCAAACTGTGACTCACTTATGGATCCTTATCACCCCATCTCACTCATCAGGGCTACAGAAGTAAAGGTTAGAAGCATGAGAGCTTTAAAGGCTCAGCCCCCGATTTAGAGTGAGATGATGCATTTATCTCTGATGCAGAACTGGATGTTCCCCGGATGACTCCTCTACGTAAAGCTCCAGTAACAGAGGTCTCAACTCTAGCCAGACTTTTCAAGTGTGTCCTGCCAAAGCTCTTCCCTGCTCCCCCAGTGCTGGAGAAAGGTCTGGACCTGGGGTTAGGAAGGTCGCCAAGCCTTTTTGTGGTAGCCTTAGCTAGATAATTTATTAATGCAAAATTAATTACAAAATCAGTTTTTTCTGGCTCCAAGGAGGGCATGGTGCAAGCTTAGTGCCTTCAGAGAGACAGTGGAACATCAAAAGTGAGTTAGGCTGAATCTTTTTATTCAAACGGTTGCTTCTCTCAAAGAACCTCCTATCCAAAGGGAGGCTATTACCATCCCTCATTTTCAGGTGCACAGATTTTGCAGCCTGGGATTTAGAGGAGACTCTCAGAGACTAGGACACCGGCTTCTAATCCCCTGTTCCCGTAAGTCTCTTCCCTAAGGTTACCCCCCTGTGCTTCCTATGGTTTGTTTTTAAGTTTGCTCCAGGGTAAAGCTTTCCATTCCTCTGCTGCATATAAGCACATGACGATTTTATGCTGAGTCTTCCCCTGTGGCTGGCAGCAGTGGTGAAGTTCAGGTGAAGAACAGCACCAAACAGATGAGTTTATCTCAACAATTCAGGCTGGCAGAAGTTAGCTGCAGGAAGAGCAGGCACATTGTTCGGCACTTAAGCACAGCTGCATCTCTGTAATCAGGTGTCTACGCTCAGGGGTGTGCAAACGTTCACATATCTGCAAGCCTTCCTTTTTTTTTTTGGTGTGAACGAGTTTTTGGCACGTGGGGCGGCCTGTGCCTAGGAGTTTGTACATGTGACAGCAGAACCTTGCATGTGCTCATCTCAGCTAATGACAAAGAATCAACTTTAATTAAAGCTCTTCTTAACATTTGAGAGCACGTTTTCCTGGATATATTAAACTGTGGTCAAACATCATCCACATGCGTCACAATGGCCTCATTAGAAAGAAGGCAGAAACGATGAAAGTTTTGAGCTAGAGCGAGGGTGTGTCAGGCCTTTGGATCTGGGTGTGTAAACAAGGGCACAACAGATTTTGCAAGTATAAACTCTGCAGACCTATAAGACTAAACTCCTGTGACATATTTATGTTTCCTCATACACAAATCACATTGACTCTCACACTCCCCTATCACGCGGAGTTACCGGACTTCAAACGGAGTGGAGGAGGCAGCTGGATTCACTAAACAACATCTTGGGCACTATGAACGTGTGCCAGATAATAAGGGGAGAATCGCAATTAAAATGTCAAACTGTATCACATTTCCATAACAAAGTCAGAGAGGATTTCCCTCTCTGTGCCTTTCCTTTCTGTTTAACTTGTTTAGGGAGCTGAGGCTGTTCTTTCCATGCTGTGGTTTTCAACCCCTGCAAGACGTACGAGGTATATTGTCCTTGCAATATTTGCTTCCTTCATGACATAATTTGTTGAACACTTGAGTAAAACTGTGTAACAGAAGGACCCAAAGTTGTCTCAAAGGAAACTATTTAAAACCTCCTTCTCAGCGCGATGCCTGCTTACAGAGCTCTGCTCTTTGCTCTCCGCTAATAATACCTCCACTTTGTCCTCTGGATCTTGGAGGGCTTTCTGAATGTGCTACACTCTTACAAGGTATATAAAGCTGATTTGTGTATGAAGCAAATAAGGGAAATTTTAATGTGAAATTAAGTGAGCATAGGCTCACTCTCAAGATTATTGCAAAGGTTCTCTTTGACCTTTAAACCCTGACTCCAGGCAAAAGCTTGAAGCTGTGCTAAGGTTGTCCAAGACTCAGGTAAAAATGGAAACTATGGGGAGCTTCAGGGTTTTGGCAATGATAAGAACAACTTTAGACCTAAAAATGAATATCTCTATCGAGCGTCCCTCTCCTGCCCACCTGGAAATCATGTGGTGACTTACCAAAGAGGGAAGAACTAGACAGGAAAGAAAAATTTCAACATAGACCAAATATAATCTATTTTGGGAAAAAATGCTTCCCAGGCAGATTTTACTGCAAATACTTAATCGAGTGACCATTTGTACAATGTCTCGAGGCTATTAGTGCTATGAGCATTATCAACTGTTGTATAGTGGTTGCAGTTACATTTGACATGCAACTGGGAACCAAGATGGAGGTTGCTTCCCGTAGCAGCTGGCTCTTGTCCCCTTGAAGAATATCTCAAGCTCTGAGCCAGCCCTTCCTGACCTCCATAAACACATCCCTTGCTTTTATATACTGTAATAAAGTAGGCCTCACTCTGTTTTGCCTGGCTGTGGCTGCCCTGGCCTTGCACAGGCACATCCAGCAGCTGGGTGTAAGTTTGAACTCAGGGATTCCTGTGGCAGCACCATCTGTGAAGGAAAGGGTGTGGAAACAGATGCTACCGGGTAATGTCTGAAGCCACCGAAGCTGCCTCCCAGCTAGGAAGCCCCAGGCAGATAGCAGCCCATGTTCCCAGGCATCCTGAAGGCCATGGACCTGCTGAGCAGAGTCATCGAAGAGGATTTGGTGCAGTGTTCCTTCCTCATGGAGCAAAACTGGAAGGAGGCTCCAGACCTTTTTGTGGCAGAGGTCTGTGGAAGCCCTCCGTGGTGACATGTACCACCACCCACTCACTCCTCTTTCTGTGGTTCCTCTGAAATCCTTCCCCAACCTGCCACCGAGGGAACAAAACACCATGGAAGGAAAATGGCCTGTTGAAGAAGAGGAGCAAGATCTCTCCATATCACTTGCATGGGTATCCTGTTGCAGAGATGTGGCATCTTGTGAGCTCAGCTATTCAGCTGAAAGGGAGAGGAAGTGGTTAAAATGGATGTGAGCATCTCTGTCCTACCTTCATCCCAGTGCTGCAATGGACTTGAAAGAGCAATAGACTCTGCATAAAGTAAACTTTAACAGGCAACTCCGCTCCATTCCCACCATCACTGTCACTGGTTTCCTCTCCATCTTCCCTGCACACACCACCTCTCCATCCAGCCCCATCTGCTCTGGTTTTCTGCTTCTCTCTAAAGCAATTCAGGATCACCCACAACATTTTTATGGCGTTTCTCCACAGAGTTCAGCCATCACTTTACAGGTACCTTTTTTGCAAGAGCCATTTCTTTATGCAAGGTGTGACCTCACCATGTCTCCCGAAGGGCCCCACAGCTACCTGTAAATAGTTTGTGACTGTAACATGACAGCTTGCATTTCCACCCCCTGCCTCCTCCAGCCCTTTAGCGTCAGATTTGTCCGTGCCGAGGTGACGGAGCCCCTTCCCCCGGTCGGTGTGTGTTCCCACGCTCACGTTCGACCAGGCACCAACGACCGCACAGCTGTAGCAGCCCAGGAGTCAGCTGGTGTGACAGGACGTGCTTCTTCAGCAGACCCAGAAGCCCAGGCCAAGCTTTTCCTTTCCTCCCCTGCCCAGCTGTGAGGTCCCCAGCCCTTCCAGCTGAAACTACACCTTCCTCCTTTCAAAGCCGGGTCACACTGAAATCTCCTGCTCGGCTTTTGCCAGTAGCTACATCTCCCCGCAGCACTCTCGGCCAGGACATCTGTTATATCGTGTCCTGCAGTATCTCATGAGTCATCTCCATCCTCCCGCATAATTGCAGGCACAAAAATGCTGGTTTGCGAATTGGCTGGTTTGGGCCTGTGAGCATCATAGAGATATGCGTCACCCCCCTCCCACAGGAAGTCCCTGTAACATTTAACAGAAAAACATAACCCTGCCCGTGCCTGGCAATTGCTGGGGCAGGTGGCGTCTGCTGGGGCTGCTGCTCCTTTCGCTAACCTTGACCGTTTTACAGTTCCCTTGTGTCCCACCCACCTGTTAGCTGCCCCCACCTTTCGGTTGCCTCCAGTCAAGTATGGTGATTGTCACCATTTTGAAGCAGACGTCTTCTTTCCAAAACGTGTTCAGGTCTGAGCACGGCAAGGCAAGGAGGGAAAGAATCCAGTGCCAGGCAGCCCCAAATCAAGCACCAGTGACGCCCTCCCTCCCCAATCCAGCAGCAGGTTTACTTCCAACTCCAGCAAAGATTTTAGTGTGATGCACAGTTCAGCTCCCCACGGGTTTCTCTGCTGAGGGTTAGGAAGAGGAAAGGCCAAGGCTGCATTTCTGGACTTTATTTTCTGCTTCACCTTTCTCCACGTCCCATTCTTCATCCCTGCCCTCAGAACAGACAGGCAATTCCTGTTGCACATCTTCCCACAGCCATGCCCCACGCGCCTGTCCCTCCCTGCTGATAAAGAAAGAGCTGCCATCGCAGGTCCTCACACATGGAGTCTCCCCAGTTTTGTCATAATATTTCATCATGGAGCCCAGAGCCATACGCATAGGGTGGCCAGTGAAACTGTTGTGGTTTTTTTATCATTTTGTTAGTATACCAGACAGGGATAAAGGGCCACAACTGCTGGCTTATCTTAACTATCCGGTATGTGGGTGATCGCACAGAACCACTGCATCCCAGCCAGGTACAGCAGCCGAAGCTGCCATTTTAACTTTTGCTATATACAGGCTATTTGGGTTTTGTGAGAAGGCTGGGTTTTTTTTTTTCATCAGTCTTGTGTATATTGGGTTTCTTTTTGAAAAAGTGGAAGGGGAGACAAAAAGAGAGCAGCTAGTGCTGAAAAGTGTTGTTTGCCTCAGCAGTCCCTTTCGGCCGTGTGAGGGTTTCTGTTCTGAGGGAGCCCCCGCTGTTCGTCCCCACTGCTGCCCCAGGCATCCTCCAGGCAAAGCGGGAGCATAACGCAATCCCCAGCCTGGCAGCCCGAGCTGTTAATTTGCAGATGGAGAGCCAAGGCACACAGATTTCTGTGTGACCCTCCGTCCCAAGTGCCTTTTCTGAAACTGGGACCAAGCAACGTCTTTACCGAGTCACACAGAGAGCCAGCGGCAGAGATGGTGGCTCTACCCCGACCTCCTGCATCCCGCCACAGCTCTAAGGAGGGTGCTGGTCCCTCTGCATACTAATGGGGTCCCCAAGTCGCCAAGCACCCCTCTGGTCCTGAATGCACTTGTCCTCTTGCAGGTAGAGGCTGTTTGCAGTCAGCGCACCAAGGCCGGCTCTGTGCGAGCTCAACGTTCAAGGTCAGGCAGGGAGCCCGGGGGAGAGGAGGGAACCAGAGCCCGGCCGCCCTAGTGCCAGGTTAGCACCGCTGCCACTGCATGCGTGAAATATTTCCCACCATCTGCGCTGCCTTCCTCGAAACAGGGAAGTCACTCTTGGCCCCTCTCTGTCTGCCAGGCACTGATTTTTTTCTTCCTGGTCTCATTTCTCGTAGAGTCAATACAGAGAAGCGTGGCTCTAAGTCCCTCCTGGACTGTGCACCAGTATCCCAGGAGACCTCGGCATGGTTCTGGAAAGAGGCTATTGCCTCGTATTTGCTCGTTTGTGCCTCCAAGAGACGGCCAGGGGTTCTCTGCTGCAGGTGAAGCTCCAGAGCTGCTCCTGCTCATCACTCCTCTGGGATGAGCCCTGGGGAGTGGGGACCAGAAGCAGCACCACCAGTCCAGCATCCCTAATGTGGGGCTTCCCCCAAAGCGCCCTTATCCTCTGCTGGATCATCCTGCAGTGTCAGCCCCAGTTACCAGATAGAGGTAGGCTGATGCCTGCCAGGGCACTGGTGCTCTCCAGACCCGGCAGAGCCTCACCTTCGTGCCTGGCAAGGCTGGGCTGGCAGGAACAGCATCTCCACAGCCGCTGCAGACCCACGGCACCTTGGCTGCACATCTCCCCAGAGCAGGTTAGGCCAGGCCTGCCCAAACTGCCTCATGTGTCTGGATACACTTAAACTCCAAACCTGMAATCTCCACCATGCGGTTCTGTACAGGTACTCAAAATGCCTCCTTTTAGGAAAAAAAAAAAGAAAAGGAGAGAAGCAGAGAGAAAGAATATCCCTCTTGTTTACTTCATTCTTCAGCAGGTAACCTTGTGATTCTGTGCTATTTTGGTGCTGACATTCCTGGGAGCTTACCGTAATGAGAAGCAAACACCACAAACTAAAATAACAGCGTGAACCTAAGTGCAAGCCCTGGATTCCCACCTAGAGATTGACTCATCTCTGAGGGCTGCTGGGTCTGCATTCAACGTGACCCGTGGAGAATTAGCGGGGTGCTTGCGAGGAAGGGAAGGATGAGTGGGGTCCAAACGGTCCAAAAGACTGTGATTCCCACGCACCGGTCCCTCTCTGCCTGATGCTCGGTCTGTTGCAAAGCAAGGCTGTGCGCTGCCTCTGGAAGCATGATCTCACCCCGTAGTTTTTAAATCTTTCATACTCTCATGTCCTGTGTGTTGTGTTGCCTTCGGCCACACGCTGCAGCAATCACTTCAGTTACATGGTTGGTGCCATGCAGCGGCAGGGTATGAACGCGCTGAGTGTTGTGCAGATACTAAGCAAACACACAGGGGAACGACAGGCAAGTGAGCATGTGATACAGAGATATAACCCGCCAGYGGGCCCAGGATACCTCGTATTCCACCTGATGTGAGCAGCAGTTGTCACCCAACCACCCCCCTACCTGCCCCAGGCCCCCGATAGCATGTGCTAATAGACTTTGCTGTCCTTGCAGATCTATGAGGCGAAGTGCTTAAGTAGGGTCAGCTGGCTGGATTGCTAAACCTGCTCGAAAGCTGGATGGAAACCTGTGCGCAGTCTCTTAGACTGAATTGCACCGGTGTCTGGCTGTTGCTTTGGATGAGGGCAGCCACTGCACAAGATTTTCTGTTATAAAAACAACCCATTTTATTTTTCAAAGCCCTGCCGCAGTTTTATGGAAAGGAAGACGGGTTTCTCCCCTTGTGAAACTTCATGACATTGGACGGGGTGCAAAACGGAGGCAGACTTTCTCTTTAATGGCCATCCTGGAGAAGGCTGTGCAGCGCCCAGCCTATCGCCCGGCAGTCTCCTGTAGATGCCGTTATATAACGCAACCCGAGCTGCCGCAGGACCCCGTCTGAATTCACCTGATTAAATTATTAGCCTCATGTCCTGGCAAACATCTCACGAGGCTGCCTTGCGAGCCTGATAAATCTAACACCGGGTTTCRGGTGTCAGAGCAACAGGAAAGCGTAGCCCAGCTTAGAGCATTTGCTTCTAAACCGGAAGAGCTCTAAGCCCGCGGGAGCGCGAAAGCCACACGATGCTGTTGCCTGTCCGACAATGCCACTGCAGCCAGCCTGATGTAATGTCACCTGTCCCTGGGGGCCCCTGGGACCCTTTTCCCTGCACACTGTCTTCTTGCACATTAAGGATGTGGGGAGAAAGGCTGAGATGCAAGGTGGAAGCTGTCACGGAGGTACGCAGAGAGCTCCCCGCTGCACTATTCCCTTCCAACCACATCCATGGGTGCCCTGGAGAGTGCACGCTGCTGGCTGCAGGCTGCCCGCAGTGCCCTGGCCAGGCTGCTTCCTCCCTGGCACAGTGCTCCCGGCCAGCACAATGTCCCTTTTCTCTGCCGGGGACGGAGGTATGGGGCTGTGTGGCCGGAGGACTCCACACTCGGCTCATGCCTTCTGCTGGGGCTGCGTTCCCCAGAGTACAGCGGACATTAGAAAATATCTCAAATTAGAAACTGGCTTTTGGATGTGTGGAGTGCCTTGCAAGCTCTGTCCTATGTTTGCTTAACCTTTGGGAAAGGCAGCCTCAGCACACTACCCCCCGGCACCCTCTGTCTCTCCTCGGGCACTAGCACCAGGTTAACCTGGGGAACTTCTTGCTGCAAGACACAGAGCCACTTCTCTGCTGACCTTGGTCTCCACCACTCTGCAGACACTATCTATGTTGCTGCCTTTGATACCTCAGGGATGCTTTGGAGAAGCTCCTGGAGGATCTGCAGGAGCAGAGCACTCATGCTGGCCTCCCCATCAAGGAAGGGATCAGGCAACGGCACACAGGAATTGACGGGAGCGTCCCAAGGAAAAGCGTTTCTCAACTCAAAAGCTCCCCCTGTGAAGCCTGCTCCTGAGGACAGCCCTGGGAAGTGGCCAAGAGGAACCGAGCAGTCTTCATGCGATTGCCCAGCTGCCCTTGCTACTCTGCTGGATCACCCAGTACTGCTGGTGGGAGCGTTAGGTCTAGAAGAGGCCGTAACTCAGCAAACCAGAATTGCTAGAAAGCAGGGGGAAAATGAGGGCTGGGCAGACTTTGCAAAGATCACTTTGACCTCTGTGTGTGACTAAGGATGGATTCATGTCTACAAAGTTCAGCTAATGCAAAATAACCTGTAGAAAGAAGCAGCATAGCCTAAGACGATTGGTGTTGATCTCCCATGAGCGTGGGAAGGCTGCAGTATGGCTGGATATATCCTGGTACACTTTCTGACTAAAAGATACCTGGAGGTTTGCCTGCGATGAGCTTTGTATTCATTCACTTGCTGTAAGCGTGCTCAATGGGGACAGATCTGCTGTTTTGCAAAAGGTTTTCTGGCTCCCAAGCAGCCCAATGACTGAGCATACAAGGCAATCAATGTTACAAGCACTGCTTATGCTACACCCTGGTACACTGCCAGGATCCCACACAGATCAACCTGACCCAGCCGGAGAAACCATTGAGAAATAAGAGAGAGAAGGAGAGAGGGAGAGCAAGCGAGAAGAAATCCCCAAATCCCCAGAAACACAATGTTAAACCCTCCCACCTGATCTGCAAAGCAAAAGCCAGCCCAGACCAAATATAAACCAAGGCTGCACAGCCAAAACAACCAGACTGCAGAAGGTCAGACAATCTGAAACCTGCATATCGCAGCAGGGCAGATGTGCCTGCAGCCAGCTCGCAGAGGGGAGGAGGAATGATGTCTCCCTGCACGGACTCTTTGGGGATCCTCTCAAACTCGGTCCTCTTGGAAATCACTAGATGACTAGTCTGGAGGAAGCCCATAGACGAYGCAGCTGTTGGCTGGCATCCCTGTRCCTGGCAGCAGCCAGCCCAGATGCATCACTAGCTCTGTTGCTCCCTGCCCACACTTGGATGTCACGGCAATTTGTAGGACGAGTGACAGGAGTAAGGGAAAGGCATCTTTGTGGACCCCAGCAGACTTACACCTGAGGCAGGAGGACTAAAGCRCTAAAGAACTTTAGAGTTTATGTTGAGTTCTTACTCACATAACATGTCTGATCCCTTTTAATCTTACTAAGCTAATAGTAAATCCTGCTATAGCAAATGCCGCAGCGCTGCCAAAAGTGTTTTCTCTTACTCTTATTAAAGTGTTGTTGTTTACTAGGTTTTTCCCATAAGTCCTAGGACAAAGGTGTCCCTTTCACACACTAGCAGGAGGAAAGGCAAATGTATTTCTAATGGAGAAGTTGAACAATTCTTCCCAGAGTGACTGGACTTGCCAAATGTTCCTGCTCTGCAAAGATGGGATTGCTTGTCATGGTGCTGGTGAAAGGGTTGAAGGTGTTAACATCTTCTGAAGTGTCTGCATGGGTAGTAAGCTGGAGAGTTTAGCAGTCACTACTGGCCCCAGCTTCAGCTCAGACCTCAGTGGGACTGTCCTCCTAAAGATGTGGCCTCCCATCAATGCTACTCAATAAACGGAGACCATCCTCACCCCAAGTCTCCCTTGTAGCCCCTTGATGCTCCTCCCATTGAAAGTGCCATGGGGTATAGTTATTTCAGGCCAGCTGATGACACTGTCTTTCAAACGCCCTTCAGGCTGTAAGGAGTCTACCTTTCTCCGACCCCACTTCTGGCAACCTCTCTCCTACACAAAGCATCTTCATCTGTGTATGTTAATGGTACCCTTGAAACCATGACACTATCACCTCCAGGTGCTCCATCCCTACCTGTGTTGTGGATGGGAGTTCACAAGCATTGCAGCAGCCAGAAATTGCTCTCTCTTCAGGCACAGTTATCTTTCTTGTGTTTTTGGATTCCAGTACCATCCTGAAAGACTTCAGCTGCCTGTCCAAAAGGGAGGATTAAAGCTGGAGCTCATAATTTGAGAGCCATTCTTTGCCAACCCAGCTGAATTTCTCAGCTGTTCTTCACCAGATAATGCACAGCCCTTTAATTTCATGCAGAGATGTTTAGCCTATGGTGTTTATAGTCATATGTTATCCTTACCATGACAACACTGAAGGGAGTGTCCCTCATATAATGATAACCCCTGCATATCTTCTCAGAAACACTGAGGTTTTCCACCTTGTGTTCCTGGACAAATTCCTGCCCAGAGCCTGTGTACTTACACTGTACCACAGTAAAAACACGTGGGACCATAGTAGCTGGATTTAAAAAAATCATCCCTCAGACCCACGACACACAGCCGGTGTTCTTTTGTCTTGGCAGGGACCTGAAGGCTGCCCAGGAGAAAGCAGGCAGGCTCATTAAGGAGTTTTGCAGCTTCTCAGAGGGGATATTACACAGCTGTCCTACAGGACCCTGACACAGAAGCCTCTCTCCTCCTGCCTCCCCAAATCCCTCTCTCTTCCGCATTCACACAAGCCTTGATACAAGATGGATCTTTGTCTTCTCACACCATGATCATAAATTTCAAGTTATGGACACGTGTGAGGGACTTTATGGTGGGCTTTTGGTGAGCCTATATCCACCAGCTGCTTGAATCCATCACTGTATAGACTGTATAGCTCTTAAAGCAACTGAAAAAATTCCTGCTAACTTTGCTAATTTGCCTTGGAGGCTGTGTTCACGTGGGATGGTGGACTGAGGTACCAGGGGATTTGGACGTGTTCTGGGATGTCAGCGTGCTGAGCTCCTGAAGTACACCRACAAACCCGATGCCAGGTGTTTGGGTGATCAGCTCACAACGACGTATTGTCGACTTCCACAATATTTCCCATTTGTAGGTGCTGAAATCAGGCGCTTGCTCAAGAATCACTTCTTTTATTTAAAGGTGCGGGGGGGTGTGGGGGTGTGGAAGGGAGAAGGCTGCTCCAGCTCGAATAGCAGCTGATGAACACTGAAACCTCAAGGCAAATACCACTTCTGGTTTGGGGGTGGGTGGGTTATAACTTGCTATTTCAAGGCCAAAAAACCTCAGAGCGGAAATGAAACAAGACCTCAAACATACCCCAGGTGATAACCCAAGGGGAAGTGAATAGAAGTATAAGAGTTGATAAAAAGCAAGTTTACCCACATTGGTACGATGTGTAGCAGGTAGGGCCCTGCACTTGTTTTGGGASTGCAGTTACTGCAGTAACAATAATATGAAGGAAGGAAAAATAGGTGTGCCACGCTATAAAGAAAAGGTGTGAGTAGTGGCACTTCACTAGCAGCAGTGCCTTAGCCAACGGGAACTCTTCCAAAGGGATGGCTTAACTCCATGCCTTTGCTTTATGCTCTGCAAATATTTGCCTTTGAAAATGACAATATTTGTGGGTACTTGCAATTTTCTTTGACAGCTGCTACCAGCAGCTTTCCATAGCAAAACAAACTGGGGAAATGTAATTTCCTGAGGAAATTTCCATGAAAATGTAGTAGGTAAAACCTGGCTAATGTTACCAGAAATGTTACCTTTTGCACCATAAAAATGTCTTGCTTCAGTGAAATTCATTTCCACCTGGGCAGACTGACTTCCTTTTTCATGCTAAAATTATGGCAAGGAAAAAAAAAAAAAAAAGCCAAAGAAAAAACCAGAGAAAGATTCTGCTTTATGAAAATACCACCCAAAAATACAATTGCCCTCATTCATACCCCAGAAAGGCAGCAATGAGAACGGGCTTCCCTCCCCCAACAACCACATAGACCTCGGGAGTGGGGAGGCAAACCTGCCAGRAAAAGAGAGTTGTGATAGACACTCTTTCCTTTATTCGAAAGGATAAAGGGGAAGCTGGGACACTGCTAGCTTTTGCTAGTTGAAAAGTGCCAAGAACTTTCCAGGAGCCTTACAACTGGCAACTACGACCAAAAAGTTCAAAATGACATTTGGAGATGATTAGAGTAATAGAAAGAAGAAAGACCATAGTGAATGATGATCTAGCTAATGGGCTTCACGTACTGAATAAATAGAAGAACAAATAGGCACAGAACAAAACCTTGCGTGTCTCTGACATACTACAGCTGAAAAAGATGATTCAGTGCTAATCCAAGTAATTACAATAAGGGCAGGGAGAAATCTGTAGCCTTTTGTGAGGTATTAAGCTGACAGATTTGAAGAGGAGAGGTGGGCAGACAGGGCTGGGTTGCAAACATATGTGTCTCCAGGCCTCACAAGAACATCGCCCTACGCTTTCTGGCTTCGCGCTGTAGTCCTCTCTCTCCAGAGGATGTGCTTTCTGGAGGAAACAGTGGGAGATTCACTCCTGAACTGGGGCTGCTTTGCCCTTTCTAATGCCCTAAATTCCCTTTGTCCTGCTGCCTCTAATTCTCCTCACCTGAAAACACACTCAGCAAGGTCGCAGTGTCACACATCTACAGTGTGGTTGAGTTGGGCAGGCACCTCTGGAGATTGTCTAATCCAACCCACCTGCTCACAGCAGGGTCAGCTAGAGCAGGTTGTTCAGGGCCATGTCCACTTGTTTCTTAAACATCTCCCGTGATGGATGGAAACTCCATAACCTCTTTGGGCAACCTGTTTCCAGCTCTCCCTTATTGACAAATACAAACCTTTTCGGCCCCAGGCTTGCAAGCCCACTTACCGATAATCACTGAACTAAGGCTGCTCTGATGCCAAACATCTTGCTGATGCTACAGCAAGAGAAGACCAATAACCCACAGGCAAATATATGCTAAGAGCCCTCTCTATGTAAAGTGCAGCGAGACGTGCAGATCACCATGCAACGTGGGAGTCGTGCCCATGCACGCCCCGACAGAGAGAAAGCCCAGCACTTCCAAAGGGTTAGTACCCTCAAGGTCACCGCAGCAGGGGCTGACGTAAGGCCGTAACCTTGGCAGGGTGGGAGAGGGGGAGAGCAGCGTTTCCACTTTGTGGAATAAATAATACCCAAGGCTTCCCTGATAAGAGGGGCTGTATCAATAGAGAACTTTATTCAGAAGGTTAATGAATTGATCTGATCATTCCTGAGATCATCTATTAGTCTGGTGCTTGCCCATGAAAGAGAGCTGCCCTGGAGCATACGCTGCACATCAGTGAATCAAATGTGCAAAGAAAGACACACKCCTGGAGAGAAAAGAAGCCTGAAGCAAAGCCTGACACTGAACAGCTGGACAGCAGTATATAATAATGGAAAACATGTTGTGAATGCCGCGTTATCCAAATAAAACAGCACAGAGGAGATTTAGAGAGATGAGAGGGACATGTGGCGAGGATGTAAGAGCTACCATCTTATTCTTTCCTGAAATAGGCCATAAATATTCTATGGGACCCTTTGTGACAGCAAAGTGCTCTGAGCCTGATTTTTGTCTGAAATGAAGCGTCTCAGACACAATAAGAGAGTGGGAGCTCAGTATCAGCCTGGAGGAAAAATGCCTGCAGTTGGAGCCCTCCTTGCACCTCCTGCTGCAGTGGGGTGTTCCCTAGAAATTACCCCGTAACCCTGCACCGGCAAGCGCTGAGGGGAAGCGCCGAGGGGAAGCACCTCCCGATGCAGTGCTGACGGCCACCAGTGCTCCCCAGCTCAGCTCAGCTCCTAGGTGCCTGCCTTGCAAAATCCCCCATCACACTTGGCACTAATTGGTACCCTTGTTAGGAGGCTTATCAAAGAACGGGAGAGCTGGACGGGGTCATAATGGCTGAATTATCTCCTTGTTCCTGGAAGTGACCCTGCTGAGCCGAGGCTGAGGCAACTTGACAGGTCGCTGTAGTGGAAGCTAACACTGCCCCTCCTCATGTTGTAGCACTCCTGGAGATACAGAGGACTTAAGGCTCTGGGGCTGTCTGTTCAGCACAACATGCTGCCAGTGCTACATTTACTGTAATGAAAGCAATAACTGTGAAACCCTGTGCGTGTTAAAAAACCACCTTCGTCAGGATTCACGAGCAGGGTTAGGAGTTGCCTCTATGGCTGAAGGGTGCCTTAAAAAACTGAACTAACCCATTGGGATTAAGTCACACCCATGGCATTCAAAGGGAAACGCTGGCTATGCAGATGCAATATATACGGGCATGTGTCACTCCCAAAAAGCAACAGGCTCTGGATGTATCTTCAGTTATGGTCTTGACCCACTCTGGCCAGGCAATATAGCTCCTTTCTCTGCTGTGAGTATAATATGGGAAAGAGAATGGACCTGCTGCTGTGATGAATTAGAAGGAAGCAGATTGCCTGTGGTTTGGCAAGAATGGTTATATCATAGTTATTTACTGTTATTATTGATGTGTACATGAAAGGTTAAGACAATGGTTTGCCTGAACTGCACTGGGGTCCAAGAAGTTAGCTAGTTTGTGTTCACATCTACCTTTTCTTTTGCCTAGGCATAGTTTCTGCTGACCACACGGACACAGAAAAATGCACTTTTGGTGCTGTACACCTAGGAGCTTCAGGAAGGCTTCTTAAGGCAGCATGATAGGTGGTTTAGTGTGGCCAGTCCTGATTTTTCAGCTGCTCTGACTGCCCATCCTTTGCTTTGGAAGGACTGATGGTGGACGTTAGAGCTAGATTGACTACAGCCACATCTCGGTTCATGAGCACTGCATTTAAACCTGAATGGTTGTTATATTTGCTCATGTTTAGACCCCTTATATGTAGTTATAGTAGGTGTTTGTGCCTAAGTTGGAAGGTTCAGCTCTCCTTTCAGCTACTGAGATCCTCTTGGACACCAAATTGGACCGGGAGTGTGGGTTCATTCAGTCCTCCTCCCCTGATTCTCAGCCTGAAAGCCCCTGAATTGCCTGGTGTGAAAGCCTCATTGTCCAAGTCAGAAAACAGAATGGGCATGGAGAATCCATCCGACGGTATTCTGCTCAACAGCGGCAGATCTGACAAAACCCCTTGGCAGTGTCAGCTGGGGCTAGATAAAAGCACCTGGTAAGCTCATCAGCCATAGGGTTGTAAGGTCAAGGAGGAGATAATCCCTCTGAGCCATGTCAATGGAACAAGCTTATTTCCAAGCTCTCCCATTCAGTGGTGGGGTCAGAGCTCCACCAACACTGTCAAGGAAGAGTATTCCCACTCATCCTCACTCTCCAGTGCCTCCTGCCACCAGCTTTTGGCTCACCCATGGGAAGCCCACCAACAGAAGCTGTGTCCCACTCTCAAAGCTTTGATTGTCTCCACTGGAGATTTCACAAGAGAGTGTGCCACATGAAAGCAGGAATATCACCGACTCCCTTTGGAGACACACAGAACAGCGTGTCCCACCACATCTTCCTGCCTTCAGGGCCAGTCTTCCTCTGAGGGCGGGTCTGAGATTTGCCAGCTTGTGAAATATAATCAGGACATTTCTATGCTGTCCCTGTCATGCAGCCTTGAGTTCAGGGACGCGTTGAATTCTGTGCTCGGTTTGCCTTGCTTTGATGTCCCACGTCGGGGGCGTTGATTAGAATAGTGAAAGTAATTGCAGCTGCCCTTTGGTTTAGAGTGTTATTTATCCCTTCAGCCAGTTTAATGCATTGCTTTCACAGTCCTTCTCCTCTGCAAAGTGCAGCCCTGCCCTGAAAAGTAAAAATGACTTCTGGTTGCAAAGATTGCATCTGCTAGCCAAAAGGTGTAATAAAAACCTCAGGATGGCATAGTCCAGCAGCTTCACGGAGGGGTGCAGCATCCCTAGCATGCCTGATCAAAAGAACAGGGGAGTAAACTTAATGAATTACACTCAGAGGTAGCTCTTGAGGGATCTTATGTCACTGTGGTGGAAGAAGAAAGTGGAGATGGCATTGGGATCTCCTATTGCAGTTCAGTAAAGCAAGAGGAAAGAGGTGCTGCCCTTCCTGTAAATCCTCATTTTTCAATCATCTGGTCCCTCATCAGCTCCATCTTCCCAGCTGTACTGACTACAAAATCAGTCAGGCCCCTTGGATTCTGCAGGATGCTCCAAAAGGCCACACATTATTTGCTCCAACATACCTGGAATTCTGCTTTGTGCCTATTGTGCAGACATCGGCAACAGCTTTTCCTGCTAAGCCAGGCTGTGCTGTTTTGGGGGCCTCTTGCCCCGTTTCTCATTGGGAATCAGGTAGATACGGGAGAGGATGCATTTGTTTCATCTCTGGAGCTGCATGAAGAAATGATTTTTAGCTTGGCAGCCTCACTGGAAAATAATTTAGATTCAGAGAAAAACAAATGTAAATTTTTGGGGGTTTAACTCACAGGCGGAGGAGGGGGATCAGTCTTATTGTTTTCAGTTGACACAAAATGTTCCATGTGATCCAAAATGAAATGCTTAGCTATGGACACATGCAAACAAAGGCAAAGAGGCGGTGGGTTATGCAACTGCAGGAGGAAGGAGCAGTTATTGCCATTGCAGCCTTTTATCTGTTATAGAGGAGGCAATAAGAGATACCCGTCTCCCAAGGCCCTGGAGCCTGGTGCAATGCTAGGTTAGGCTGAAGTCCCTGCCTGGAGTCAAGCAGCTGCCCTCAGCATGGGGCTCCGACTCCCCCTCACCCAGGAGTCCCAGTCTTTAAGGGATTCTGGGCCAGGCTGCTCTCCACCTCTCTGCCTTTCCTGCTGAGGATATTCTCGTTTAAATACTGATTGGGCCAGAAGACATCCCTCTCCATCCTGCTGGACTACGGTACTGTCGCAGGATATGGGATGCACACATTCCCTTCCTTGTGGGAGGGACTATGAGCTTTATGTCAGAAGAACCCACCAGGAGAGGGGAGACTGAGAGCCACTCTGAGACCCTGGGGGGGTCCTCAGTGAGCTGCTGCCCACAGCCATGCTCCAGGCAGCCGAGAGGCAGGGCTGCATCTTCCCTTGCTGGGTGGGAGTTTAACCTGGGTATCCTACACTCTTGAGACTAGACATAGTGGTACAATCTGAAGAGCACTACCTCCTCTTGCAGATTTGTGAAGCTAATCCCATTTTTTTTCCTTCCCGGCTAGCATCATTCAGGAAATGCAGCGCTAATAATGTGTGAATAGTCTCAGGACAACTAAAACCACATTTCCAGAGAATGTATTATTCTCTGGAAAAATAATAATTGTTCAGGTCTATTCATGAACACACACTTGCAGAATTAGTTCCATATATCTGGGAAGGAATCATTTCAATCTCTCTTTTGAAAGAGAGCAATTGTTCGTTATAAAAAATTGACCAGGAAAATACGATGAGACACAATTGGAAGTGCTTAGAACTTAATGAAGAAAATGTTATTCGCATTGGTGCCAGCATCATTGATATTAAGTAAAACGCAACGTCATTCAGCAAGCTTCTTCCTGATCCTATTGTATTTGAGAGTGGTTTTGCTTATGCGAAGAGGATGTGCTGCCTATTATAGAGCTGTCTTTGCCTGTGTTATATTGGTAAGGGAATCCACTCAGCCTGTGCTGTGAGATCCATGATGTGCTCCATGGGGCTAAGTGTGGGACATGTGCTTGGTAAAGGACAGGCTCTGACCTCAAAGAGCTCCCAAGCGAAGTTAGAACCAGCTGCAGCAGGTGGCGGAGAGACAAACAGGCAGTTCATGATGGGATACAAGGCAGCAGCCAAGGCAGTGCAGGGACCTCAGGCGACCTCCAGTATAAAAGGCTTGGATGTGTCTGGACCACAAATCACCTTGCTCCTAAGAGAACTGAGCTGTGGTAATAGAATATGTCTATCCAGAGAGCCACAAAAATGCAGGAGGTGTGAAGGGAAGAAGAGCTTTGATATAAGGAGAAAACATTGTCAGGGCAATTAAACTTGGATGAGAGTGTGAGGAGAGGAAGCAGGAGTACACAGTAATGCAGGCGACTCCAACTGGCACTCCTGCTTCCCTTTCTCATGAAACAAGACCAAGACACTCTCTTTATTATAAGATGATAGACTTGAAAGGATACAAGGAAATACTTTTTCTGGCAATGCATAAGGTACTTGTAGAGGGCTCTCTGTTGCAGAATGTTATTGAGGCAAACAGTTTAGATTGAACGTGTGATAGACATGGGATTAAATTTACCCTTGCTGTAACTCAGGGAATGGACCATGTCTTAATAAAGCATGAATAATAGCATCTGCAGTTACAATACATAACACTAGCAATACATTTGGCTTCAAAGCCCAGGCTAGCCAGGATGGAATCACAAGCACTATCAATGCCCAGCTTCAGGGCAAGAGATAATCAGCCATGAAAGGGACAGAGTAAGTTATCCCTACTGGCGTGGTATTTAGGTGAATTAGGAAGGGGTTTGCACCTTCCCTTCAAGCATCCACTGTTGTTAGCTGTAGATTTGGTATTGGACCATGTGGACAATTACTTTTTCCTAATGCAGCAGACCTTTTCTGCCTCTTGTTCCCCAATAAACTGATCCCAGGAACTTCCTGCACAGCTACCCCCAAGAGGGTTTCTGATAACATTTTGTCAGAAGGGTGGTGTATTTGGCTATTTTCTTTCTATTGGTGTCTGGTGGGCAGGGTGGGCTTTGTTAGATCTCTGCTGTTACAGGAGAGGATTTCTTAGAGCATGGACCAAGGAAGTATCGTTTCTTCTGATGAACAAGTTGCTAGCAGCCAAACAAAACATTGCAAAACTAGACAGGACAGAGCGTGTGCTGCACTTCAAGAGGCTGGTCTTGTTTTGACAAGAACCTAAAGCAAATGCCAGCAGAGGACAAATTGGAGACAACAAAAAACCGCCTTCTCCCCAGCCCAGTCAGAAATCAAGTCAGCCTGATAGACAGATCATGTCTATGTGCAAGACCTTCCTGTCGTTGTAGGTTCTTGAGGAGGGGACATTGATCTCTGAACCCATTGGCAGGTGAATTCCTCTGCTTAGTCCATGAGTGTTGATCATACAAATCAGAGATGCACCTCATTAAATGGAAGGTAGCACTCTGTCCTCAGATCTGGTTGTGTGCTCTGGGTTTGTCCCCCTTCCTTGGCATTTCATTCTCACTCCCCAGGTGACTTGTAGCTCATCTGGCCCCCCTCTCTCTCATGCTTCTATGCACATGAGGGAAACCATGTCTGCATCACCCAAACACTGGCTGTGTTATTTCACTGGGGAGCAGGGAGCTACTCTGCTCTTGCTGTTGCCATAGAAGGTCTCTAGAAGTATTAGATGCCTGTGGTCTGCCATGGACCCACCACACTGGAGGTGGCTCTGCAGAATCAGCTAGATCCCCAACTGGCTATTAAAAGGGACATTCAACAAACTTTTCTCCCTGTTACCCTGCCACTGCTGGGGAGATGGATGGACTTCCCCCTGGCCTGGCTCCAAGCTGGAGCTCTCCATCTACCTGTGCCTGTCCTGCCCTCAGCTCTGCCCAGTCTTGGCCATAGTCCCCCACTAACTGATGGACCAGATCTGCCTATGGTGGGGGCCTCAGGAGCCCATTTCATGCCACTCCACATTCTGCTGAGCTATTCCAGGTGAAGCTTGCACTTCAATGCCTATGGTGCAGAGTCAAGGTGTTAGAAGACAGCAGCCACTGCTTCCAGCATTGGGTGACATTGACGCAGCAGCAGGTGAGGCTCGCAAACTTGGCGGCCAGAGTCCAGCCCCTCTGTTGGCTTCATTTGCATTGAGACTGCAAGAGGGAAAGACAAATGGTGGAAAAGAACCAAAGGAAAAGACAACATGCGATGTCCTCAGTGGTGGTGGTGATGAGCTGGTCACCAGTCAGGTAGCAAGTTCCATCCCCACAAATTTGCCATCAGTCAGACTCCAGAATAATGTCTTCAGCCCTGACCCTGATGTTTCTGAGGTCTGGAGAGCACTCAAGATGGGAGAGTAACAAAAGGCAAGTGTGTGTACAGCTATTATCAAGAATAAAAAGAGGAAATACAGAACATGGCTTTCATCATGGGTGGGATTTACTACCTGCCCCCACCCTTCACAACATAGATGTGCTATCTTCCCTGAGGACACTTCTCATTGAGAGGGAAAGAAAAGATGGGCTGATTTTTTTTTAGTGCTAAGAGCTGCATGATGTAGTATTTAATTGGCAAAGGCAAGTCTGGAAGGCAGAAGGGTCATTTTTGTAGTATAAAAATGGAAATAAGGCTGGAAGATGAGCAGGCTGGTGAGTGGGCTGGAAATAACACGGAGTTGGAGAGGCTGGTTTCGGAGGATTTCTAAAGAAATAAAGTAGTTTTAATTATGTGACAAATTTCACTGACCTTTCACTGGAGACGAATCTGTCTTTTTACCTTTTATTTGATCTTGTACGTAGATCAGCCTTTTCAGCTGAGATCATTTCAGCTCTTGGAAAGGCATTGCAAACCTAGCTGAGACAACAGACATTTGAAGTCAAAATGATCTTTTTCTTTTTCTTTGACACAAGAGTTCAGGTTCATGGAATGATTGATTTCTGAACACAGTGCATCACAAGATACTGGTCTGTGTCCAGAAACTGGCCTGCTGCCTTCCTCTCTCTTATTGTGCAGCAATTCTCTATTCTGATCCCTGCTTTCTTCACACTACACTGACTGCTGTTATTATTTCATTGATAGAGTTGCACCTGACTGTATTTTTACAGCTCTCCCTACTTACAGCTGTTGTGCTGAGTTTAATTGCAATGCCTCAGCCAGCTCATGATAGGAAAAGGGCCGGAAGGGCCGTTCCCAGTTGACAATTCCAATCCCCTGCTATTACAGGCGAGCACGTCCTGTCACATCCTTCATAAATGCAGCAAGCTCCATCATCAAGAAGCTTTTAAGTTAACCTTCT
The DNA here is from genome assembly GCA_035582835.1 of Phoebastria nigripes. NCBI lineage: Eukaryota > Metazoa > Chordata > Aves > Procellariiformes > Diomedeidae > Phoebastria > Phoebastria nigripes. The sequence continues at coordinate 2,302,266 of JAYKAV010002921.1, read as the reverse complement.
TGGCTCGTTGTCTCACTGGAAGCCACCTCTCCTCCCTCCTTGGGAGTTCTGATTATTTGTACGTCTCCCATTGCGCGTTGCTTTGTTTTCACAAAGGTGGATAAAGAGATGGCTTCTTAAAATCCCTCCTTTTGTAAGTTTGGCATGTAGTTAATTCTTTGTTGTTGGTGATTAATCCCCTGGCAGAGCATTCAGAGCAGGGTAATATACAGAGTGATATGGAGCAATCAAAGCTGATGTTGATTTAGTCCCAATACCAAATCAATGCCAAGGTACATGACTTCTGATCTGCTCTCTAATATATCAATAAAGGCTACAGGATGAAATGCATCCTGGCATTTGAACAGAATTTAACAACTACCTCAGCATTGTGGTATCTCACTACAGAGAGCTGAATTTCACCCGCAGAGAGCACATGCTGGTGTGTGCAACACTGCCTTTGGCTTTTAAAGACCATTTCCAAGCACTGCAGAGCCAGACTTTCTCTGGAGTTAGAGAAACATATGCTGCATGTGCTAATGCACCATAAATCAGTGTTCGCTAATACTCCATGGCTTTTCATGTCGAGGAAAGTTTCTAGGAAGCAGATAAGACAGAAGAATTTATCTACAATCAAGGAAGGTGTGAGACACAGGCTGGGAAACAGCTCCAGAAGTTCAGAACTTGCCTGGCCTGTTTTTGCTTTTAGGTTTTGGAAGTGCCCCCACCTCAGGCCACTGTAACCTTTAATTCTTACAGCCTTCTAGGAAATGACTGATGGAAAATCCACACTGGCTTAGCATTTCAAACGTGCTCAGGTTAATGGAGGGTTTCTAATTGACCAACAGAAAATTAATCAATAAAAAGAGTGTAACCAACTACAAATACCTGTCACCAATATTATGTGTCTGGGAGGTACAAATCATATGCTGTCATTTTCCGGCTTGGTGTTAAGTCAATATCTAAACCAGAGGCACTGGTGGCATATGATATTTTTGTAACGAGCTACCCAAGCAGATTAATGCTCTTGGTCCCACAGTAAAAAAGACACATGGGAACTCATTATGAAAACACTCCCCCTTGTAGAGGCACGTGGAACATGAGCATTCACAATCAGCTTTTCATTACAGAGGCTTTTGAAACTGTGAATAACTTCTACCCACTGGAAGAAATGAGAGGCACACTATCTGCTTCCGCACAGGTGACAGGAGGAGAAGGGATCCCCTGTCCTGCTTGTGGAGAGGAAAACACTTGCTTCTGCTACAAGGTCCGTCACTGCAGAGGAGTTCAGAACTTAACTGGATGCATGCACGTTAACTGCAAAAAAGAAGAAATTCAGCCAGAGGAAGGACCATAAAAAAAATAGTGAGTAAAGCTAGTCCAGGATTTTAATTTAATGACAACAACAACAAAAAAAAATACCAAAACTGGAACATTTTTGTGGGCAAAACTAACATTTCCAGAAGAAATCCATGTTAGATTATGTCAAACAAAAATATTTTTTTGGTTTCCAGTTGTTGAAAGCCAAATGCAATTACATTTTTTAGGAGCTGGGCACTGAAAATTGCAACCCAAACCTGGAAAACTTTGCTTTGTAATCAAAGTAGTTTTTCTTCAGGCTCCCCAACAAAAACCTGAAAAACTTTTAAGTAAGAGCTTCAGTATAAACTTTGCCAGACTAAACTTGCAGAAACAATGACCAGTTGAGGTTGCAATTCATGTGGCTGTTCTCAAGGTCCGAGAGCTCTTCAGACAACTGTAGTTGGGTGGTCACTACAGGGTCATGATGTCTGAGATCATTTGCAGTCAATGCAGAATCCCTTGCAGAGGATCTCAGGGTTACAGCACAAAAGACATACTTATTCTCCTGTTAGAGGAAGTTTATATAACTAAGTAAACAGAAAAATACAAGCACAGAATGACTAGAAAGCCTCAAAGGATCAAGGATAAAATGAACAAACAAATCTACCCTACCATTCCATAACAGCATGTACACAGACAGTGACTTACTGCGTTCTTCAGGACATAAGAACCCCAAATGCATGTATGCCAGTGCCACCATTGGTGTGAGACAGCTGATTTCTGTATGCCCTCCTTTTCTACAGTCCTTAGCACGGCGCTCTGTGTTGTCCAGGGACCAGAAATTTCTGTTCAGCAGAGCACTTGCATATGAGGTTTAACTGAAGATTAACAATAAGTATGCCCTCCAGTATTTTCATGAACACCAATGGATGCGAGCAGATCCCTGAAATTAAGAAGATGCTTTGCAGAAGTGAGACTGCAGTCATCAGAAAAGAGGATCCACACTGACATGGACCCCTGCGTATTGATACCTGGGACTTGCTACCCAGGACTTGAGCAACAACAGCCAGCCCTGCCTGCCTGCCGGTCAGATGGGTAGGATGAAAGATCCATTTAAGCACTGGCTGAGTCTCACAAACTCCAGTTGGGATTTCAAAGAAAGGAGATGCTCTTTTACACCCAGCACATGTTGCTTGTTTCTGTGCCAGAGGCTGAGGAATTGCATGTGCCTTTCCTGAAAGCCTAGCATAATGTCCATGTCGTTCTTACATCTTGGGATCAATGCTGTCTCGAACAAGCTAGATTTACTTCTCTTCTTGTTACTGCATGGGATTTTGCTAAGTAAGGCTCTAGAGTTTCGCGTGTGGAAATAGCCTTTAAAATCTGTGCTGATCATAACCAAAGTGAATGTCTGCCAGTGTCATTTTTGAGGGAGTAAAAACAACACCAACTATTCACAGTCGTAGACCCCCTCCTCTCTTTTACCCCCCTTTCCTTCCCCTATACTCTCCTCCCTAATGATAGAGAAACAGGACCGTGGATGTACGATCCATCGACGATTTTACTGTAGGTCTCTCCACCCATTCATGAGCACTATCTGTATCACTTCTGAGGTTTTTGTGCTAAGACCTTTAGCATTTCAACCAATCCAAGGCTTTTTTTGTTTGAACTGTAAACTCTTTGAGTCAGGGATTGTCTACTTCTCTCTGTGTGTTTATACAGTGCTGAAGACAATGGGGCTATTCTTGATTTATTATTAGGCACCACCATAACAAATCTAATGACAACAGTATGGACAACCTGCTCCCACCTGCGCTTCGATGTGAAGATTTGTAAAGTATCAGATCGCTGCTGGCAATCCCTCTATAACGTGAAACAACACCCACCTCCAACATCAAAAGTTAGAACATCTTTGTCTGAAAAAATTCATTCACATGATAACATCTGCACACTGTGTTCTGCTCAGAGGGAGAAACGTGTTTACGAATGCCAGTGAGGAGCTCGCTTACAGATGTGAATATGAATAGGCTGTGCCACGCAGGTAACTCTATTCTGATGTTGTCAGATCTGGTAACCTTGGGTACTGATGATAGCAATCAAGCCTGTATTACACATATAATCCTGGGTACCAAGGTCATCCATATTAACTTGCACCAACACAACCAAGCATTGCCTTCTGCTGATTGTGGGGTCATTGGCCACAGTTAGAGAGATCCAGTCAAAGGAAGATATAAGACTACAGGCCTCTGAGTGGGCTGGGATCACTATGAGAGGCTCTAGCGGTGTTTGCTGCAGAAAAACTTCATAAATCTGAGGTTATCACTTTGCTATATTTGACAACTTTCCTTTAGAACAAAGCTATCAGTTACAAAGGGCACTTGCAGTAGATGGTGAAGGATCTCAGGTGCTTCTGCTTTGGGGAAGCAGGTGACACGTCAGTCAATGGTCCCTCATCGTCACTGATATCTCTCATTCCACTAAGCATCAGTCCTGATTTGTCTCTCCCCAGATGACACAGTGGCTAGATTTAGATGGTGAGTACACATCTTATCTGATATCGTAAGTCCTATAAATAGTTATCATATCCATGTACAGTATCTTGCTGGACTATTTACAGCATGATCCGAAGCCCCTTGAAGCCAAGGGAAAGGATGCCATTTACCTTACAGGGTTTTGGATCAGGCCAATATAAACTCCTCACCTCTAGGGTATGTCACCACGCTCTTCCAGGCCTATCACAACGTGCATGGCAAACCATGGCTTCCATTTGGACCTGCTGCATTTTCTGGCTATGGGTAAATGATCTCAATGGGAGAGAGGAGGAGAAAAACACAGAATGAAAGCAGACAGGGACGAGAGTTGGAAGGAGTCCATCTTCTGCTTTGGTACATTTTCCTGCCTATGATAAGGGAAAAATTAGAAAGAAAAATGAAAAAGGGCAAGGTGAGAGCAGGTTAGGAGATATCTGGTGGGAGGCACCAAGTTCTGTGGCTTGAAGTCTGTTGTCTGCATTGAGATGCACTGGGTGAGTTTGTTTTCTTTGCTTAGTGTCTGTTATCATGTCTCCTACCTCGAAATGGGAACGGCAAGTCCTGAGAGGGCATCTACTCTCAGTCCTTCTGCACAGCACATGTACCAGCAGAATTAGGCTGTGTAAACTTCCTTCAGTGAAACTCTTGCAGCAGATAACATTATGATTTCTATAGCAGCAGGCAGGAGGAACAGGAAAAATGTCCCAGCTTGGAGGACTGGGTGATGGGCTGTTCTGTCACTCCTCTTCCAGCCCTGGCTTACTCATATATTCTGATATAACCAGCCAGTGAAGTCAGCATCAACAGTACCTGGGTAGTGCCTAAGGACACTACTAACCTGGTAAGATCCTTGTGCTTGGTGCTATACAAACAGAATGGAAGGATGGTTCCAGTTCCAGGCAAATTACAATCCAAATATAAACAAAAGGTAGGGGTTTGGGGAGAATGTATAAAAAATGGAACTGTTTTGGCCAGCACACTAGACAGTAGCTCTCATCTTTATCCAGCTTCCTGTAGGCAAAGCGGGGTTTGTATGACTGATCTGAAGGAGGTAATAAGGAGTATTTTCCCTGCTCATCTTACCATGCACCAATGAAAAAGCAGAGATGGGCATGTTGCAAAAATCTTCATACCTCTGTAACTCAGTGTTTTGAGGCAAACGGGGACACCTTTCATACCCAACCTTAGCAGGCGGGAAGGAGGCAGCCCTGATAACGAGGGAACTGATATCAGTGCCGTGGGCCACACCTGAGCATGGGACTGTGGGCAGGGAGGAGGGCCCTGCGGGGTCTTGTTGGTGGGACCAGGGGGCTGGGGAGACCCTCAGTGTCACGCTCGTCCCTCTCAGGGTGCAGGAAGAGGAGCCCAAGGCGGGCAGGGAGACCCACACCTCCTTCCTGCGGGCAGCAAGTGCTGCTGGGTGGAGGTGCCTCCACCGGCACACGTGGGCTCAGCTCCAGCAAGTCCAGCCCCAAGTCCACATGCTCACCAGGACTGGAAACCACCTGGTTTCTGCAATTAACCCTCACCTGGCCTCTAAACCCCACGCTCGGAGGGAGGGAGAAAGGGAGAAGGAAAAGGCAGTGAGGAATGTGGGGAAGTCGGAGGACAGGGAAAAGGGAGCAGCACGGCTGAGGCTGGAGAGTCAGGAATTTTCACTGCAAGCAGTAGCAAGGGACAACTGACAAAACCCAGGCTGAACAGGGGAGAGCTGGAACTGGCTGCAGGTGGGGAAAGGGCATGCAACAGGGTGCACAGCCTGCCTCTTGAGGCAGGGGTGAAAGCTGGCAGCAAGCAGAAATCCCGAAAGACAGCGCAAGAGGTCAAGAAAAGAGTCCAGGAAGGAGTGGAGGGAAGGGGTGCGGGTCGTGCCGGATGCTGCAGAGAAGGCTGTATGAACTCCTTCCCCCAGGGCTGGCAAACCTGCTCTCTCTGAATCGGTTTGTGCCCTGAAGCAGGAGGGTTAACTTCCTTTTCTGTTGCAATCCTAGCTAGTCTAACTGCAGATATTATTATTCATACAAGTATCTAATAAAGGATATGGTGTGGAGCAGCTGGAGGGGAGCTCTGGAAGGTGAATGATGTTAATAATGTTTTTTGTTGAGGACTGAGCACTGAGTTTAGGTCTTTTTGTGCTCATCTGTTCCGCAAATGAGACGAGATGGACGACAGAAGAGTGAACGAATAAAAATGCATGATCCTGTTAAAGACTGTGCCTCAGCAGTCAGGAGAAGGCAGGTAGCTGGACACATCCCTTGCTGCCAGCATCCCCATTTATCCCTGTCCATGGAGAGGAGACATCATTCCCTTTACCAGAACCTTGACTCATCAGTCAGTTTTTTTGTGCCAAAAAGTGGCTGCAGATACCTGGCTTCTATAAGTGGGATTTTTCAGGAAGTGGGAGACAGCCCAAACACCTCGGATAAAACCAAGCCAAGCCCAAGGCAGTGTTCTCAGTAGTCGTTCTGGAGAACATCAGCTTTGGTTTCTGCAGAACTACAGGGTCAGAGTCTTTGCTGCCTTTCCTGAACCCATGCAATCAAAAGGGAGAGGGGGATGACTTATTACCACAGGAGATGTAGTTCACTGCCTTTAATACTGCAGAAGTTACCGGTTCAGCAGCCAAACAAAAAGAAAGAAAAAATCATCACCAAATGTTTTGGTTTTGTTAGAAACAAGTCTCTTCTTTGGCTTCTTTGTTTTGTTGTGAAAACATTTTTAAAAATTTACTCCAGTCACCGGAAAGCTTTCAGTCAACTGAAAATTCAGCATGGTGATGAGTGAGTGCCGTCTTAAGCCGACATCTTGGCCACCTCCCAGATCTGGTCTCACACCCCCATGCACTCACCCCAGAGGTGAGTGACTCTCTAGGGCTTCTGCTGATGGGGCTCAAATCTGCAAAAATAATGAGTTCCTCCCTGGAGCAGAGTTTATACCTCAGGTGACTTCCCCCACCCCACCCCAGCATGTTCTAGCCACCAAGCCAGAAAAGTAGGCCCTCCCCCCTTGCTATATTAGTAGAAAAACTCGAAGTGCTCCAACAAGAGGTAAACCAGAAATGCCATCTTGGATACCCCTTAGCTCTGCAGCTACTTGACAAGGGGGAGACCCCAGTTCACTGTTAGCTGATCTTCTAGGACAGCCCATTTCCTCAGCAATGAGCTATTCACAGGGAAGATTTCACCACTCCAGAAGCTGGTGGAGGATGATTTGTGTCATCCATCCCTCTGTCTGCCTTTAGGCTTTCATTGTGTTATTTTTGCATGCACAGTCCAGGGTTTCTTTGGTCTTATTTACGCAACCCTCAGAGAGTCTGCTTGAAACCCAAGTCCCTGAGGAAGACTTAATGATAAGGTTTAGAGGGCTCTTCTCTTTTGAACTTCAGCTCCTCCTCCCCACACTGCTTTGCTCTCGACTGGCATTAGGTTGGTCAGTGTAAAGGCAGGGAACACAGCCAGGGTAGTCACCGAATCCAGCCTCAACTACATGGCAACAGATCCCTGCCAAACACTCATGAAAGGAAGCTCTTCCATTGACACCACCGGGAATTTAGTTCATGGATCATCAGATGTAGTTGCTACCTCAAGCTTTACTCTGTCTTGTGAGTGACTCCCATTCTAGCTGTAAACAGTTCTGCCTTTGGTGGCTGTGCATGACTTGGCTGCCACGGTAATACACACATAAAAATGCTCCAGGTACAGCTGATCTGGCAGCAAGGGTCTATGTCTAGTGTGTGCATTGCCCAGGGCAGCAGATCTGCACTTAGCATAGCAATTCAGGGAAGCTGGAAAACAAAAAAATACTGCTGCACACTGTCTAAAGAAACTAGTTTTAGGAGTGACCTAACTGTGTAAACCTGTCAAAGCAAGTCACCTCGTGGTTTATTAAAGTGGATAGAGGTGTAGGTAAGTGGGTAGAGCTGTAGAGTAGATAAAGGCCATTTACTTTTAGTGACCCAGGCTTTAGACTACTGTTGCTTTTACCAAACATGCTGTGAGGGATTTGGAACCCATCTCTGGAAAATTTAACTAACTAACTAATATATTTTAGCACAGTAAAACATAATCACAGGTTTTCGGGCTCCTCTTTGGGGCACCTCCTGAATTGCTACACCTCTCCTCTCCTCTCTTCTCACCTCTCCTCTCTTCTCCTCTCCTCTTCTTTTTTTCTTTAGTTCTGACACTTGGAAAATGCATCTGGATTTTCTAAGGGTGCCAGCATTTGGGGTATGATATTTGGGTAAATATTCACATATTGTTTTCAGACAGTAAAATATTCTATTTCCAGGGTGAGCAACCTCTACAGTTCTGGATGCAACCTATTTCCCAAGATACACAATCAGAAGGGACAGGCTCACATCCTTAGCCTGTCCAAAAGGTCTTCTTTACACTAGCTGCAGTCTGCTCCAGGAATTCTGGTTCTCCATTGTCTCAAAACTTCCAGGGTAAAGCTCCTCGCTCCTTACCCTGCAGCCTTCTTCCCTGCTTAGTGCTGGCAAATGCGACTGTGCTATTACAAGTGCTGAAGTTGGCTGCTTAATGCCACACAGCACCTTGACAGGTTTCATTTCAGGTGCTTGATGAACTCACACATGGCAAGCTTTACTCTGCTTAATTGTCATGCTTTTCTATAATGAAGTGGAAAAGAATACCAGAGCAATTACCATTGCCCAGATGACTCAGGAAACTGGTAATGAGATGGAGAATCTCTCACCACTGGGTTACCAGATCACATGTAAGTTAGGTGTGGTTTCATGACCACCCTGAGCCAATCTAAGTCCAGCTTTTGCCAAAATGTGTAGCATTGTTCTCCTGCCCCTGTCCATGAGTTCCCATCCCTTCCCTTGTGCCAGCTGTAGGGCTCATGCATCTGGGATGATGCAGCTCATGCATCTGGGATGATGATCCAGCTAAATGCTCCACCCAGCAGAAAACAGGAAAAAAGGGAAGAGTTCCCTCATCTGTCTGAGTCCCCTGATCTGTCTGACTGCTCAACCACACAATCACCAAGGCACACAGGCCATGGGGTGGGAACACATGATGTAGGGCTGAGTCACCCCTTTCAGATGTAGTACAGAATTAGATTGCCTTAAGCCAACGATGAAAGCAGAGAGGAAAAAAAAAATCTTTTTCATCTAGGAATTAAAAGTCTATCCATTTGTCATCATTACGATATCTGATGTCTTTACAATAATTACTACAAAGCTAAAGGATGGGGCTCATGTCTGCTCATTTATCCAGCTAGTTTAAGCTAGTTTCTCAGATCCCTCTAATCAATGGAGAGAGAAGCTTCCAGAGGAGGATGCATCTCATACAAAGATGGGTGTTTAAGGGGACTGAGACATCTTCTGAAGATCAAAGAATCATCGAATGGTTTGGGTTGGAAGGGACCTTTAAAGATCATCTAGTCTAACCCCCCTGCCATGTGCAGGGACATCTTTCACTAGATCAGGTTGCTCAGAGCCCTGTCCAACCTGACCATGAGCACTTCCAGTGATGGGGCATCCACAACTTCTCTGGGCAACCTGTTCCAGTGTCTCACCACCCTCATCATAAAGAATTTCTTCCTTATATCCAATCTAAATCTACCCTCTCAGTTTAAAACTGTTACCCCTTGTCCTGTCACTACAGGTCCTGGTAAAAAGTCTTTCTCCAGCTTTCTTATCAGCTTCCTTTAAGTGTTGAAAGGCCACAATAAGGTCTCCCCGGAGCCTTCTCTTCTCCAGGCTGAACAACCCCAACTCTCTCAGTCTTTCTTTGTAGGAGAGGTGTTCCAGCTCTTTGATCATTTTCATGGCCCTCCTCTGGACCTGCTCTAACAGGTCAGATGCTCTTGACTATAGAGTAAATTCCAGCTCCATCCCCAGGACACCTGTATTTCACATCTCATCTTGTTCTTGACTGGAGTCTGACTCAGAAATCTTTACTCTCTGGGGACCAAGCTGAAGAGTGCAAGCACCCTCCACATTGATGTATTCCTGGTGAATGCCTGTTCCCCTTCACCTCTCCTCCCCTCCTGCGCTGGCACTGCACCTGCACGGGCCTAACATTTCTTCAGTGAGCTTTGGCTCAGACTTGTAAGGCCAGCAGCAGGTTCACAGAGGTAGGGTTTGTGACGTCATAGCGATCGTCCCAACAAGATGACATCATAAACGCCAGCTTTGTTCTGCCCTGATTTCTGTCTGCAGCAGACTAAGCAGGGACAAGTGCTGGGCATGAGGTACCCCAGCTTTCTGAGCTCTGCCTGAGGAAATGAGGCAGAAGTGTATCCTTCCAGAGAGCAATTGATTTGGGGGGGCAGAGGGAAGAGACGTTATTTTATTAATAATTTTTTACAGCCGTTTTCCCTCCGGAAGTCCTTTTCTGCTATCTTAGGGCAAGGTCTAAGCGTGTATAACTTAAAAGATCTGGTATGGAGATTTTGATCATAATGACTTAATTAAATGAGGTGTTTGGGGAGTTTAATATTACATCGTTGCTGATGACTGGCTGATTGTTTTACTTGCCTTTGATCAACTGTGTGAGCGGAGGGTCATCCCAATCACCGCGGGCCTACAGTATCCGTCATCACCCCTCAGTCCTATTTGTCTTGCGTGTGTATGCAGAAGGCCTGCTTTTGATGAACTGTGAAAAGAAAGATGAACTGTTGTAATGAAAACATTCCCTCCCCAAGATCCTCTTTAGACAACATTCAATTGGTTTGACCTTGTCCCCTCTCACAGAGGACGGTAATGATTCCTGCAGATGGCTGGGTCATTCCTTGGACACTTGGGAGCAAGGGAGCGGATTCTCCATCTGCGTTAGCTCTCCAGCTATGCAGGCTGCAGCTGGGAAATGCAAGAGCAGCACGGGTAGACATACCTGAGATAGTTGTCATCTGGCTGTTTGGAGTCCTCATAGATGTCCTGGGCTGCCTATTTATACTCGGGGGACTTTACCTAGGCTTGTTTTGCTCATGGCACGCGCATACACTAGCTAGCCAGAGAGAGCTGGATCTCTCAGGGCTGCAGTCTCCTCTCTGGCTGAAGCAATGGCATGGTCTGAGGGAAGCCATTCGAGATGTCAGTCTGGCTTCCCTTGCCCATCTGCCTTGTAGGCAGAGGTAAGCTGACATATTAGTAAATGGTCTGCTAGCTGAGCTAGTGGTCTCCTGCCTTAACTCCCTCTTGCTCCCGAAGAGGCAGCCTTCTCTGATTATGTCACATTTAGAAAAGTGACATAAGAGCTGGTGATGAACACAGCCTTCATGTCCCTTGAGGCAGTTTTAGGGAGATGAAATCCCTGGATCAGCCTTGGGAAGATGTCCCTGTCACTCTGTCAGCTGAAAAGGTGACCGTGTTGGAAATGATTGTCCATTCATCATCAGGGGAGGAGAACAGAAAGACTTTCCAGTACTTTTACAGCTTAATAAAAGAGAGTGGAAAGAAACAGCTCTGTGTATTATAAGGATTTTAAAATATTTGGAAGCTAAACTGGTAACTGCATACTTGGAGGCATCAAAGGGCACATGAACCCTGGTACAAACACTTACTAATGGCCTGTGCCTGGCCTGAAGAGTTACAGTGAGTGTAAGCAAGGAAGAGAAAGGATAAATGGGGAAAAGAGAGCACACGAGAGTGATGGGACTTGTCCCATGTCACACACCCAGACCACAAAACTGGAAGCCCAAACAGCCCCAGCTGGTGTCCTATTTGTGAGGCCACTGAGTCTAGCCTAGTGGCCCTTGAAATTCTTGTCTGTAGCTAAGGTCAGTCTCCAATTCCACCTGACTAGTCTGAGGATATCATGACACATCAAGCTCTTGGCAGGCTCATAAGCTGGTCCACAGGTCCTCCAGCAGCACTGTCAAACCCACTTCAAGGCAGTTTATCTTTTTCAGAGGTGCAGTTATCCTGTCCTCCTGTGGCCGCTCCAAAAGGAGCTGCAGCTACTTTAGTGATGTAAGTCTTGCCTGTGGAAATATGCACAAATGAAGTGCATGTCTACTGGCCTAATCCTGCTGGTTTCCTTGTACTTCCTCCATTTCAGGAGTTTCATGAAAATACAGTCATCGCGTGCACGGCAGTTAGTTATAAGACAGCCTGACACTTGGGCACAGGCCAAATACTGACCGTTCTTGCTTTGTCATGCTTCAGTGAAGCAAGAATGCCACCCTTTCTCTAGGAAATAGCACAGCTACCAGCATCTTGGTACCTATAATAAGAAGCCTTTTGCCAGATGCTGCTATCTGCAGCTCAGGGTGTTAGGGGTGGGCTTTTCTGCCTAACTCGGCAGCACAGGATCATGTAGGCATGACTCATTTAATCAGTTTAATCATGTTCCTTTCCATTTCAGGTGCCTTGGATATTACTGCCTGGGCTGGCCTCACTTTCTCTTGACCTCTGCCAGAGGCACATGACAGTTTAGTCACCTGGAAGACTGCAGCCCTGTCATTTATCTGAAGTCAAGGGCTCCGTACCGGGGTATTCCAGATTGACTGGTCCCAGTGGGATATGAGAGCAGCCAGTATGCTTCACTCTTGTACCAGCCCCACGGTTTGCTCCATAGAGCATTAAGCCTGCAATGCGCCATCACTGTCCCGGGTGAACAGTGCTTCCGGTGGAGGTTTGCAGATTTAGCGACATTCATTCAGGCAGAATTCCTCAACAACCTTAAAAGATGTTTAGCCTCAGCAAGAGCTGCAGTACTAGGTGTGCAGCTGGCAGGAGTGGTAGTCGGGGAAAGATCAGGCTTGGGATTCCCCTGCAGGATTTTCTCCAGACAAAGAACCTTACCCAAACATGGTTGTGTAAGAGAAGAAGAGGTCCCTCCAACCGGCATCTGAAGCGGTGCGATGAGGCTAAAACCCTGAGCCGGATTCGTGAGGCAGCTGTGTGGGTAGCAGCAGTTTGTGGTGCGTGTGGCAACAGGCACTGAGAGATTACTTGCTCCAGTAACTCGGGCTGGGTGTTCAGGACCCAAAGTAAACACGTGAGCTGCAGTGCTGTACAGAGGCTTAATACCCGATATTCATAAAACACCTTTCATTCAGCGGCATTTTAAAGCATTAGTACATCCTGTGTACATGGAGCAGAGGGCGAAGCTGAACTTGGTAACCTTTGCCCCAAGCAGCGGTGGGAAGAACAACCAGGTGTTTATGCAGTGCCTGAACCCCGGGTGCACCAGATGGACCCTGCACTGGCTCTGGCCCTGCGCCGCGTGCATGGTTCCCGACCATCTGGGATCCAGGTGATCCATGCTCCCAGAGACAAGGTGGGCACACACAATGTGACCTGTAGTCACATCGGTTGCGTTTGTGAGAGAACACAAAGGAGTTAGGTGTCCGGGTCTTGCTGGGAGGAAGACCCCCAAGTATCAAAATAACGGAATGCTTTGGCATGCCCCTAAAGATCCACCAGAAACACAATCCCAAAAGAAAACTAAACACTGAACGCGATCAGCAAAATCATTTGACATTTCATTGGACAACACATGAAGGTCGCAATCCCACTGCCCAGGGTACGCACCTCTCTGTCTCGCTAAGTATTTCTAAAGCATCTGATGGCATTGTTATCCCAGCCCTGACTTGGTGCCAGCACTAGACTAGTCAGCAGGAAAACTTTCTCCACCCTCAGTGTGCGCCAGCAAAAATGTTCAGAAGCCACGTGCATATCCCAAGTATTAGGCTACTGACTGAGAGCACCAAGCACAGGTCCTCTGAGCACAGAAAGCCCTCCAGCTGCCTGGAGAGGGGAGTGGAGAGAGACAAAATTCCCCAGGAGCTGCCATCTTGGAGACGTTGTTCTACCAGACCTGTATGTTTGCAGATGTGCAAAAGGAAGGATACAAGGATTGATGTGCATCATTTGAAAATGATGCATATTTGATTTCCTAATTTTCAAGAGGCCCAGTATATAAACCCCTCAAAACCTCCCTCTGCAGTTGAAACTTTCTCCCTGGTGGAAAGTTACCTTTAGGTGCAATAACAGAACCAAGGGTATGCATCGTTTACATTAAGCTGGCTAACATTTGTCAAATAATTAGAGAAAGACATAGCTGTTCCTCTGAAAGTATTTTTGAAAGTATTTCCATTTTTTTCCATAGCCTTAATTTCTGGCATTTGTTCTAGATTTTTTATTTGCCATTTCCCTTGATCAGCATAGCCACATGATGAGTTTTTCAAAAGCAGTAATAAAAAAGAAAACTTTGCTTGCAGGAAAATGTTTAATTTGAAATCAAGAATTTCACATTCTTATTTTTTCAAGAAGAGAAAGATGGATTTAAAAATCTATGCAACTAGCAAATCCATGGAAAAATAAGCACCTTTGAAAGCTACAGAAATTCAAATTTATTGCTGACCTTCAAAACTTTGCAGATGAAAGAAAAAATACCCACCCATTTCTAGATTTTGGTGAAATTAGAAATTGCATGCCTCTGCACTCCCAGATGAATGTAAAATCTCACACCTCATCAGCATTTATCATTATTCCTACTTAAAAATGGGTCTGTCGCAGATGAAGTGGAAGGTCGAAGGAGCTCGCTGCCCCTTGGCTGGTGCGCGTGTCTCAAAGCTAAATTCCAGAAGAGTCACAAAAGAGGACAAAAGGACACAGAGGAGCAACAGAAAGGAGCTGAACTTGGAAACAGGGGAGAGCTGCTCTCTGTGGGGATGTCTGAAATGCCTTTTAATTCTAAACTAGCCTGTGGTGCTTGCGCCGGCTTAGCTGCACAGATTTCCACCTGTCAGTCCCCGGCTTGTTGCAGCGAAACCGAGCTCTGACCTCCCGGAGGGAGCAGCATCACGGGCGGCTGCAGCCCGGGGAGCCCCAGGCCACCGCTGCCATCCAGCCTCCCCCTCCTCCCGCACTGACCCACGGCAGGGCACTCCTCTGGGCAAACGCCGGTTGCATAATGCTGCCTCATTAAAAATGGACAGGATTACAGAAAAGGAAGGGCTAAAAATACAGGCTCAATGAACCTGCTGAAAAGGGAGCTTCTTTGCCGGGTCTTAAACCCCTGCTCGCCTCACAGTATTTATATCTGTGAGGGCGCACACACTGCTGTTTTACACAGGTCTAATATATGCATGGCAATGTGCCCTTGGCTTTTTCTTTTTATTTAATCTTTGACTTGACAATGTTGGAACTTGCTTCCCCGTGAAACCAGAGAAGGAGGGATTGTTGTGTGCGTCAGGTTTTGCTTTTGTTTTGTTTCTCTCCCTTTTTTTGAGTTACATAAAGAAACTCAGCAACTCTTGGCTGGTCCTAAGTGCTCGGGTGTCTGATTCTGTCTGCTGGGGCATCAAGGTGTTCCTCAGTGCAATGACCACCATGCTGGCCACCACTGGAAGAACGGTTTAGGATGTTGCTGAGGGCAGCTGGTCCAGCAGGGAGCCTTATTTTTCACATCAGCTGAGAAACCTGCCCTTCAGGCTTATTTGTTTGCATCTGTAACTCCCTTAAAGGGGAGTCCTTGTGGTGTCTTTGGGATTTTCTTCTGGACGATTTCTGGACAACTCCCCTAAATCCCTTCTCCCATCAGACAACAATCCGTAAAACCAGATAGTGACCTGGTTGCAAAACACCTACCAGAGAATTAAGCATCAGCTTTGTGACTTTCTGCATCGATAACAGAAATCATACAAAACTGAGCTAGAAAAAACTTTTAAAGGTCATCTTGCCCTTCCACCAGCCTCCAGATAGGATCATCCTTGCTGAAGGTTCTGGAGCTGAGATAGTTATCTCAGCCTCTGCTAAAGCCTTCCCACAGCAGCGCTTTCACACAGCAAACCATCCCAGCGGTGCACAAGTCTCACAACTGGAAAATGTCTCTTAACGACTCACCTGAAATCCCTTTGTTGCACTTTAAACCTGTTACTTCCTTTCCTGTCCCCAGCAGACATGAAGAACAGCTTATCCTTCCTCCTTGCAGTAGCCTTTCACATACTTGAAGGGTGTTATCACGTCTACCCGTCTTCAATTCCCTAGACTAAACAAACCCAACTCTTTCAGTCTTTCCTCACAGCTCATGTTTTCTAGCCCTCTGATCACTCTTGTTCCTGCCTGCTGGACTCTCTCCAGTTGGTCAACATCCTCTCAAAGTCTGAAGCTCACAAGTGGATGCAGATTGATTCAACAGGTTACTCCAGGCCAAAGGACAGAGGGGAGTAGTTTCAAAGTTGGGGGATCCTTACCACGAATGACCTATTCACTCCAGCTGTGGCACCTCTGTAAAACTTGGCTCTGGGTCAGACTGGCAGTCTCCCGGAGAAGCAGCAGATTCATAGATGAATATCAGCACCTCAGGTTCATCCTGGAACCTAACAGGCAGCTGTAGCCAAAAAAAAAAACCAACAAAAAAATACCACTAGAACTGGCAGAGTGGACTCACTGCACGAGACACTTCCTGATAAATGTGCTGTTAAATTTGCTTCTGCTTCAGTTTCTGGATAGGATGAGGTGCTCTGAAGAGCATGTGAAGAACAAAGCATCCTCTAACAGTCTGTAAGCAAAGTATTCAGGGACAAGTGGCATTGCCCTGCTGTCACAGAAGAGGAAGTTCTTCCCTTTCACGTCCCAAGGCTTATTCTTCGGGTGAGGAAATATGCCAGTATGTCTATACTGCATTTCCAAAAAGCTCAGAGCAAACCCCAGACTAGTCTGTACATTCAGCATAGTACAAAGCCTGAAGGGAGGTGAGCTCCCTTTTGAAATCATGCCATATTGCCCTCTGAGTAGGGAGAACAGGCTTGGTCACTGGACCACACTGACACAGCTCTTTTGCTCCTGGTCCCGCCATTAGCTCTGTGGCCAGCACTGGGATCTTTGCAGCATGCTTCATCGCATGGTGCAGACGTGCCCTAAGGAGCTCTTTGGGTTTGTGGGAAAGGTTCTCACTCCTAGAGTCAGTTTTCAAGGCAGCAGGATTTCTGTCTGGTTTCATTGTCATGTTGCAGACTTTTTTCCCTGGAAATTGCTCTTTCCAAACTCTAACCTTAACATCCCTCAAAGAGCTTGCCCTTCATGAGCCAAAATCTTTAGCTCCTGTCAAGTGAAGACAATAGAAGGACGTGTTAAAACAGCCACGCTGCTACACCTCAGGCAAGGCTCAGCTCCACTCTTTTCTGGGGAACTGCTCAAATACATATTGGCTAGGATTTGTGCCAAGATTTTTCAGTTAATATTTGCAAAATTTAATCACAACAGCCCAGATTCTGCATTGCCTTAATCCCATTGAATTGTTCCTTAGTCTGCAGCGAGCGCCTCCCGTTTCAATTAGACCATTCATGGTTATGGGCACTTTTGAATAAGAAGGGATCAAAACCTGATTCTGGAAATCTGATTGCAGAACGCCTTCATCCAAACCAAGGCTGCATTTCAGCTGCCCAGTCCACAGCATGTTATAAAAAGGGAAGATTTAAATACGCACTGTACTGGACCATTGTAGCAAAAGACTGTGAGGACCAAACTTGCTTGAAAGAGGAGATGAGTGTAGACTGGCTCTTTGCAAAGCATCCCCCTGAAAAGCTCCCTTTTTAAAGAAGAGAGATCAAACCAGGGAAACAAGCGGTACCTACCCCAGGAGGCAGGCTTGCCTCCTGAGTGCCAGATAATAATAAACAATGTGTTTGTAATCCACATCACAGATACAATGGCATTTTCTTTGACATCAAATGCTAAGGAGGGAGTGAATAGTTCCGTAAAGTGCTTTTTCCAACGCAGAGTGAAAGATCTTTCACCAGAGAGAGGATGATCTCTGGGGATGGTTGTTCCCATCTTTTCATTTCACATCAGCATGAAGAATACAGCAAAAAGGAGAAGTGTTTATGTACCTAATACTGCATAATTTCAGGAAGAAAAGAGATTCAACTACGGCTAAAATGAGTCAATAAAAAAGACATATGCAGGAAGGGGGAGAAACTGAATGGGAAAAAGCTTGGAATCAAAGGGTAACTATACTTCTTTGCACCGAGTGTTTTTAATTCAGCCTGAAAGCTCCTTTCAAACCTAAGGATAAAGAGGGGTAATCCCACCTCCTCCTAGAGGGCAGCTATGGTGGGATTCGGGCAGCAACAGCACAGGGTGGTCAGGGAAAATCAGGATCCATGCATCTCCAGCGGGAGGAAATTAATTCCAGCAGAACAGAATTGACTCAGTTATAATTTGACCAGATCACTCTATATCACTCCTCCACAAATACCAAATGCTGTCCAGAATGATCTTTCGTGCAACTAAATAGCCTGGGCTCAATCCTGTGCCCCACCGAAAGATTAGAGGGCAGGCTTAAACTTAACTGCAGGATGTTTTAATTCTCTGTATTAATGCCACCTTTTAAAAAGTGCAATGGGTTTTATTCGCTGGTTATTTCCTAAGGCCACATGTTGGCTCAACAATCCTGGGTTTCACTGAAACACCTGCTCTTTACGGGCTCCGCTGACTGAAGGACAAGGTAATTAGGTAACTTACCCAAAGGTCACATGGTGAGTAAAGTAGGATTAGCACTCAAGTTCCTCCTGGCAACTAGTCCTGTGCTGCGACAATTAGAAAAGGTTAACCATCCTCTTTTAGCTTTTGTTTTCCATCTTCCAGAATGGGGCAGCACGTACGCAGGGCTGGGCCGTGTTACATTGCCTCAGCAGTATTTTGGAAAAAAAAAACCCACAAAACAAGCAAAGAACTCACCCCAAAAAGGGCTTTGAAAAGTCATCATATCTGGTAGGATGTGGTGCTTGAGAGGGAATGGAGCAAAACAGTGGATTAAGCTAAGCACACTGAATATGAATTCTGGAAAATGCCCCACTCCCTCATTAATCCCCGAGCACAGACCTTGCACGCCCGCTGCTGTGCAATGCTTTGTCATGCTGCTGCCCGCCTTCTGCTCAGAAGTCGCCCTGGCTTCCCTTGCCCATCTGCCCTGCAGGCAGATGTGAGCTGGCAAATATTAGTAAAGGATCTGCTAGATGAGTTACAGATCTCCTGCTTTAACTCCTGCTTGCCTGAGACCTCTTGCCTGAGTCCCCTGTGCTGGCATGGCCAGGCCAGGCCTGCCAGCTGGCATAAACCTGTGTAGAAACCAGCTGCATTGGAGTCCCTGGCCACATTGCACAGCGCTGTGCACATGTGTGTACCTGGTGCCATTTTGGTCCTCAGCAGGACTGGTCTGGTCACGCCATTTTTGAGCAGGCACGCCTGGGAGCACAAGGGAGCAGTCTTCCATGCACGCTGGTCTGCACCCACAGCCCACTGGTCTCTTCTCCAGCATCTCTTCACCTGCCTTGCCTAGATCCCCATATCCTTGTACTTGCAGGCTACGAAGGAGAAAAGATGCTGCAAAGGAGCACAGGCCTCTGTCCGTCCCCATCCTGGGGGGAGCTTGTGCTATCCTGAGCTGAAGAACACCCTGTAACTCAGCTTGGATCTGCGTGGGTCAACACCTAATCTCCCACAAAATGCCTGATCCTTCTCAATGAGTTGTCCAAGTGCCTGAGCAGACAGCTTTCTGTCTTGATTTGGTGGCAGCCTTGAGGGGACACAGCTCTGGTCTTCCTTCTTTGGGGGAGTTTTGTGCTGCTTTTGGCAGGAAGGCATAAGTAATCTAAAGAAAGGACTTCTGGGTGTGCCAGGGCACATGGTCCCTCCACCCACAACCTTGGTGGCATCTGGATAACAATACCACCACAGAGAGGTTCTCAGGGATTTTTGGGACCACTGGCTGTGGCCTCTCCTCCACCAGCATGATTAAAAAGAGCAAATGTGTTTTATCTTGGAGAGCAGTGACGGATTTTGGCTCTGGCTGGGGATGAGATGTGTATCACCTGATGAGACATACCTCGTTCCCATGCTCTGTGTCCTTAGCTCTCAATGCCATCTCCTCGTGAGTCTTCCCATTGGCCTAAGCAGTGTCCCTGAAGGCCAGGAACCTTGGCTGTTTCCAAGCAAGGTCAGCAGGCTCCCTCCAAGGAAGGTGGATCTTCTGAGTCCTCCTCCAGCCCCTCGAGTGCTGCACCTCCCTCCTTCTCTTGCTGGTGAGCAAGATCAACTGGTGAAGATCAACTGCTCATCATGTTGCTGGAGCTCACTGAACACACTTCACCCACAACCTTCAGCAGGAGTGTACGTGGGATGGGCACTTACCTGCCATCCCAGAAGGGACAGAGGGCAGTGTACCTGGGTGCTATAGTCTCCTCTCCTGCTGTAAGTACAGCCTTAGGGTAAAGGGTTGAAATGAAAAAAAATCCATTCACCCATTGCATTGTGCAATGGCAGACAGCCATTTCTCTGCCTGCTAGCTGCTTTAAAATCAGGTAGCTTTATCAGCTGAGAATTTACTGGACCATTCATCAGAAGCAGCTGTTTCAGAGTCAGCCAGGGACCACCTCCCAAATACTAGTTGTTCGGGATTTGCATAACTTAAATTCACAGCCATTGAGAGTATTTGCAAAAGCAAGACTTGCGCCTAAGCTGTGAACAGAACAGCTTCACTTTAAAAAGTCAGCTCATGTTTCTCGTGTGTTAGAAAGAGCACCTGTTTAAACTATGCAGATCTGACTAACAGTGGGCATGTTTTGGGCACTGACCCGTTAATAGAAAGGGTGGGGCTTTGCAGTCATTAACAGCAATCAGCAACTGAAACAAACACAATGAAAAAAAAATCAGCATTTTCTTTAATCCAAGGATAGGCAGGAGGGTAAAGATCATGACTGAAATAAACCTGTAACACACCATGCCTCATCCCTGGTTGCTGGCCTTCTGACATGCCCTCCACCCAGAGGCAAGAACCTCAAAACACATTAACCATTTCTATTCCTAGAGAAATCCCTAGTACTAAACGGTAGCTAATGACCCTGAACTGGCAAAACGGTCCAGACCAAGACATTGTAATTGGAGTACAACACTCCCACACTAAAAATTTGTACTATTCCCTCTGAGACCTTTTCATAAACCTTGATTAAAAGTCCAAGAAGAAGGAACAAACTTTCTCTGCACGTTTTCACCAGCAAGCAGTGTTGAGGGGCTTGGATGTTTTGCCACCTCCTTCTCACTTCTTGCAGAAAGGGCTGTCGTAGCAAATGTTTCTGCCCATCTGAATTGCAGATCTCCCCCAGCCAGCTCCCCTGCCAGCCGTGTCCCCTCACAGGTGCTTTCAGCATGGTCCTTTTGTTCTCCCATTCATAAACTGCTGTGCAAGCAGGACAGATCGCTGATCAACAGCTGTCTATCTGCCTTTCTCTGAAAGCAACCGTCTGTGTGCCACCTAAAATAAGTGACTGGGGCTACCCCCTCACGTACAGCTCTGAGGACATCACCGAGGCAGTGAAACCTTGGGTGGCTGCCCGCTCCCAGGGCCAGCCCTGGCAAATGCAATTCTCATCTGCTCCACATACTAGCATTATCTGTCTCAGCAGCCCAAAGGGCTTCAATGCCGAGTTCTGTACACCTTCTGAAATAGGCAGTGGTATCTTCCACAATCAATAAGCTGAGAAAATATGGCCAGTACCTGCAACAATAGTGATCAATCACCAAAAAACTGAAGGGCAGAAAGCACTTGGATATGAACATGTGTACAATTTACACAGTACCTTGACTTTGTGCTGGACACTTAATACTTTTGGAGAGCTCTGGTGTTAYGGGACTCTGTAAGCCACGTAGAGCCCTTGCTGTATCACAGCCATGTATGGCCGCTTGAGACTCAGCAATGTGTCATTAAAGGTCACCAGCACCACAGACAATACTTTAATATACAGTTATTTTGGGAAAGATCAAACCTATCAAAAATAATAGATTTTTCACTACATCAAAGATAGTTTACTGACATTCAGTGAAGCACATCTCCTTAGATCCTGGAGAAAGGAATGAGCCTCATAAAATAATAAATATCTTTGCATTTTATCTCTTGATGCCTCTATCTATGGAGGTATTTATACGGCCCCCATAACTAGTCTCTGGCCATTTACCTCGCCTGATTAGAGTACAGACATGATTTGTGCGCAAAACCAAACTCATTTTCTTAAAACAGCTTTATGAAGGAGAGACAAACCTGTTGGTGGAGTGGAGTTAGTCAAAGAACATTTTGCTGCAACAAGGTTTTTTTGTTTAGCAGGATGCTGCTTGGTTGGTGCCGTGAAATTTAAAGGATTTATCTCTTAAGATACAACAACAAAACCAATCAAAACACCAGGGGCCTGAAACTTGACTGTATTTCAGATCTTTTGCAGTAGAGCAGAGGAGTTCATATGCCTGAGTCTTTGGTCACTGGCAAATTCCCCATGGGGCAGGAATATCAACAGAAGAGCTGTGTATTGCTGCTCTTATAATCCTCTTTGCAGAGAGGTTGGACAAATGTCCATGACCAGACCCGTGGTCTACTCCAGCTATTCCCAGCTGCCAGAGGAGGCTTTTGTGGCATGGCTGAGCAAACCCTGAGGCTGCTCTGACCAGTGAGATATATTCATGCCTGCCCCAGGGGTTATGGGGAGTGCAAAGGTAACTTCAGAGACCACCATGGGGGAGAGCAGACCCTCTTCTGCTCACTGAGCTTTGGAGCAGAGAGCTGCCTGTATTTCAGGCGGCGGTAATCCTTTGGAGAAGAGCTTTGTTCATCACAGGTGTGCCCAGTTTCGCTTCACAGGCTGGCCAGCACAGCAAAGGGGACAGATGCTGCCAGAGTCACCAAGACAGGGGTGGTGGGCTGGGCACCCTCTCCCTGCTCCCCAGGGGCTGGGGTGACCCCACCTGTGGGCTGGGCTCCAGGCGAGCCTAGACCTGGCCACCATCCTCACCAGGTGACTGCGTCACCCTCCCGGAGAGGGGAGCGGCATCCACTGTGGGGCTGGCTGCGGGGGGCTCTGGGGAGAGCCCACCACAGCCAGGGGAGGCTGGGGAAGGTGGCTTTTATCCCCTCTTATCAGCACACCAGAGGTTACTCCCACTGGGGACTTGGCAGCTCGGCAGCCGCAGGCCTGGCTGATGGGGGCAGGAGGGATTAGCATACAAAATCTCTTTCAGGAAGATGTCCCCTGGAACTGGAAGCATGTCATCATGTCACCGACAGTGCCAGGCTGCCGCAGCCTGATTACCCTCCTGTCGCCGGAGCACAGCCCTTTCGTGGGCCTGGGAGGGCCTCCCATCTCCCGCCGTGCTGCAGGATGCCCTGGCCGGACCTGATGTCCCCGGGGGTGCGCAGGGGTTCCCTGGCTCCAGCATCCCTCACCCCTCTGGCTCCATCCCTGCTGGCATCCCCTGCGTGCCTTGCAGCAGGGCTGCCCGCCCTGGCTCCCCCCACCAGCAAGCCGCCCGTCCCTGACCCGTCCCCAGGCTGCTGCCCCAGCTCTGGGCTGCACTGCTGAGCCTCCCCCCGTACCCACGCCCTGCCGCTGGAAGGGGGGAAGGTCGACAAGCGCTGAGGTTAAATGGGGCAGTCCGTGCTTCCGTGCTTTTGCAAAGGGAGGGGAATAAGCTGTTACCTTCCTGAGCATGAAAGGCCACTGCCCTCAAAAGAAAGCCTGCACAATAAATAATTTCTGAGGATTATTGGGCAAACCTTGGACACGGGAACGTGGAAGCCAGCGGCACTGCGAAACATCCCCCCGTCCTGACCTCTGAAGCAACACCACAGTCTCTGTTGTTTTCCAAAGCAACACACCTGCGCTTTCAGATGATCCCAAATACCAGGATGCCTCCGCCATTGACTCAGAGATGCCACTCACAGGCACAGAGGGACTCAAGAGGCCATAAGACCTTCCTTGCAGTTCTTTCTTTTTGCAGTGCTTTGCAGTGCTTTCGTCCCACAGAAAGCTGGACCGCCAAAACCAGACACAAAACCTCCCACAGAAACCCCTTTCAGGCTCCGGCTCAGCATGCCACCTGCCGTCACGTTCCCCTGCATCTCCCCAACTGTTCTCAGGAGGCTCTCACAGCAGATGCACCTGGGCTGCCGCCAAGTTGGCATGAAGTTTGTATGAATCTCGAGACATTTTATGACCTTAATAATGTTTAGCTGAAATAAGTGGGGCTGTTTACATCCCAGGCCCAACCTAGCTGAAAGCATTTCTTAGTAGGGTGGTGGGTACATAAATCCTCTCGCCTCTCTGTCATTGACCTTTCTGTGGGAGGAGAAGCAGTGCAGAAGCATGTGGATAGCAGAGTACGCTCATGTGCCATTGTGCCGGCACCGTATCCATTACAAGCTTCTGCCCTTGTTCTTAGAGGACATGTTCCAGTAATAATATACCCCAGTGAACTTTTCCATCATGAGATCATGATTTCTTCCATGGGAGATGCAGTAGCATGTTACAATTTACTGGCCTTTAGCTGACCAATGACAATTTTCTCACTGTAGTAACATAGTGCTGCAAAGTTTTCTGGAGTGAAAAAGCAGTGACCACACTTTTAAAGAGAGATTCACTTCCATTTTTACACCTGCAAAAAGGAAATTTTTTCTTGCACATAAGTGAATCTGCATTTTTATATACTGGATTTTATATACCTGATTTATGCTTCCCGTCAGACAGCTCTGAAGGCCAAATACTTGGACTGACAACCATGAAAAAATTGTGAGCGCAGGGACAAAAAGCAAATGCTAATTTTGCTACTGAGAACCCTGAAAGGGAGATTTATACTTTGGAAAATGCCTAAAAAGAAACTCATGATGTTGTGAATAAAGCGTCAATATATTGTAACCAGGACAGGACATCACTGTTGATTTATACTGATGTAATACAATCATGCTTGTTATAATCATTTCAAAGGGAAGAAATTCACAGAGAAGTGCAATGGATGACTCAAGTTTTTGTCATTTCAAAACAATAAAAACTGCAGAATTTATCACTGTATAATTCAGTTTTTATTCACACCAAATGTAATCAGATAAAAAAGTCCATCTCCTAAGTCTTTTCTCAAAACACGGTCTGGCCAAAGTTCTTCCCTCGGCTTTGTTCAGCTCAGATCCTAGGTTGCATGAAAATGGTTCTTGGTTCTTGGAGAAAATTGCACCCTGCAGAGAGAGATTTAAGGAACTCTACCTATTTAGCTGATCAAAGAGACAGCTAAGAGACAACTTGATTGGGGTTAAAAAGTGTCTGCACGAGAGAGTATCTAGAAAGAGAGGTTCTTTACTCTGAAATGTGGAAGTTGAAGTGCAAAAAATTAAAAGCAGAAATAAACCTTTAATAGTGAAGGTGTTAGCACTGGAATAGATTCTGAGACTTCCAGATTTTCCGTTATTTGAAGTCTTTGGTCAACATTGGATTTTTTCTAAAAAATATGGCTGGTTCAATCACAGATTACTCGTGGGGGCAAATAAAAAAAGAATGATTGTGTGAAATGCTACTGCCCGTGACTTGGCTAGAGCAGATCTCCTCTTTAGGCATTCACATAACTATTCCCAGGGCCCCAACTCATTGCGTTGTCTACATTGGTAGACTGCAGCTCCCTTTTCTCCATGACCTGTCTCAAAACATGTCTAGGGCATTGGCTTTGGTTGCTGTTCTGTGTAGATGTGGAGCCTCAAACACTACTGCTTTGTGTTCCAGCCACCACTTTCAAAGCACCCCATTCTTCAGGACCACACGTACCTGGGAGATCTGGTGCTCCTCTGTAAGCGTTTAGAGCACGTGGTTGGTAGTTTGAAAAGGTAACGTGCCTTGGCATTGAGATGGGATTCCAGAACAACTTAGCTCTTTACTGAGTACCAGAAGTGCACAGAAGATAAAATACAAATAAAAAAGCTCTGCATAGATTTCTTTCTTTCAATGTCTTCTCTATGCTGGGGTAATACTGAGTTTGGGTCAGTTCCTTGGCCAGCTCAGCTGATAAACCAGACTTGCTCCCAGTACGAAAATCACACTGGATTCTTCCCTTTCCTCCACAAAGCTTATTCTAGGTCCTTGGAAAAATCCCACAAGAGTCTTCTTCAAATCATTTTTTTAATCCCCTCTGTTCTTTGCCCTGTCCTATTTCCATTCTCCAGTCCCTCTCTTTGTAGATATACGCTGCGTTCCCACCAAYGTCATTAGCATATCAATTGTTTGCTTAGAGGACGGTCATTATGACTCTGTTCGTCTCTGTTATTACTCGTTGCCCTTAGACTGGTGCTAAAGGCCTTGTCAGCAAAGGCAGAAACAGAAAACATTGCATGATAGGGCAACGACCATAGCAACAACATCACATTAATCAGGGTCTGTAGTCTGCGCAAAGACAAACTTCCCAAACCATCAAACTGTGTGATGCAAGACACCATCAAGTTCCCTTTCAGCCCAGAAACTACAAATCCCCCAGATATTTGTCCCCAGACCTCCCTTCTCCAGATGAGAAAATGAATCAGCTGGGAGCAAGGTAACCCCGCATAACCCTTTCACAGGACCATGGACACGTACTGTCAGGGTGGATGTTAGAGCAAGGGACTTCTGGGCTGCCTAAAGCATTTAGTTTACAGCCCCCGTGGGGTTGATGATTTGCATTCCCCCACTTTAGGGAACATACATCAGACAGATGGGGCTGAGAAGCCAACCTCACAAATGCCAGAGGACTTCTGAAAAATAGGCCCATCGAGGTGTTAGGAAAGGAATAATAATAATTCACTTATATTGAGCATATATGCATTTACATATTTTATTAAAAATAAATAAATGTATATATATAAAATGGGTCTCATCATCTGTTCCAAGTACAGTGACATGACTGTAGTCTCGTGAAGCCAAAGTGCACATGGCTTTGATTTTGTCAAGGTGTTAACATCCTCAGGGGGCAAAACGTACCTTTGAAGTAATCGGCTCAAGCTCAGTCACTCACTGTTGCTGCTGCTCCAAGATAACTGCGAGTCAGGGGGTGCACACAGAGTCCTGTGCACAGCATCGACAGGTCACGCACACTGGGAGGCACAAACACGTTTACATTCACCCCTATCGCTTGTTGAGAGGCTGGGAATTGTTGCTGAGTTATTTAGGACGGGAAAATGAGGTAAGTATGGCTTCCGAGACAGATATTTCCTCTAAAAAGATGGATACGTTCAGGAGAGGGGACAGTTTAAAACTGCTGGCTCCTGATCTTCCTGTCTTATGCTCTCCCTCCCCTGTACCTCCAGGAAGTAAAAGGCTTGGGCTGCAGTAGTGAGGACAATACCAAGGGAGACTTCACGTCACTGCGGTGCAACCGGGAAGGTCCGTGGGCCCTCCTGAGCAGGGGCACTGATGGCAGAGGTCAGCACAAGAGCAGCGCTGCACGGAAGGTCTCAGAAGGAAGATCTCTGAAGGAGACCAGCCCTGGTCTCCATGGCCAGCTGGCTCAGACAATCTGCCTGGCTTATCACAGCTGGAGACAGTCCTTCAGCAGAGGGAGACTCCAGGCTTTTTCAAACGTCTCATGGGCTGTACCCAGAGATCAAATAGCTGAAATGCAGACACAGAAAGGGTGCAGGGAACGGAGCACGATCTGGTATGCTGAATGTGCTCCTCGACCAGCAGAGACATGCCCTCTCTGCGAGGCAGAGCGGGAGGCAGAGGCAGGAGGTGCCCACTGTACAAGCCCAAGGCAGCCAGCACTGGAGGAGGAGACCGGGATAACAGGTGCTGGTGTTGTACTGAATTATCAACACAGAAGGATTCTGTCAAGAACGATCAGGACTTTCAAGGGGACATGGTGGGAATGCCACCAGCTGCCAGAAAGGACAACCAAAACAGAGTAGTAAATCCTTCCCCGTAGTTCATGTTTGCCTTTTCACTGAGCCGCAGGGCAGGGGACTGTGTTCATGTCACGGTGACGATGTTGCAGCTGTGAAAGGCTGGCAGTTAGCAGGCAGCTGTGGTGTCAGATCGAAGGTCAGCTTGTCTCTCCAGAAGAACATTTTGAATGTGTGCAGACATGGACTCCAGTAGGCAAACCACTAGGCTCGCAGGGAGAGCAAAAGGAGATCTCCCTGGGACTGAAGCCCACTGTTTTCAGTTTGTGGTCATGGCACATTTGTTTGCAAAGCAGTATTCAGTCAGCCACAAGTCACAAGGTTCAACCTGCTTGGACTGTGTTTCAGGAACCTTAAACAAACAAACACCAAATCATGAGATAAGGAAAAAATAAAATTTCCTGAGGAAATACTCCCAGGCATGACAGCAGAAGATGGCCTAACTTTCACAAATGGGTGAGCCAGGTTCTACTCCTGGGTCTTCTCTGAATCCTCGTGTTGAATCTCAGCCTGCAGCTTACTGCTGGGCTACAGTGACTCACTGCTGGGCTAGAGCATTCATGGCACGGCATGGCATGGCTCAGCCTGCTAGGACCCACATTGCCCATGGGGGCAGGATCCAAGTCCTGGCCAGTACTCTCCTTATGCCTGTATGTCCCTGGCCTGCAGACCGGCGGGCTCAGCCTAGGTGTGAGCCAGACTATGAGCAATAAAGGCAATCAGAGGATTGGAGCTGGAGTGTGATCTTGAGGCTGGAGGTAACACGATCCTACAGATGTCCCCTTAGCAGTGAAGTCTGGTAACTTGTTTATGTGAAGTAGTACAGATAGGAGTCACCTCTTTCTTGGGAGAGAAATGGCAAGCTGCCGAGGGGGAGCGTATGGTCTGGCATGCACAGAAGACGATAGGAAGCCAGTAGGAGACCTGGATCCTATTCTCAGCTCAGTCGTTGACTCATGGACGTGTTGAATAGGACACTTCTCCATGGACCAGCTCCATATTTAGGCAATGTGAAAGATTAACTCACTTGCTTTTGCAAAGCACTTTGAGATCATCAGATGTCAAGCGCTCGATTGCGCCTGAGGGACGTTCTGTCCTGCACAAGGGCACTGAAGTTCCCAAAACAGGTGTGCCGCTCCACTGGCAAAGGGACGCCTCTGACCTTTACAGCCTCTGTGTACCAGTGGCATCATGTTAGTGCAAAGCTTGTTGGCCTCCATATTTTTTCCAGGTAGAGCCCTGAGAGCAGTTATTTATAATACAAATATTTATAATATAAATTAAAATAAAAATTATTTATTTAAAATAAATATTTACCATCTATTCAGGCACTTGCTACTGACTTTTGAAAAAAACACTCGTTGCTAATCTTATTAAAATATTTCTCCATGAATCCATCTTGGTTCTTCTGCAAGTGAGCTGTTCCTTGGGTATATCTAGATTTCCTCCTCCAAATATTGGTGAGGTTTGGCTGTCAGTGTTGACATCTCCAGCCTCTGTTTCCCAGGTCTATGCCCCCTTGGATGAAAAATCAAGTCCTTTCTGAGGAGTAGAGTAGACAGTTACCCAATGGAGTAACTATCACAGAAAGCAAGGGAAGACAGAGCTGAAGGCATTAGGAAAGTTTTCCTCGCGATCAGCACCAAAACCAGCCTGTGTTTCTAATGATGGGCTGCACTTTCCATCCCTATCAGTCAGCTAACCTCCCCGACTGCTGACGCAAAGATGGTATCACCAGAAAAAAAAAGATCAGACATATGAATGTGATTTGCAGATAATTCAAAGTACAAAACCAATTTCCTTAGAGAAGGTTGCAGTTCAAAAGGCATTCGTTGAGATGTGACATGCGGCCACACATAAGTGAATTGCTTTCCAAAGTTACAATGGTTAATCAAATGTAAAACTCACACCAAAAAAGGAAAAAGAAGAAGAAAATCGAGTATCAGTATGCCTTTATTTGCAGAGGACAGTATCAGGATCAATATGGTAAATTTCCTCACGGGCAGCCACAGTTGAGGTTTTCAATGCTGTTTAGAAGACAAGTGTCTGGTTACTTCCCTGGTAGACTGAGAATGTTCCAGACAGCAAGTATTTTTCCAGACACTTGGATCTGCAGAAATTGAGGCTCACCTCTTCTGGAAGCATGCAAGGGGAGAGCTGAAACACAGCCGCTGGTCCCTTCTCCTTGCTGTCATCCCTGCTGCCCTTAACCCAGGGCTCAAGCCCAGGTGAGCAGCCGTGTCACATGCAGTGTGTATGGTATTTATAGTTAACTACTATTGTGGCATCTAATAATATAAAGCATCACAACCGCTAGCTGTGTATGCAGACTTAACACGCCTCTGCTGTTGCTGTTTGCATCAGCATAGGTCAGCAAAGGATTCTTCTGGGATGCTACGGTTTCAAGTATGGCTTTACGAGGTGTCAAAGATGCCAGTCACTGTGATAATATATAGCACACCACGCTGATAGCGTTCAGCCCTAATGCCTGCCAGTGTCACTTCTTGCTTGTAGAGCTTTAGGACAGCTCTTTGCCAATGAGTGTGTGAGTTGTGATCACTAGCAGAGGGGAGGCAGAGGAACAAGGCAGCAGAGGGGGCAGGACAGGGATGACCAACAGGCGGACAAGCTTATACTCTGCTGACCAGGGAAACACCCCTGTAAAGCAGAGCAGTCCTGGGTAAGATAAGGTGGGTACCTATAAATGATGTCACTGAGCCACGTTTCAGGTTCTTGACTGCCACTTGAGTCTTTATGAGGAAGGTGAAAGCTACAGTCTCCAGCGACGTGCGTGGCCATCGGTTGGGTTCAACTGGATGTGTCTTTTGTCTGCATCAGGACCTGGGGTCATAATTGCACTTGCATTAATTTTGCTTTCGAACAACCAGTCTGAAATCGAAGCGGCCTTTACCATGTAAATCTCCAGTGACTGACAATTGTACCTGCAAATTAGGACAATTTGGGTTTATAAAGCTACTCTATTTTGATTGCTCACGTTTTCCGTATTCAGCAAGCTTTAGCTGTTATGTGGTGTATGAGGAGTACCCACAGCACCTGGAGAGGAATTGCCTGTGCTCAGTGGAAGCAATGCCGAAAGGAGAAAGGAATACAAGAGACATCCCCTTTATTTTCACCTGAGACAGCAAATGCCCAGATTTATCACAGCAAATCAAGCACACTGTCCTTTAGGCGGCAGACTTACAGGGCAGAGAGTCTTCTCTCACTGGTCAGCACAGCCAGACCCAGTCCTGCTGGTGGCTCCTCAGGACCCTCCCAGCCTACCACCCCCAGGCGTTTTGGGACCAGTGAATGAATCGCTGTCATCCCTGGACATCTCTGGCATGCTGAACACCCAGCTCTCAGCCCAGAGCACTCCAGCACAGCTCTGGGGCAGCTGCAGGCTACTTCTTGTGGGCCCTCTCGCAGGGTCTATGGGCCCAATTGGGAAGTCTACAATAAGACCAGGGTTAAAACAGTAGCAAAGCTTTTTTTAGTGAGATAACGTCTCAAAGAAGCGGGGCTGTGAAAGCATGACCTTTGCAAAGCGTCCAAACTCTGCCGGTAGCGTACAGCACTGGCCATAGATTGCATCTGCAATGGACCAGACTCCCACAAAGGCAGTTGTTCTGTTTCCATTGTCCAACGCTGTAAAAAAAAGAAGAAAAGCACCATAAAAAGAATGCACATGAGAGGCAGGGCATGTTGAATTCGTTTTTAAGGTATTGGCCATATGGTCATTTCCATTTCAGAAATCTTGTGTTCGGCAGGATCCCAAGCACACGCACAGACAAAACGAATGATAAATGAGCATCTGCTTGCTTAAAACCCAGTGTTTGTCATAGTTTGTTTTCTTAAGAAATTAAAACACATCTTGGCAGCCTCCATCCCATTCCAGAAGGGGACTAGTATCTCTTCCTTTCACTTTGATTAAATGTTTGCTTTGATAAAATACT
Organism: Phoebastria nigripes; assembly: GCA_035582835.1. Taxonomy (NCBI): domain Eukaryota; kingdom Metazoa; phylum Chordata; class Aves; order Procellariiformes; family Diomedeidae; genus Phoebastria; species Phoebastria nigripes. Next base: position 2,270,850 of record JAYKAV010002921.1, on the reverse strand, counting down.
TAGTAATATGATTTTTTTAAAGTTAACTCATTCACAGAAGAGACTTGACTAATGGAGGAGGATTTATACTTTTGGGGGCCTCTGTCATTTCTTTACTCCTCGTCCTGACATTCGAGGAGGCTTATAAGTTTCCCAAGAAACCCAGGTTACTTTAAGGAGAAGAGATTACCATTCAGTTAAAGCTGATCAAAAAAATCTCTCCTCTAGTCTTATATCATCCTAATGGACAACTGAAATGTCCACAAGTACTGCCAAGAAATTGCCCATTAATCTCTGAAGCGGTGCAGGTGTGTTTCTTAACACAAAGGGCATCCTGTTTAAAAAGGCTAGAAATGCCACTAAGATACCAAACGGCTACCATCATACATTTCAAGCTTCCTCCTTTAGCCGCTCTGTAAATGCCTCGGTGTGCACGGCTGGCTGTTTGTGTGCCTTTCAGAGTTTCCCCACAGGTAGGCTCCAATCAGCAATAATTAAAAACAAAATAGGCTAATCACACTGCACTCACACTCCCAAGGGTTTCTAACGTAACATGAAAAGCCTATTGGAGTGCAGTAATGGTTTTTCTATTTTAAAAGGAAACTGATTATTTGGCCCAGCCCAGCAATATGAAAATTCAGTCGGCAAGAAAGAATTTTGTGAATAAACAGTGAGAAGTATTTCATTTGGCATCGGCAAGCAGAACACTGGAGAAGCAGCCATTTTGCTGAAATATGGTATTTATGCTACTTTGACATTGCACTTTGTTTAAATACATTAAGATAACTTAACCACATCTGTAAGAGGCTAAAATGCTTGCTGTTCAGCCTTTCCCCGTCTGCAAAATATGTGGCCTTGTCTGCAATATCAGAGGTCAGAGGGAGAGACGACTGTGCTGCCTAGCTGGATAGTTTTCATTTGGATGCCTGAGGACCGGAGAGATGGCGCGAAGAGTTATGCTGACTTCAGGCAGCGTTGGTTTGGGCCTTGGATGCAGCAGTTTGGTATGAACCACTGGTGAAAGACAACAGCGTTTACATTGAATCCACTTCTGGTTTGCTCTCACCACGAAATTGGGTGAGATCTGACAGTCTGCTAAAAGATCCACTCTTGGAAGATATTACTTTCTATCCATCCTGCTCCATCCGGGCATGGAATTGTTTTAAAGAGCAGGATGGATTTTAACAGGAGGAAAGTCTGTGTACTAGGGTATTATTTATATTAAGAAATAGTAGCTCTGACATGCCAGGGTGCGTTACAAAAATCGAGTATTGAAATGGACGGGGTAAATTCTGCTTATGCAAAACATTCTAATCATTTTTTTCCACCCAGAAATGTAAAAAAAAAAAGTCTGAACTCTGTACTTTAACTTGCTATATAAATAATATTATGGCGCTACCAGCAGGGTTACATTCCCCTTGTTCAGAGAAGGCCAACTCAACATGAGTCGATTTCTGCACTCTTAAAAAGACTGAGAAAAGACTGCCAAATATGAAACTCCCCTCAACTCTGACCTGCTTTAAGGCTCACATCCTTAAAGAAATGCTAAACAGACGACAAAAAGGAGCAAAGCGGTGCAACTGTTCAGTGAGACAGCTGCCCTCGCAGTAAACTCTGTCTGCAAGTACATGATGTAGCTGGACTGTGAAGTGGTTCAAGCAAACCCATTTGACTGTGTATTGTAACGGCCTCAGTGACACACACACAGCCGGATGCCTTGTCTCAGACAAGGGATAGTAACTTCATAAACTGGCCAGGTGTGATTGCAAGCCTCTGCTTCCATCTCCTGCTTAGGCGGGCTGGGATGGGTGAGCAGGACTCGTGCTAACCTCTGCAACTGGGCAAACTTAATCCTTACTGGACCAGGAAATGTCACCCAAACTCGGTGCTGTGTGAAAGCAGAACGTGAGGCACTGGAAACAGAGCACGTCCTGCAGGATGCTCCCAGCATCCGCTGAGGAACATGTATCCCATGGAAAGCACAGCACAAAAATGAGGATGCAGGTAGAATCCGGTATGTAGCAGAAAGGGAGTAAGGAAAACCAGAGACCTCCTATGCACTGCCTGCTTCACAGCCTTTCCTAACATTCTCACCGGTTTCCTTTTCTAGCTGGAAACTTCTCATGCTTAGTTACCAGCTGAAGCCACATAGCAAAACATATGCGTAATTCATTCGTGCATATAGAGCTAATTACATGCTCCGCTGGTTGGCTAAAGGAATTCACACATCCCACCAGCCAAATAGTTTTGGACCAAGGAGCTGAAAAGCTAAGGAGTCGATATTACATTAGCTAAAATTTTCAGTAAAAGCATGACTGTGAGAGGAAAAAAATACACATACATCTAGGAAAAGTTTGAATGCCCCTTAGAAATGAACCATCTGAGCAAGTGTGTTACAGATGATGTCCATATGGTATTTTGCAGGCAGGTGTGAACTTGCTCTGTCTGCATTCAGAGCTGGCCGAGCACAAGGAAGTCTTGGACAAGTGAGGTCATTAACTTCGGTTATGCATGCTGTTAACACCGCCACACAGCTCTCCAACTGGGGCATGGGGAGACCTTCTTTATGCCTGCCTGTGTAGCAGATATTCATACAGGAGCATCCGCCTTTTACACTGACACATCTTTGCAGAGAATGGGGCTTTGTTTAAGAAGAGCCACCAACTATTCACTGCTGGAGAGACCAAGAAGGAATTCAGACACGATCTTATGGCATGGAGCCCTCTGATTGTCATTTGTCTTAATGGCCAATAATTGCATAAAGTCGCAGCTAAGTGACCAGGTTAAGCCTTTTTCAGAAACCCAAAGGTCTAAAAGTCAGCTACTAAATCCATATGCAGGTACTTGAATAAAGACAGCTTGGTTTTCAGAGTAGCCAAGCCTCCCAGCTCTTCCCAGGAGAAGTCGAGATGTGCAGCATTTGTGAAAATCACCTTTCAGGTGTGTGGCTATGGATGTCAGGCAGCCCGCTGTAGGCACCAGTGTTGGCACATATTGGTGGCATGCCAGTGCGGTGGTGAGCGGTACCTATAAGATGTCAGCCCGTGGGAGCCACATGAAGGAATTGAAATTCTAGCCTTGTCGCTCTGCGTCTGGCTGCCAGATTCTGACTTGGTTTTTGTCTCTTGCCTCCTCCTTCTTCTCCTCCCCCCCACCCTCTATTTTAATTCCTTTCCACCGCTTTCACCCTGCTGTGGTCTTTGACCCGCTCTCGTCCCTCCTGGTTTCTTCCTTGAGAACATGCTCTTGCAGGGAAAGGAAGACAGAGTGAAACATTAGACTGCATGTTACGATGATTAAAAGGCATGTAAGAAAACCAAGGCTGTCATTTTAATCTCTCACTAATGTTCATTGGCATGTCTTTGAGATAGGGTACCGTGCTGACAATAGTGATGGACAGGGTGTGAGATTGGCCCCTTGAACCCAGGGGCCTCCCAGGAATAGATCATGTCTAGACCTGGTTTGCATCAAGGGCCAAACCGGATAAGCTGATTAGCCAATTAGAAATAGTTCAGCTAGTGGAGTAGAGGGACCAAAGAGAGCTGAAACTGGAGGTCATGTGGATATCACAACTGATTAATAACCCTGTGGTGATGTGGAACCTGGGAGGGGCTGGCGCTGAAGGGGGAGGAGGAGCCCCAAGTACAAAACCAGGAGATGAACAGAAGATGTTTTGTGTGTGTGTGTGGTTTTTCTCTCTAGAACCTGACCAAGAAGAAAGATCAAACATCAAACCTAAATGTGGAGAACAGTGGTATTTAATCCCCCACCAAAATATTTCTAGCATGTCCTTTAAATGTCATATGAAAATGTCTCACTCTAGAGGCTTCATTTCCTATCTTTACCAGTGTATTGCTTTTCGTTGCTTTATTCCCGTCAGTCCCTACTATATATGGATACTACTAACACTGAGTATGGTTTTCATCACGAAACTCCTAGAATTTTCCATTGTGGGCACCATTAGTCAGGGATCATGTGAATCATAGGAGTTTAAAATTACTTACTTGGAACATCATTGAAAGCCAAACAGAACCAACGCAGAGGTGATAACTTTTAATAAATGAAAGAAAGGCAAATCTAAACTCCCTTTGGGAAGGCATCATCTCTGCATCACCAGTGCCCTAAATCTAGGTCTTACCCAATTAAAGGTGATCAGGCTACTGCTTGCTCCCTTGACTCCCAGGAACACAAAAGACCATGACCTTTCCTGCGGTGTGCCTGGCTGGCAGGGTAGCGTTACCCATCCTCGTTGCCTTCCACGCTGGGTAAGGCATAGGAAAAGATGGTCCCTCAGCACCGGGACACACACTCCTCTGCATCCTGTGCTGACCCCCTGCTTGCTCAGTCCACCTGGAGACAGGAAGGCGGCAGGAGGGTGAAACCAGGGGCCCGTGTGTGTACACACAGGTGGAAGCAGGTGCTGATATGCTGCCCTGTGTCTCACACCTGCCCTGCTCCCTGCTTACATCAGCATTTCAGGGAGAGAGGGGAAAGCTGCGGTCCGCCCCGGTCAACTGCAGCCCAGCGGGTGTCTTCCACCTAGGCATACCTGAGGCATTCAGGAGCTGTCAAGCAAAACATTGTCAAACATCCCCAAGCGACAGAGAACAACAGGCTCCTGCTACAGTGGGAATACCCATTTTGAGCACGTAGGAACAATGTCTGGGTTTTTTAAAGAAGGGGCATGCCCAAAGGTTGCTTAGATTCAAGACAGGATGCAGGTGGGTAACTCTTTCAAGCTTCTTTGTTTTAAATATTGGCTTTACCTCTGTGGTTCATAGGCCAGAGTTGTGCATTCAGCTAGCCAGACCTTTTGGAGATGCTGCCCAAAGCTGTCTGTACCTGCAATTCACCTTAAATGAAGATGCATGTCTAAAGGCTTTCCAGGGTGGAGACCTCTTTCCTAGAAAACTCCTACCAGTGTGCCACTCTTCTGCCCACCAGGAAAGCTTTCCTAGTAATGCCTGATCTGCATCTTCCGGCTGCATTTATGTCTTTTAGTTCTCAGGCTAGGAGAACAGGTCATTTCCTTCTTTTTTGTAGAAGCTTTATTTACCTGAAGGTTATTTCATGTCTCTTCCACTGTTAAACAGCCTCCATGCAGACTTCTTCTGCAATTCCCATTTTTCCAGTCCTCTGCACTATTATGTTGCTCCTGTCCTGCCTTCTTCTGAACACTCCATATCTTTTCAGAAGTGCAGTGCCCAAAACTGGACCATGTGTTCCCCCTGAGGCCCTCCCAGTGCTGAGTAGAAGGTATCATCCAAGATCTATTCCCACTCATATATCCCAGGATAATAGTTGACATTTTCACAGAAGTATAGCACAGTTGGCTCATTTGACAACTCCTTCTGTGATCCACCAGAGTTCTTCCCTGTCCTTTTCTTAAGCATTCTAAAAATTGTTCCTCATTATGGGCTTATGCTGCTGATTATTCCTGCCTAAGTGTATGCATTACGTGTGTCCCTGTTGAATTGCATTCTATTTTTTTTTCAGAGCATTCATCCAGTTTGGCAAGATCATTTTGAATTCTAATCCTGTCCTCTATCAGACTCACAAGTAATCCCTGCCTGGTGTCATCTGTAAATTTAATAAACATTCTCAATATTCTATCATGAGGTCATTAGCAAAAATATTCAACACTAATTCCAGATGGTCTCTTACATTTCTGGGCAACGCAGGATGTGTTGAAGTATTTCCACGACTGACAATTCCCTCCATTTGTGTTATTGCTGAGAACTTTGGGTCTGGGCTGTGTGGTCACCAAGGTTAGGAAAAACTCTTGCATGTAAATGAAGTGAGCATTCCTGCTGGCATGGCATGCTACATCCCCTTCCCACTTAATGACTTGAAAGAGCTGTATGTCTTCCTAGCCTGAAGGAAATAGATTAAATTCTGCTTAGTAAGATAGGCACTTTACTCCCTCATCTTCACTTACTCCTAGTAGAGTCTTTATGTCCTCAACTCATCCCTATTACTAAAACCTCATTCTTGAGCTGAGAGAAATCTATTTTTAAGGCAACTGCTTATTTTTAAGGCAACTGCTTTCAGTTTAGAGAAAGAGTCACTAATCCTGATTCCTGTGAGCAAACGGTGGGTTGAAAGGTTTCAGAGTAGTCTCTCACACGCCAGTACCCACACAAAAAAAAAAGTTTAAACCTCACCAAAAAAAACTTTCTTACCTAGAGATGGTGTTTCAGGATGAGGACAATGTGCAGGGAATGAAAACCACATGGTCAGTATGTGCTCACACATACACCACAGCAAACTAGAGGAAGACCTTAAAACTAGGAAGGATAAGGCTATTTGTCACAATGCCACAGAAGAAACAAGAGGATAGTGCATCAGTCTTTGATGTTGGCATAGTAATGGAAGAAGCATGGTGAAATCAGCATTTAATAAATATTCTCTATATTCTAACTGGGAGTTTTAATATAGGATCAAGATTACAGCTTCACTGAAATAATAGAGACATGGTTGAGCCACTCGTATGACTTGGAATGCTAACAGAAAAGGATACTGCTTGTTCAAGAAGAATGGACAGCAGAGAGAGAAAAGGGGTGTCACTTTGTGAGCCTAGTATGTATAAGCTTGTTCTGAAATCCAGAAGACTGATGGAGTTAGCCTTGCTGAAAGTCTGCAAAGGTGGAAAGAGGATACCGATGTCAGAGTTTATTGGAGTCTATTAAAGGCCATCCATCCATGAAGATAAGATGTATGAGGCTCCTTAGGAGTAACTAATAGAGACATCTGAAGCACAGGTCTTGTGGGAAGTGGAAGATTTTAGCTACATTTAGCGAGATTTGTTGAAAAAAAGAATTTGGCAGCATACAAACTCTCCAGCACCTTTATGGCATAGGCTTATCACAACTTTTGTTTGGATTCAGAAGACCCAGAAAGGAAGTAAAGGAAAAGGTCCTCTGGGTTTGAGTCTCAGCATGAGAGAGAAGCAGTGTAAGAAAGGGAAAGTGGAAGGCAATGTGGATGGGAGTTACCATGAAAAGGTAGATTTCATGGTTCTTGGAGAGGCAAGTCAGGAGAAGAGAAGAAAAACCAACCCAATGGGTTTCAGACAGGCAGACTTCAATAAGCTTGGGAAACTGACACATAACATCTTTCGGGAAACCACCAAGAAAAAAAGGACTTAGAGAGAGTTAGTAGTTCCCCAAAGAAACAATGCTAAAGGCAGAAGTGCAGATGCAGAAGAAAGACCAGAAATGGAAAAGACACTGACTTCTCTTCATTGACCTCAAAGACAAAAAGGAACCACAAGTAGAAACAAAACCAGATGTCTAAGGATGAGTATGAACATAGCCATGTAAAACAAGGTCAGGAAAATTAAAATTAAATTAGCAAGAGACAACAAAGGTAATAGAATTCAATCATTCACTAAAAGGAAGATGGAGGAAAATGTTAGCTCACTGCTCTGTGAAGAGAGAAGACAATGGGGAGATTACAATGAGCAGATCAAAGTGTTTAATGTCTTTTTTTTGTGTGTCTAAAATGGTTAAATGTGAGGATGCAATTAGCACAGTTAATACCAATGAAAAAAAGGTAAGATTTAAGGCTAGAGTAGGGAAAGAAGAGCCTTGGGAGTATTTAGGAAAACAAGACTTTATGCACAGAGGAAAAACTCTTTTGTTACCATGCATCTTAGCAAAACATCTGGTTCCACAACCATCTTAACAAGTTGAAGAAATAGTCTGAAAAAGGTGGATGGGATGACAAAGCAAGATCAAGGGATTAAGGTAGACTCTGGAGATTGCACAGGTAGTAAATTTTATGATGCTAAAAATGCAGAAAGACATTTTGGTTAGAAAGGAGTGTCTGGGAAAAGGATTTATAGGTTAGCTGAACCTGAAACAGCAATGACAGGCTAGTGTGGACAAGGCAAATTATCACATGGAAGTGTACAAGCAGGAATTCAAGCCTGCACACCATGAAAAGTGATATTGCGCTCTACTTAGTAGTGGGAAGGCCTTCACTGAAATATTATTCCTTAAGCTCAAGGCACACACTTCCACAAAAGTGAAGAACAAGAACTGCCAGAAATGTAGAAAATGCAGTCTATGAAAAAAGACTAAAAGAATCGGGATTGTTTAAGGGATAAAAGACTGAAGGAGAAATGGTAACATACTTTCAACATGTAGGTGGCTGTTGCAAAGTAAAAGGGGATCTACTGTTTTAGTTGTACAGACATAGCAAACCTGTGGTTTTCCATTGCTACAAGAAAAGCAATTTAGGCATTCAAGAAAGTTTTCCAGTAGCAAGTATATAATAGGTTGCTTGAGGAAGATATGGAATAGCCATATCAGAAGGTCTTTAGGACCAATAAACAGATACCTCTGTCAGGAATGGTACAGCTGATCTTGCTTTAGGACAGAGAGAAGCACTCTATCACATTTTGAACCCCTCTCCCATTTGTACCTATGTCAACTTGAACTTCTTATGCAGGCACATCCCTGAATAAAGGGAATATATGAGACATCACAGAGCCACATGCCTGGGAAGGATCCTTGAAAGTCCCCTGCTCCACCTCTGTGCCCCATCACATCCAACTGGGAGCAGACAGGGCAACAGAACTGGAAGAACAAAAACAAAAGTGTTTTTTTCACAGGCCAGGAGCTGCTGAGCTCCTTGGCCGTTCAAATGTCCTGCTTGCCACGTGGTTTCTCCAAGACCATTCCTAATCCCCTGCTGTGTGCGGGTACCTACCTCATCATCCTTGCCTGCACAGGACTCTGCCTTCAGCTAGTCCATCCCCTGGCCACCTTGATGGGGCAAGGCAACCCCAAGCCTCAGGGTCCCTCTTCGCACTGCACTAGCCAGGCCATAAGATAATGTAGAGTCAGAAGGGAGCAGAATAAATAGGGCAGACAGCTGTTAGACAGCTGCATCAAGCTTTCTGACGCCTGTTATATCTCCATTAGGTTTGTTTGTATATAGTGCTGTACAAAAAGGCTAACTGGTGGCACTTTGAAGGAGAATTTTTCTATTACTCATCTTCTTCCTTAACATGATTTCCCCTTTATTTATTTAGCTTTCCACTCTCACTTGAGTTTGCAATAATTTAGTGCAGATGTTCTATCTTTCTGTAATTTATTAATACTGACTTGCTTTTCCCTCCCTTTTCTATAAATGTTTTTCAAACGTTCACACTGTGACTGTGTGACTTCCCTTGCTTGCCTCCAAGCAAGGGGGCTGCAGGCTTGCAAGGAGAAAATGTGCTGGAGGCATCCTGTCAGCTACAGTACTGCAAGCAGCTAGAAGCAACAGGCCACCCTTGGCCAAGGAAGGGAAGTGGGTAATGAGTTCACCCCAGCCACCCTGCATGTACAGGAAACCTCTTAAGCTCAGCAAGAGTGTAGAGCTATGCAGAAAAGATGCAGGGAGTAGGGAGAGCAGTTGGGATTAGACAGGAGATGGGTAGCTTCTCCTTGGGATCCTCTGTGAGGGGAGAGGGACTTCTGGTGTTTGCACAGACAGTGGGAAAGTGGCCATCTTCAAAAGGTCGGTGAGGAGGCGTCCAGCCACTGATTCACTCAGAGCAAGAGGCAGCGAGGTGCAGAAGTGGCACTGCCCTGTGTGCCTGGTTTCAGAGAGAAGGACAGGACAGTGGGTCAGGGGTCAGCAAAATTTTGCCTCGGTTATGCATCTGCTCACCTGCTGAGGAAGGGCTCCGAATGTCCCAGCCTAGGGGATGGACCCAAGCACTTGCCATTCACTCCTGCACAAAGCACAAACACCACAACCAGTTTGTTCAAAAGAACAACTGGGAGGGGAGGCTACCCATATTATAATCTGATGTTTATAACAATGATGTGTGCAAGGGAGAGACCTGCATTTGGTTGTCTGCCTACCACAGGAAGGTTCAACACCATGTCTTCTAATGCCTAGAGGGGAACCCAGCTGCCAAGCATTAGGCTAGCCTGCCTGGTAGACAGGAGACTGGGCCTGGAGGGAGGGAAGCCCTGGACCCCATCCTTTCCTCCATCACTGGGAACATGTCTTGCATTAAATAATTATTGTGAAGGCGGCAGAGGTGGCAATAGGAGAACAGAACAGAATCCAAGATGCCATTCAGGATCTTCAGCACGAGGCTGTCCACAGACAACCCCCTATCTGAAAGGTGGCAAGAGCAGTAGGAGTACAAGTTACTGATTTTCAACTCTTCCAGCAAGGTAAGTGCAATTCTTTGAGTGTTTCTCTAATGATGGAGATGGGAAAGCACCTGTTTAACAGAGGTTTCCTTGGAAGAACAAGATGGGCACCAAGAGGTGGTTTCTGCCCTGACTTTCTGCTAGACACCTGTAAGACAACAGCAGACTAGCAGAAACGATCGGAGTCCACCAGCCGCTGTTTCTCCACCTCCCTGACTGTGCAGCTGGTGGTCACTGGCACTACATGGAGATCAATGGTATATCTAGCACCATCCGTGCTTGCTGTCTGCACAGCGTGGACCTACAATATCCAGCACACCCAAAAGCTTAAGGAAAGAATGTTGTTTCCATGACCCCAGAACACTACAAATATATTCTGGAGCTATTGAATGCATCAAGAGGGCTCAGAATAGCATTTTCCAATATGCTTTTAACACTCACTAAGTTATTTGGATGTGGATCAGTCTGGGTAAAGCAATCTTGCATCTCTTCTACTGGGTTTCCAGAGGAGATCTCCAAAACCTTGATGCTACCAAAGATGTCTAGGCCAAGGGAGAATTAGAATCCAGCTAGGAGAGGAGACAACATCTTTCCATTCCTTTGTGCTTACCTGTTTCTCCCCACACTGTGTTGGCAATTGCAGGAGCAGTCCAGCACGCTAAATCAGCTCCAAGAGGGGAAAGTATTTCCAAATGTGCAAGATCAAACCATTAGGGTAGGAGAAACAGGAAGCTACAGGATTTTTTTTCTTCTTAATCCTCAGAACAACTGGAATGGATAATGCTGGCAAATGAGGATGCTAGTCCTGTGCTCTTGCTGCAGTCACGCACCTTATGGCAGGCCAGGATGAGACCTGGAACCGCAAGCACTGTTCTGCATCCACCTGCCCCATTTGTCCGAGCAGAGGAGCCCTTCAGCCTGCTGCCAGGAGGTAGTACACTTCTGGATGTGCATGGTCCCACTTACCCTGACTATAATGTGGTGATCAAGATGCTGAAAAAGTCATGGTGGAAAAAGGGGAGAAAAATTCAGAGTGCAAAATCACTGCCTCATCACCAGGCACGTCATGACCCTTTGCAAAGGAAAATCACATTCCCTGACTGCAATGCCAGAAAGTCAAAACAGAATAGACTAGCAGGAATGAGAGGTGTTTTTCAGATCATAACGCTGTATTCCCTTTCTCCTCCTTCTCCCTGCAGCTGCTCCATCTAGACCCTGTGTAACACAGCTATCAACCTTGCTTCACAGATCTCCTCCAATAGGTTTCTCATCCTCTCTTTCCCCTCCACACACACTACACTTTTCTCCATGTTTTGGCTGCAGCCACTGCCTGCTCCCTTGGGTGACCATGTGCTGTGGGATGTGGGCTCCTAACAGCATGAGGTCCCTTTGGCTTGACTAACCCTACAGTGAAATTTTCACTTGGTGGGCACAGCCCCATGTTTTGTTAGCAAAATGCCTGTATTTGAATCCCAGAGCCCTCCCTTGTGCTATATTCACAAAGATTATTTCATATAGGCACAAGGAGCAAAGCTTCATTTCTGCTGCCCACAGAGACCAGACATGGTGCAGACCATGCAGTGGACACGGTCTCTGCTGTACCGCCTGCTCATGGGGCACTGCTGCATGTCCTCCATGGCCCGGGGAGGTCTTGCAGCTATCTCCCACTGGCTCTGTGAACTGTCTCCTCTTCACTGGCCAACAACGTCAGCCCAAATCCCCAGCTGCCGCATGGGACGCGTGCCCCGTGGAAAGTGTTGGCCCCCAGCCCCACTTGGTGCGTGATAGTGTATCTCCACTGAGGTCAGCGGAGTGGCACGCTTGCATGCTTGCTGCAAGCATGGCCTTGTGGGGCAGGGACAATCAACTAAACGACAAGAGGGAAATTTGAGTGACAGTGATATCCGTTTTGGCTCTTCCACAGAAGCGCTAGCAGAGAATTAAATATATATTCTGAAGCATTTTGCTCCTCTCTGTCCCAGCTCATTTCTTATCCTTACAAAGGCAGTTACCAAGCCCAAATTGGCCTAACAGTCCATTAGGATCCAATCTGCTCCAAGCTGCCCATAGTGCAAAAGAAGATTTGAAAGCTCAGATAAAACTTTGCTGCTGGGAATTCAGCTCCATTCTCCTGCTCTGCGGGGTGTGGGGTACGTGGCGTGGGGGGTGTGATGCCACACTCAGGACCAGTCAAATATGACACACGATGGCATAAAACCCAGACCAACAGGGAGGTGGTGCTGATCCTGCCCTGCCAACCAACTTCTGCTCTTTGGAGTTTGTTATGGAAAAAACAACACTGTGACTTGCTTATGGAGCTGGTTGTTTGAAAAAGATGGTTTGAAACTTGGGTGGTTTAGGGGGAAACATGCTGAAGGAAAAGCAAAGGTGGTTTTTGTGCAAAGGAAGTCAGGGGATGAAGAAATAATACAAGTGATTTCACAAAAGAGGAGCAGAAGATGTTTTGTAAATTGCTAGGATAAATCTGTCTCCACACTCGGGAGGGAAAACAGATAACAGGAAACAGAGGACAAGACAAAATGCAAATGAAGGATCTGGGTAACATCACTAAGTTGTACGATGCTCCTCCAGGACCCACTTCAGAGCTTATTAGAATCGATGGGTGACTTTCCACTGACCTCAGAGGACCAGGTCCTGTTTCCCCAAAAATATGTCCTCCTAGGTAGAGGCAAGCTGATGCTGTAGGAGCTCCCACATGTTTGAGAAATGGGAAGCAACGCAGGGAGCACGGGAACTGCTGAACTGGCCTTCTAGTTTGCCAGGCAATGTAATATTCTACGTTAGAGAGCAGTGTCTTCTTGTAGCTGCAGCAAAGTTTCCATACCCAAACAGTACCTATGGATAATGAAGTCCTGGACAAGCCAAAGCAGCGCCCTGACTTTAGAGGGACAGCAATGGATCCACATAAAGGGGCAAGCCAGCATGCCCACTCAGAGGGGTGTCAGATGCCAGTAAGAAGAAAGCCAGTGTCACTGTTTGGGTGAAAATGCCCTCGTGAAGTGGGGGTCAGTGTTCAGGTTTTCAAGCCTTCCTCTACCAGAGCAGTTTCGGTAAGACTGTGGTCTCCCCAACGTTCACTCTATCTGTCTCCCTCCACAACTGCTTTATGAATTTCTGCAAGCGTCTGAAATGCTGCTCCAAGCTCCAAAGCAATGCTTAGAGAGACTTGGCCTTCAGCTTTCCTGTGGAGCATGGCTGCACAGACAGACACCACACAAGCATTTCAGTCAGGAGGGTCCTGGATTCTTTGTGACCATTTCCCTCTTCGCTTTTGAGATGGGTGGGATCGGGGAAGTGTCTGCTTACATGTCCAAATCGCAGGATTAAAAGCTCTACCTCCCAGGAACATATATATGATCAAATCTCAGTCAGTCCCACCAGACCCTGAATACTTACCGGGAGGTAAGGAAGTTAGAAAGGCTTTAGAAACTAGACTCCAGCCTGCTCCATGTGGACATGATGGATTAGACCCAAATTTTCTTACAAACACCAGCCTGGCCTGATTGTACTTGGTCTAATGTTTCCTCTTCCGAGAGTCATCCTGTGTCAGGGGAGCGGTTGCACTTGGAGAGGAATAATTCCCACAGATACACAATTGACTGTAATCACTCTTCTATACAGCACTGTAAATTTACATAATGAACTGCAATAGCAGGCCCTTACCTAGGGGATTTTGGTGTCACAGCTAGGGTAAGATAAAAAGTATCGACAAGAGGAAACATGTATGGTGAGGTGTGGCCGTGAAGAGCTTTTTGCGTTATAAAATGGGTAAGCATTATTTATGATGTGAGCAGGATACCATTTAAATAGTTACAGTCAGATCCTCTGAAGTACTTGATCTACCTTTGAAGATGTGGGTCTTAATGATTATTCAGGGTGAAACATATCCAGTACAGCAAGCTGTTGTTTTTTTATGGTCTTTTCAGCATCCTTTTAGGTGATGAAAAAAAATCCAAAGACCCGGGCTTCCTCAGATCCCAGAGTTACCATCTGAACTGGCAGAAGCACAAAGAGGAGATTGAAGCTGCCTGGATGCTGAAACTTAATTAGGGGTGAATAAATCAGCCTTGCCTGAAAAGTCAAGAAAATACCGTATTCATTGGTGCTTGGGATGTTTTTGGTTTTATTCTTGCTGAATGAGAGCCAGTAATAGGACAAGAAAGGAAGAGACAAAGAGGGCCATTAAAACAATGTAGCAAAAGTTATCTCATAATGGAACTAATGATAACGAAGGCGCAGCTTTGTTTTCTTTTGCAAATATCTCTGAGAGCCTTCACGTGACAAACTCGTGCATCTGTTTCACCTACGCAGGTAATGTTCTCACACCACCATCTGTATCTGACTGTCACCATGATGGATGGACATAAGTCCTACTGTATCGCTGATCCCTCAAAGCCCTTAAGCAATCTGATATTGATAATGTTGCAAGGCTAATCACTTAATAATAGGACTCCCTGCAAACCAGACACTCCTACCACACGCCGTGGGAGGAGAAGATGCTTTGCATACATCATCCTGTCAGCTGAGTTTATTATTCTTGCATTCGGATAAACTGCAGCAGCCAAATGCTGGCCTGTATAAATTCCAGCCTCAGGAGTCCAGCAGGCACCGGGCTCCTTGTTAAACACACACACACATGCATAAATCCAACCGGGTAAATAATACGACATCTTCCTATTCCCAGCAGATCTTTCAAGAGCTGATGTTTTCTTTGTTACCTGGGGTGGTCCTCAGACCAGCTGTATAAACCAGGGATAAGGAGTGAGTACATGGGCTCTGCAGAGACAACAGGCAGGAGAGACTTCTGGCCACATGCAGACCTTGCTGCTTTGTGCTAATAAAGCTTTGTTGTATGGCATTTAAACAGACACCAGACAAACAAGCTCTGGGCTTCAGAGTCTTTATCTCTTCTGTTTACCTCTACCCAGGATTCATCACTATATCTGTTAGGCAAAGAACATAGGCATCTAAGAGGCACAGAAAGGATATAAAACCTTCAGAGCTCAAGCCAAAGTCTTCTTAATGGGTTTGCTGAAGAAAATAATTCCTTCCTGTAAAACATCTGTATTGGTCTCTACTGGGATGATGAGCTGGCAGAACCATAGGTCTGGCTAGGAGGGTTCACTCCTACATTTCTTGCAGAGAGGATCCTAGGAATGAACAGAAGTAAATCCCCTCAGTCCTCTCTCTGCATGTATTTAGCCTCTCAGTGGTTCTGGTTAGGTTGTGCAAATATGGTTGCTGACTTGGCATTGTGACTAGTTACCAAACTCCCAAGGAGTGGAAAAGAAAGAAACCTTTCCTCAAAAGTTTCTTGTTATTGGAGAAAATAACAAACAAAAGAAAAAAATCTGGCAGGATAACACTGGCTTCAGCAACATCCCCGTAGGCTTGAGCCAGAAGTGACATCCTCTGCTACTGACTGAGGTGGGTTCTGAGGCTGTATTAAGAGGTCCAAGTCCATGGTCCAGGAAGAGTCTAGCTGCGCAGTTCACCCCCAAGGGTTTAAAAGCAAGATTTGTTTCCCTTACAGGAAACTGTCTTGGGTAGCAACAGGGACCAGCACATGGATAGTGTACGAAGCCACTACAGTAGGTCCTGGTATGACTTTAAAGGAAGAAAATATTTTCAGGTTTCCAGTGTCCCCTCACACTCCAGGTTAAAGGAGACTGAGGAACCTCCCTCCTCATACTTCTCTCTGGCAGTCCTGGGGCTTCCTGGTCCATGCATACAACACTCCAGCACATGGGAGATCACCGATGCACTGCCATGGGCTCTTCTACATCTTCTCTGAGCTCTTTCTTGCTGCCACAGAGAGGAAAAGACTTCCGTTCCTCATTTTCCCAAGGACCAAGCCTAATGTCTCTGCTGAGACACCGAATGCACAGATGAACCAATCCCACCAATGAAAAACGAAAACCAAACCGGTTGCAAGTATACAAAGCTATGGGAGCAGAAGAGTGAGGTGGTGTTTCCTCTCCCCAAAGCCATAAGCAACAGCAGCTGACTCCAGAGCTCAGCCCTGGAGAAGAAGACTTTTGTCAGTGCAGCCTCCCGCAAGTTTCCAGGCTCAGAGCTCTCAGGAAGGAAAGTCCTCTGCAGTTATTGAAATAGATTTCTATTTTCTGTCTCTTTGACAGGGTGATCATAAATAAAAGATCTTGGTGAAAAGGGCTGACTCACCCAAAGAGAAGTAAAGTGAAACTGAAACTGCAAAGTGCCCCGTTAAAGTGAGAGCAGCATGGAGATGATGTGCCAGACTTTGGAGCACTTGAAACTGGGCAAGAGATGTGTCCCATTACAAGAAAAATAAGGGTGTCTAAGTAAGATGAGGGAAGAAGGGCTTAAAAACTTCTTACATTCCCTTAGATCAGCCCTTTCTCTACACTCCTCCTCCCCCGACCCTGCCCTTTCCACCGTAAGGGACCACCTTTTATTACTGAGTAGCTGAGATTTGGCCCAATATACCAAGAGAAAGTAAAATGCAGGGGTTTATGCACTGCCTACTTCTTTACTCAAGCTCTATTCTGCAGTCCTAGAAAGAGGCCTGAAGGGAGACTCCTTCCAGAGTCCAGCAACTGGAGGGAAATGAAGCAATGTCTCTGCTAAGGGCTGACAGCATGGTGCTGTGTTTGGGAGATACCTTGGAAGCTGCTCCACAGCTTCACACATCTGCCGTACTGCTCCTGGCCCAAGAACAGAGCCGTGGAAAATGCTTCCTTAACCAAACCCTAGATGGGCTGGAAAATCAGACTAATGCTGGTTTGATTTTCCACGAGAACCTAGAAAATCTGATCCCAAGCCCCATAGCATGTTCGAGCCTATGCTATTTTTTAATACCGCATTTGGCAGCACATCAGGTGAATGGCAGATTCCATGCAGCGTCTCATTCTGCTTATAACTTCCAAGCTGTGGATGTTACGGGCATGCTGCCTGTCTCAGTTTTTCAGCTGCATGTTGATCCCACCATTTTCACTGCTGCAGAAATTTACATCTTCATTTTTGCCTGCATGTATCAGCAGCTGTGTGACCAGATCTCCTGGCGCTCACAGCTAACTTCCCCGATACATACACACAAATTTCTATACTCCCAGGAAAAGGCAAGGGCATCTTTCACAATCTGGTCGTCAGCATCTCACCCTCACCTAAAAATGGGTGGTCCCATGCTGAAAAGGCTGTGTACGTGGCCATGCAACACTCCACAAAAGCCAGCAGCAGTCCACTACCTCTGATTTTGCAATACCAGGTGTAAGCAGCTGGTTGTCTCCCTCTTCAGTTCCCGATTCCTCAGCAGGTAAATAATTTCTTGTACTTCTGTGGCCTCTGTGCAAGGACTGCAATGGAAGAGTCACCCATGTTTGTGGCACCCTGCCAGCTCATCTCAGTCTGAGTGCCCTGATGGGATCTTTTATGAGCAGAGGTGCAATTCCCCTTCCCCTGAGCTGTGTACACACACTGCAACAGTATGAGCTGGATCCCATTACTCTGCTGAAATATTATATCAGGCATCGCAAACTGAACGAGTAATTACATGACTGGCATTTTAAACATCCCCTGCTGAGTTTTTATGACTGAGAAAAGCAGCAAAAGGGTGGAGGAGTTACAGTAAGTTTTACTTTTTGGCCTTCATGTTACTCAGTTCTTCTCCACTGCCTTCTGCTCCCCTGTTTCCGCAGCCTTTGTTGGGGGCTGTCGCTTACTTGGGCCAGACAGACCTCATGTATAGCTCCCTGATGCCAAGAATGAACCCGGTCCAGCCATCCGGGGGGCACCCTCCCACCACCACGCTGGGCAGGGTCTAAGAGCAAGGGAACACACCGAACAGACATGACTTCAGGATGGTTTATCGTTTTTTGACCCATTGCACAGAGGCTGGAGGCGGCATAAAACCTGGAGCTAGAAGGAGGAGAGCTTTGCACTGATACGCCCACTGCTCAGGAACCTCCCCAGCTGCGGCAGCAGCCATGAAACATGTTCGTGGAAGAATAATGAAGTCTTCCTGTCTGGGCTTTGGCATTTGGTGAAAGGCAAGTCCTGACCCCAGAGAGACGTTTTACCCACCTCTGCAGAGCCCCTGGTTATGGCAGCGAGCAGACATCTTTGCCCTCGGCACCACCCGAATGTCCTTGCGGTGTTTGAAGCACCGCAGCCGCCCCACTCCCCCACAGCCGACTGCCCCGCTCTTGCCTCCACAGGGAGGTGGCCTGCTTGTTGTCCACCACCCACCACACATCCGCGCGCCTTTCCCAGGGTGGCATTTGTTGGCTTTGCCTGTCAGCATGTAATGTCTCGCAGTGAGTCACCACCCCAGGAAGGCTGTGGTTTGTGCCCTGACCTCAGGAGCTCCAGGATCTGCTCTGGGTGGGAGCAAGACACGGGGAACAGGGAAAGACCCCCTCACCTTCTTCTCTACACAGGGGGCTTCCTTCAGGTAGGACACGTCGCCTATCACCATGAAAGCCAAGCAATCCCTTGGTCAACCTATCCAAAGACAGGCAGCAGGAACTTAAAGGGCTTTCCCATCTCTGTGAGTGAAGCCTGCTTGCCTTTCATCCCATGTGCGGGGAGAAGGTTTCAGGCAGCAAATGTCAGGGCAAATTTTGTTTTGCTTTTCTAGTATTGTCCCAGACATGATGAGAACCACATCTGCTAAATGTGTGGGCTCAGTTGTTTATCTGAAGGGGTGATTCTTTTTTATTTGACCACAGTTCTTTTTTAAAACTCTTAAAAAAAGAGCTTATCCTTATGAGTAATAAATATGTGATAACAGTTTCAAAAGACTTCAGTCTGGGATCTGTGCCCTTACTGATAGGTGCTTTATATAACCTTTATGTATTCAACCTAATATGTATAATCCAATACAATCAAATCTGTATTTGCAATGTGTATTCAAAATGACATTGATCTTTCTTCATGTCTTAATATTAAACTCTACTTTTCTCTTCTACCTGTTTTCCAAAGTGAGTCAGTCAATAAATAATGGATGGCTGAGGGCATAAAGTATTATTTTTACAGCATTTTAGAAATTATTATAATTCATATTACAGCAGGAGAGAAGCATCCGCAGCTATAATGTACCGGTTTCCAGTCAAAAACTCCCCAGACACAAATGTTGGGGAGGAGACAGCCAGTTATATAGGCAGACCAAAACTTCACCCAAAGCGCAAAGCCTGCTCACAGGGTGAAGTGTGGCTGTAACGGCAGCACTTCATGATGAACTTGACTTCTCCCAGCCAGTTCCTTCACTTGATTGCTATTTGTTTGCTTATTTTCAGAGCTTCATTAAAGTAATTTTTAGCTTGGTATCCTGAGGGAACAAGGTTCATGCAACTATGGTGCCCAGCAACCCTGCACCCTCCCAGCTGCTGAACCCATCAGCAAAGGAACAGGAACTTCAAAAGATCTTGAATTTATACCTGCTTTGTAAAAATTGGCATCTAGTTAAGGGAGAGAGACTAAAATTGCTCATCTTTCTCAGAGGAAAGGTTCTGGGAGGAGCTTGGACATATTGTTAACTATCAAAGAGTCCACAATGGACAGAGCCATGGGAGAGAGACTAATTAAAGTTCTGCTGCTTACAGAATTACTTGACCTCGGTGTTATCACTTTCAATGTCTTCCTTCAAGTTGCAGAGCCCTGTGGAATCACCACATTGGCGACTAGCACCCACCTCAAAACACTGAAGGTGGAAGAGCTGCTGAAAGGCCACATGTGAGTCCTGCACTGATGCAGACGACACCTGTCTTCAGCTCCTGACTTCATCATGGGCTCCTTGCATCACCTCAGCATGGAGACGTTTCTCTTCCTGCCTCTGCTCCTCAGCACTCAGATATGAGATAATAAATCTGCTTCTCCCCCACCCTATAAGAGGCTTATCAGGACAACTGCTTTTTCTTGGCAGGTTCGAGAACGGGAGAGAAGAGCTAAATGCTGCTGGTGAGGCTACAGAACAGAATGGGAGTCACACAGCAAAAGGGATACTGAGGAGGGCATGGGTCTCAGGTGTGTCTGCCCTGCCCTGGGAGGGAGGCAGTGAGCAGGGTTCAAAGGCAGGAAGGCCATAGGAAGAGATGGGCCAGCACGGAGAGGCAGGAGACACTGGAGCTTCTGGGGTGCTTTGGTGCTTCATT
Source organism: Phoebastria nigripes (assembly GCA_035582835.1). Taxonomy (NCBI): domain Eukaryota; kingdom Metazoa; phylum Chordata; class Aves; order Procellariiformes; family Diomedeidae; genus Phoebastria; species Phoebastria nigripes. Next base: position 2,250,560 of record JAYKAV010002921.1, on the reverse strand, counting down.
TTCACTTAGCTAGCAACCAACAGCCTGCGTGGTGAGCTGTGCTCCCCCAGCTGCAAAGTAAACATGTGTGAGAGAACAACAGGGATGTATTTACTGTACGTAACCAAGTACAGTAGACTTCAGAGGATAAAAATACCCAGTGGAAAAACACATGGGCTTAAGTAAAACTTTAACTATCAGGGGCTGCCTAGCCAGCAACATGTGTATCCTTCACAGGCTCTCCTGCTTGCAGAGAGCTTTGAAGCTCCCTAGGAAAACTCCAGCTCTTTTTGATTAGTGGCTTCTCCACCCCAACCCCTGATAATTACACTATAGGTCTGCTTCAGATTAGAAACTCGTTCAATGCAGAAAGGCAAAAGGGAGCGTGGGCAGCCCATGATGCAGGGAGAGCCTACAATGTCTCCTCCACAATCTCCCCCAAACCTCAACAGGTTCCTGTGCACTGGGGGCTCTTGCTGAGAAAAATTTAGCCCAGAGCAGGGATCAGCAGAGGGCATGCCCATCCTTCCAGCCCAAAAGGACCCAGAGAGAGGGGGATCCTAGCAGGTGACGCAGCCCAAAGGAGCTCCACATAATTTCTGAACTCCCCTGCAAACTGGGCAGCACGGCAAGGTCTGGCACCCACCTTGGACTTGGGAAGGAGTAGCAGAGTGAAGGCAGTGGATACAGCCCGGAGTCACCCTGGGCCAGGGCTCCCACTGGCATTGCTGAAATGAATGGAATTGCACCCACTGAATTACACCCACTCAAGCTGCATTGGATTGAGGTCCTGGTTGAACAAAACACTTAAGCACATGCTTAAATTTAAGCACACGAGCAATTAATTTCAGGGCAAATACTTACATGCTCGAGTGCTTTGCCAGGTAGGTGCTGTTCTCAGCAGCACACACCTGGAGGGAGGTGGTGCCATTTTTTACATGGTCACTTTTCTGACTATATCCAGGCAAGAAAGGAAACTTTCCACTGGCTGCGGGCCAACAGCCACTTCAGGTATGTGTCAGGTCTTTAAAAAAAAAAAAAGTTTTTTAAATCTTATCTGTCTCATTATCACCCTGACATTTGCTTTGGCTTTGAGTTTAATTACCTCTTGAATTGAACAAAGGTTCAGATAGGGCTGAGATAATAAGAAGTCAGTAAAGCTGATGTATGTAGGAAATAGGGCCTCCCTGAAGGTGTTAGCCCATGCAAGCTGACCCCCAGTTATGAGAAAGAAAAGCTGATAAGGGAGAAAGCTATTAATCAATCATCCAGGAAACCTGGGGATGTGTAAAGAGGTGTCTGATGTTTGCATCTTACATGCCACCTGGGCTGGTACAAATACAGCAGACCCCACTTAGATAAATACCTGTGCATCAGAGCACAACCAGGCAAACAAAGGGAAACCCTGGGGAAAAAAAAAAGAGATGGAATAAACAAGGGAAATAAATATATTACCATGAAAGCCAATATTCAGAGTAGAAAACTGCACAATAGAAAGGATACATTACCAGTCACCAGAAGCAGAGATCGAGACCCCCACGATGCTCCAGGTGCTTTGTACACAAAGGAATTAAGTCTCAGTCTCGGAGACACTTCAGTCCAACTGACAAAGATGGGAAGGGGAAAGCAGACACAGACACTTGCCTAACATCATGTGTGAGCAGCAAGGGATAGGAATAGGAAGAGATTGTGAGGTCTGGGTGCCACATGAATAAGAGATGGACCAGGCTTGCAGCCACACAGCACATCTGCACCACTGGCCTCTTACAGAGACCCTGCTGTTCTAAGACAGTTTTATTCCGTATTTTTGAGGCTTCCTGGCCCAGCAGGTCACAAAGCTCAGTTTTTCAGGAGCTCTTTCTTTGCAGCCTGTTTCTGGAGTAGGTTCCAGCTGGCTAAGAGAAGGGATGGGTGACTGAGAGCTACAGCAGCAGAAGGTGGCACAGTTCAAAGTATGACCCTGGACCCACAGGCCAAGACTGTACTTTTGCAACAAGCTCTTTGCTAAAGCTGATAAAGAGACGAGTCCTCAGCAGATCAGGGACTGAACTGTTACTCCGAAGTGCTATCCATGCACAACTTTCCCACTATGATCTGAGCACAAATCAAGGTTATGGTGCCCATTCAAAATCCACATCTGAATGAGAAAATGTAATTTTGAGACTGCACTTTGGAAAAATCCGGCTGACATTTTTGTTTTGACTTTATCAAACAAATGAAACAGAAACACAATCTTGTCAAAACAAAACATTAATTTCATTTTGATTTCATCAGCTTGACCCATGTCATAGCATGCTTTAGAGTCAAAACAGTAAGACTATTATGCCATGACCCGTCAAAATATTATGGCATGGCAATTTAATAGACAAAACTTTAAGGCTTTTATACTGTGTTATAAAAGTCAAAACAAATGTTTCAATACACTGGAAAGACTTGTACCTTCTTTGAAAACACTGTGAGAACTGACACCTTCCCATAGACCATATCCATGGTATCGAAGCACCGCTTTCCCATGGAGGGGCACTCCATGGCCAACAATAACCAGGTCTGACCAGCACACGTCTCCAGCAGCTCCACAGGGAATGACAGCGGTGGAGCCACGATTCTTGTTGGTCTCTGCCTCCTCCCAGGACATGCATTCCCCAGAGACACATCATATGCATAGCCCTTGCTTTTCACACCCAAGATACAGATGCATCTCAGAAGAGCTTTAAGCAGGGCAGTAAAGCTTGGGCAGGGTCTTGCTCACCTGCACTGCCATGACAATCCAGTCCAAGGTATTTATATTTTCTTTAGAGAAAATCTGTCAAAGACCAGATCTACTGATAGAAGCTTCTCCCAAAGGGCTGTCAGCTCTTCTTGGCTGAGAAAGGATAGCCTTTAGCATCACTACAGGGCCACAAGCAGAACTGAAATAGAGAACAGCAGAACCTGCTGATTCAGGCCTCTGCTACTGCCCGTTCCTCTCCCACGCAGCCTTGGAGTTTGCTTCTACTAGCACCACAATGTATGCTATTGCCTGGATGGCAGGGACCTCTAGATGTCCCACTCTTGTGCAAAGACCTGTGCAGACATGTAAAAAGCATGTGGTTTAAAGCAATTTAGTGTCATGACTTTGACTATTGTGCAGCCTTCAACAGCACAAAAAGTTGAAGTCTCTGTTGCCTGTGTACCTGTTACATGGCAGACATGTTCTACAGTAAACGGGCAACACTAACAGGTGAATGAAATGCAGAAAGCATCAGGAGAGATGTTCACCTGCAAGAATAACAGTATGTGTTGAACAAGGTTCTCAGCAGACAGAATGACACTGAAGTACCAGTAACAATGGCTTATTCCCTCTAGAAAACACAGTAAAGGATGAGTTTTAAGGAAGGACTGGGATAATTGTCCTCCAATTATATCCCGTTTCACCTTTCAGTTGAGATAGGAAAAGCTGCAATTACCAGAGATCCAGAGATGCCTCTGAGCATGAGCAGAGATGATACTTGGATGCAGGGGAATCAGTGTTACATGACTGTGAGTCTTTGGGCAATTCTGCCTTACCAACTTAATAACAGCAATTATGATTATATTTCTTGGAATGGATTAGGACTCCCCTTTCTGAGACAATATCTGGAAAACAGGAACACACCACAAAGCGGGGACAAATTTAGAAGATCTCCATGCTAGTGAGGATGCAGGATTTCTTCCAGCACAGCCATTGATGCTTGACAGCTCTTCCACATGGAAATGGAGAATGTGAGAATCCAGCACAAGAGAAGCAACAAGCAAAGTCTGCTATTAAGGAGGAATATCTTAATCAAAGGGAGCCAAAAGACTGGAAGAGACATAAAAGCTTGCTGGAAGAGCTTTGCCATCTGCCAGAGACATTGACTGAAATCCAAGGACTTCCAAGACCAGCAAGGTCCCCATGGGAACAGAAAAATTACTTCCAAGTGATTGCCATTTTGCCTGGATCTGTTGGCCACTTGTACTCTTTTGGAGTGATGTTTGCCTGTAGAGCTTGTTCTCCTTGCCTTACTGGAAGGGTGTCCTAAAAGAGAGAAATCAGGGCTGCCCCATCTACACTCTGAAGAATATTTTACAGCCTGCCAAATCTAATCCCTTGGGCTGTAGCCTATTCCTGGCCACCTTATTTACTGGGAGCAACTCAGGAAGAGGGTGTAGGCTGGCTGAATTCCTCTGGCAGCAACATCCCATTGCCAGATGTCATTTTCTGGGGTAGGACACTAGGGCTGGTGGTGCCGGAGGCCAGTCCTCCTTCAKGGTAGGAAGGGATCAAGGGTCCCTGGGAAAGATATATGGAAATGAGCTGATCTGCCTTGCAGGTCAGAAAGGGACTGGATGCCTTCTTGTCATCCCTTGCTATTTTCTACGGTTGTCAAAAGTTATTAGGTACATGAGATCAGGCTGATGGCTTGTTTACCCTAGTAATCATTTTCTGCCGGGTAGGAAATGCTTGGGGAAAGCATATTAGACATAGACCAGAAAAGAGTCATCTTTCCATTCAAATATTCTTCCAGCTTTCAGCACACAGCACCAAAGGGGTTTCCTGAGTTGGGCAATGCAGCAAGTGTCCTGTGGTGTCTATCCCCAAGTGCCTCCTGACCTCCTCTGAACCTTCTGCCCTCTGTGATTCCCCACAGCAAGCTCCATCTCAGGCTGAGAGGACTCTTGCAGCATCCCAGGAAAGCGCTGAAGGCTGCACAGTTCTGCCCTACAGAAACTTGTGGGACCCTGCCGAGTTCTATGGTGCCATCACAGTGCCATTTCCCTGTGGGGAGAGCACCCTTCCCTGATGCCTTCATTCCTCTTCCATTGCTGCAGGCAGGAGAGCTGGGGTGGAGGACACGGGCTCCTTACCTGTTCGTTTCCTCTCTCCAACTCTGAGAAACCAACCATCCATCCCCACCCAACCTCAATATTTGAGATGTGATTTCCATTAGGAGTACTGTTTTTCAGCACTTTGGGGTTTTTGTTTGTTTGTTTGTTTGCTGTGCTTTGTTTCTGATGCCTCATGTGCTCTGCACAATAAAATTAAAAAAAAAAAAAAGAGAGAATGAGACAATGCGCACAAACCCCTGGCTTTTCCATCCCCTAGCTCCTTGCAGCGGTACCAGATGTTGTCCCACAGCAGCCTCCTGGCTGGTGGTTCTTGGCATGACTGACGCCTCCCACTCCAGCTTACTTCAGGCACAGCTCAATTGCTGGCTCTCAAGGCATAAGGCTGGTATGTCTCTTAATTTCCACTATGGAGGGAACAGCCCGTGGCGGCACTGTCAAGCACTCAAAAAAAAAAGAGCAGAAAAATTAATAGGTAAAGTATTTTAAAGAGTATGAGTAATATAATGGAGAAAATTGTAGGAGCAGGAGGCAGTTTTACCATAACCCTTCCCCATCAGACTGAATTACTCTTAAAAAGCACTGTATTACTAAAAGCTTGTACAGGCCTGCCACAGGTGAGGTAAGGAAAATGGCTCAGATTCAGTCCTTCAGGATGGATCCACAACTAACATTTGTCCAAGCAGGTAGGTAGGAAACATTTCTCGTGGCTTCAGAGGACTTTGAATTAGGCACTTCATAATGGTATTGTTGAACCTTGAGCAGAAATGGAAGCAATGGTCTCAGGTTGCTCTTCAAGCTGATCTTCCCTGGTATGTCACATGCAGCTGCTCTTCGTTGTGTGAACTGCAGCTTCAACTTATCACCAACTGCTGGTGGTAAGGGTATCCTTCTCCCCTGGTCACCTACCCTCTTTGAACAACACCAACTGTTTCTTGCAGTGTAGCCATAATGTTCACATTCCCACTGATGGAAATTCAGGCCAAAAGCTATGCATTTTATTTTATCTTTTTTATTTCCCTCCATTTTTGCTTTTCTGCATGTTGTTTGGCCTGGCTGCTGTCTGGCTTGCAGGTTTGAGTAATGCTGCTCCAGACCACGCAGGGCCCTGGAGAGATGTTCCCATTTATTGCCCTATTGTCCCAGGGATGAAGGAAGTGGGTTTTACTCATGAATGCACTTAAAAGCATCCTGGTGGTTGGAACAAGCTGCACATCCAGCTATACTAAAATAAAACTTAGAGAATGTTTTTGCTTCTAGAAGTCCATAGTTCAGGTTTTAAGGAATAGTTTATCTTTGAGCACCTTTTTCCCAGGAAGTAAGACATGCTTTGAATCGCCTTTGCAACATACAGCTTGTTGCTGCACAGCCTGGAAAGAGATTTACTCCCCTCCAGCTTTTCATCACAGTCTTTTGGATGGAAATTAGTCTGCAGCTCCTATGCTTTCAACATGTTATTCCCTGGGAAAGTAGATGCAGGCATCCGTGCAATGAGGACTGGTTGCAGAGGACTGGGAACACCAAAGGGTAAGCAGCAAACTGTCCCCCACTTGTCTGGGTTATTGGAGCAGAAGCATGACTGGATGCAGCCCATATCATAGTGGAACTGACCAACTTTTTTTTATATATATATATATATATATATGAATGTATTTATAATGACTAGAGAGGATAGTAAAGCACATCTACATTAGGGTATTTTAGGCAACAAGGAGGCTAATTTGCTAAACCAGATACTCTGTGTGCAGGCAGGAGCTCCTTGTCTCGGACACCTCCTGCCTTCCTGTCATTCACATACCAAGAAACACAAGTTATAAACAAGTTCAGTTGCTACGGCTCATGCCTCCTTCTCCCTCCGGAGTGATCCATGCTCTTTGACTCGGGTCCAATTGCCCTCCCGCCTCCGGCTGCCCTGGCACTTGGAGCAGTCTGTCAAGGTCACCTCCCTTGCTGCCAGGCCAGACAGTGTGAGTGCTTGCAGTCATCCTCCTCATTCTGGGCATGCTGACCATCCCCTGGCGGGTCAGGCATCCGCCAAGCCAAGAAGATCTTAGCCCAACCGAGCTGGACTGTATCTGTCTGGATTCCTCCTGCATCTCTCGTTTCTGGTCTCCTTCCTCCTCTCTTCCTCCAGCCGAGATGCCCCTTAGTCTGCCTAGGAACAGCAGAAGGTGACATCGCTGTTGGTCAAATATAAACCCAGGGCTGCAGTCTGGAGGCACTCTCCGCTGCTTTCTCTTGGAAGCAGTGCTTTACAACATGCCGCCGTGTACTCAGTCAAGCAGAGCTGAGGAGAAGACCAGCACACGAGCAGCTTTAGCAATACCGGTCATAGACACTATAAGGTGCTCTTTGCTTTGCCACATTTTGGTGCCAAAAGTTGAATTCAGCTGTGGGAAACATGTCAGCGTTTATCCTGCTTCACTGTGAAAAACTGAGCTAAGAGAATATTGTCTCTGATTACGGACAATTACGCATTGTTGCTTTGGTTTGGTTTTTCAAGCTGCCTTTCGGCTCCCACAGCAAGGTTTGGAGGGGCCAGTAATAGCTTTTATTGGACCAACAGATATAGGCAGAAAAACAGGCAAGCTTTCAGACACCCCTAAGGAGGACATATATGGACAAAAGTTCACTTGTTTTTCTCCACCCGTAACATCTGATCCAGTAAAAGCTGTCGTTCTCCCTACGTCTCCTCCCTCAGTTATGTCCAAAACCTACCACAACACGACGACAGCTCCCAGCTCCCGAGAGATGCCCAAAGTCTGCAGTGCTGGAGTGAGTTGCTTCCCTTTTTGCAGGATTGCAGGATCTGACATGGGTTTCAGCAGGGCTCCTTGCACACAGCCTCACAGCTGGCCTGGGGAGAGGCTTCCCAGGGCAGAGGAGCACTTGGAGAAAGAGCGATAAGCTGGGAGCCCACATCCACCTCGTGCACACAGGGAATCAGGCCATACTGAAGGCTATGCATTGGTGCTGCTCTTCCCTGCCCGGGGCTGCCACAGAGCATCTAAAAGCACATGTGGTTACCTCTGCCTTTGGCAACGGTCTTGCTTTTGTTTGGTATCTCTCCTGGTTTGGTGGTCTGTGGGAAACCCACAATCAGCCCCATACTGTGGCAGTGCAAAGACTGGATAGAGCCACTTGGACTAGCCCCCACGACTCCTGGGCGTGCTGTTGAAAAGTCAGCAGCCGAGGAATGGAAGGAGATGGGACAAAGCTCCGCCAGAGGCCTCTCTACCCAGCTGTGCTGAATCAATCACCACCTCTTGGTTAAATCAAACAGCACTCATGGTGCTACCTCTAAAAACCCTTCACACCCCAAGGTACGCTGACCTCTATTCTCCCATCTGCATGGGCAACAGCGCCTTCCCAGGGCTAGTTCACCAAGCCATGACCCTCTCCTCTTTTGCCAGCTCCTTGTTTCTACACCAAGACACAGAAGTGGCTTGAACATGCCCACACTGGCAAGCAAAGACAGTTTGGAGCTGACTCTGTCCATATGGACTCCAGAAGCCCATGGGGCAGGGCATGTCAGCATGGACGTGGTGGGAAAGCCAACGGGCTGCTCTGCGTCTGGCCCCAAGCTCACAGGTCGCTTGCAGTGCTGTGTTGCACCAAGCAGGCAGAAACACACCACCCTTTGCTCCTTGCCGCCCGGAGTCATCCTAGCCACCCCCGCTGACTCAGCCACCCCTCCACCACTGCTCGCCCGAGAGTGCCCGGCCATCGCTGCCTGTCGAGGCAGGGAGCTGCCTGCACTCCTCTGACCCCTCTACCTCACTGCAGATCAAGCCCACGCGAAAACCAACTTTGCTACATATAGTTCTGTGCACCGCCAGGGCTTGGGGCCCCCTGCATGGCTGAGACGCGCCGGCACCACTGCTATTCAGGTCTCCTGCGGCCCCTGCGGAGAAGGGGGGAGGCAGGGGAAGAGGTGTTGGGCCCCCATGAGCTGCATCCCAGCCTGTGCATCAGGCTGCACATCTTGCTCTTTCATGTCCATCCCAAATACAGCATCCTTCCCACTAAATTATAACGCAGCAGGGGAGGACGTGACCGATGTAAAAGAAATTTAAATTTACATTTGACATTTATGCCTGAATTGCGCTTTTGCTACAGAATTGGCTCAGCGACTCTCAGTGCAGAGCTGGTCTTTGGCTATGCATTTCCCAGTCTTCACTGGTTAGGTTATTAAAAAGAAAAAAAAGACATTTGAATTCCTCTGCCTTTTTATTTAGAAGGCAGCTAAAATGCTCCAGACTTTATGTATCCATTCTCCTCCTCAAGTCAGAAGGCGTTGTTCTGTCTGGTCTTTTATAGATCATATTCCCAAACCATCAAGTGAGGAGGAAAATGTTCCCCACCAGCAATTGGCCCTTGCGTTGCCTTGAAGTGAGCATGGGGCCAGACAGGGCGTAGGAAGTCTTCAGTGATTCTCTTGAGAGTTTTTTCTATCTCAGAGAGCACTTTCTGTCTGTAAGCAAGACCTCAAGCCCTACAGCCTCCTCCCAAAAGCACCTCAGAAAACATCCTTAGAACCGTCTTTTGGAAAGGGAAATTTTGCATCCTCTGTGGACTTTCATTTTTATAAATCACACCTTTCTTTACTTGCACAAACACAAAAAATAGCTCTCCCACCAGCAAACCTGTTTGTTTTTTTTCAAACGCCCAGCTCAAAATAAGCAAAACAATGCATGGCTTTTTTAGTGTAAAAAAAAAATATAACCCAAGGCTGAGGCTCCTTGCTAAGAACAATTTTAAAAAAGGACAGTTCTAAAGGTCCGAAAATAGATTTTTATAATTGGAAGTGCCTGCAAGGGCCTAAGTATAGCAGGCTTTATTACATCTCCGCCACCAGGTACTTAGGTGCTTCTCAGAACCTGCCATTAGCCAGGTCTGTTGAACAGGGCACACAATTATTTTTTTTATGAAAACGCTGGCACGAGTTCACACGCAAGGAAGGTGCTGAGCCTTTGATCCCAAGCGCCAGGCAGATCCTTGAAAATGTCACAGAGTGATTCATGTGCCCAAGAAAAGGGAGATCTTCTGCTGAAGAAAAGCAGGTGTGAGGCTGCTTCTAGCCAGGCTTTGTGCCGGTGGAGGAGAGCCACGAGGGTGGGGGCACTGGGAGAAGAGCTCGGCAGAGTGGGATGCTCAGCTCCTGCTGTGGGGGCAGAGATCAGCTAGCCAAAACTTTCTCGGCCTCGGCACTGGCTTTCCCCTTCTTGCAATAAACAGGACATTTTTCACTTGAGGTTTGCGAGCCTCGTTTCGACGGGAGACCAAGTGACTTGGGGCAGAAATAGTCCGTATGTAAAAGATGGCAGGCGGGGGAAGAAAAGACAAATTCTTTGATTTGGCTGTTTTAACATGGCTGGTGTGTTTGAGTAGGCGGTAGGGCGCCAGAATAGAAGGGATGACAGCATGTCATCGTGCAGAAATACTTTGGGCTCAGAACATAAAGGCCAACATTTTCAAAGCAGGGGTCTAAAGTTAGGAACCTAAATCTGTCCAGGAGCAGCGTTAGACTCCCAGCATTTAGAGCGCCCTGCTGAAGCCTGCAGAGTCTCAGTGCTTGTGAAGCACCAAGCCACTGATTTAAGAGACAGGGAACTTCTACTCCGGGCTGGACGTCTAATCCTGCTGGGGGGCTCTGCCGAAAATCCCAGTGCCGCTACCTAGGTTTGAGCATCCAGATGTGAGCAGGCTCAGCTGAGGGCAGAACAAAGCAGAGCGCGCTCTCACTTTGAAGAGACGCTGCTTCTAAATCTGCCTCTTTGGGGCGGAGGCTGCCTGGAGTATAAATCAATGGCCACGCTGCATATGTGTGTTGTAAATAAGCGCTGGAGAGCATCCAAGGCAGCCAGCTTCCTGGCTGAGGCGCCAAGAGATGAACCCGGGCTCTCCGAAGTCTAAAGCGTGAGATAAGATAGCTTGGGTTAAAAAGCTAACCATCTGTAGCTGGGGGCTGCAATGACTGGTAGCTTCTGCAATTCGGCCACAGAGGGTTAGCAACATTTTCCCTGCTGGTTTCAGGGACAGCTGTGTCTTTAAAAGGCTCCAGCCTGAACCAGTTGGAAATAGGGTTGAAAATGCCAGACCTCTGCCAAACTGCCCGAACACCTCTGAGCCCTTGTTCACAGTCAGCTCAGCAGCCACTGACAAAGCCCCTAAAATTAGCTCCCAGGAACGCAGAGATCCTGTAGGCAGAGCAGGGGACATCATGGGCACTGAGCTTTCTGCAGAAGCTGGGTTTGGAGAACACTGCCAGGGGTTCACGGCTCCCTCGGGCCCCCTCATCTTCTGTTTAGCAATGCTGCATCATGCTGGGTGTGCGGCAGGGTCCAGGGAGCTCCACACGGGTCAGCCTGCTCCTTGGGGCAGCGCTGGTGGAGGACAGCAAAAGGGAAAATGATGCAATGGCGTACAAATAAAGGAAGCAAAAAAAATTATATCACAAACCCCACAACCAAAAGACAAAGCTCAGGTCTGACATTTTGCCCTCTAAATGCATCTGTGCTTAACATCGCTAAAGAGGGCAACTCGTTTCCAGACGGCTAAGCATGGCAGAGCTGCCCTAGTCCTCTGTCTGGTACTTGCCACTGCAAAAAGAGCATTTCTTCCCTTATGGTCTCACAACTGCTTAGCCTGCAGTGTAGCCATCACAAAACATTGCCTCCGGGTGGGGGAGTTAAATGTATTACTCTCCCTGACAACCCTCACCTCCTGCTTTCCTGCCATGCTTTGCAAGGGCCATGCTCTGCAGCCGCTGCTTCTTTCTGGACATGCATCCCCAATTCCTTGCATCCACAAGCCCTCCAGCAGGGCTGCCACTGGGAGCCCCAGGACCCATCACCAGGCGTACCCGTGAGGTGTTCAGCAAGGGAAGAGGGTGGGGAGGGCCAGCCCAGGGGCTGTCGGGGCCACATTTAGGTGCTGGGATGCAGAACTGAAGGACACCACCTCTGCCAGCTGGGAAGGGCTCAAGGAGGAGCAAGTGCTGGCGCCGCTCGCCGGGCCCTGGCTGCAAGCGGCTGAAGTCTGTGGCCACTAGATGCCTCTTAACATATTCCAGTGCCCTCAAGACAAGGTAAATTGGTGGTTGAGGCAAAAGTCCATTTTGTGTGCAGTTATACTGCGCTCCCTGAATTCTTGGTCAACCAATTTTTGTTTGTTTGTGTTATATACTCATTTCCCTTCCCACTTTAAAGGCCATTTTATGCTGGCAGAAGGTGCCATGCTGGCAGCTCTAGATGACCCAAGAGTTAAATTTAAGCCCTCAGACAGGTAAAGCAGAGGCAGCAGCTCTTTTCCCCCCTGCCCACCATGGTGGTGGACCCGGGCTCTGCCCTCCCCAGGCCAGCCCAGAGGGAGCCCATCCAAGTGGCCGTTTGCCCTGGAGCCTATCTGCCAGCATCAATGCCAAACAGAGCCAGCAACAGAGTTCGTATCACCGTGGGCAGCTGCCTACCAGGATCCAGCGAGGTAGGGGACCTGACTCTGCCTGGACACAAATTGAGTGCAGGGAGCAATATCCAGTATCAAACTCCATTTGGCTCCAAATATGGACCAAGTCCCCCAAGTACTGATGTCCTTCCTGCCCCAAGGGGCAGTCCAGCAACCCTGACTGTAGGCAGCAGTGAGGCATCTGCCTTTTAATCTCTAATGCAGAGAGTCTCAGGCCCTGAAGCAAGTCTTTATGTACCTTTCAAGAGCTTTCCTACTTTTTTTGGATTTAACCATTGCTACTGTATCTTCAGCCATTCACATTAATTACACTGACATCCAGCAATTCACCCTGCTAAGCAAGGGGTGACCCCTGGGACTCACTGCCACAAGTAACTGTGTGCTGACATTCCTCTTCTCTACATTACATATTTTTTTGTTTTTCACATTCCTCGAGTATGCCTTTTTCCCTGTGTTCTGATTCAGCACAAAGCCTGCTAGACCTTGTTTGTATCTATTAATTAAGCTTCTCTCTCAGGCTACATCCATCCATGACTTTGCACTCTGCCCAGGCACTGAGCAAGCATGATCAAGACCTGTCTGTKCGCAGAGTTGAATGGAAGCTGCTTTAAAGGAGTTATCACCTTGAAAAACCCAAGCTCAGGTTACTGTAGGGTTGGTTCTATACTATGGCATCTGATCAGTTCAGAGTTCAGACAGTAGATCTGTATCTGGCTGCAAAATACTTTGTAGGCGTGCCCATAGCCCCAGGTCTGATCTAAAAGTAGTCATTCACCTAACTCCTTTACACTTCTTCCCCCCCGCCCCCCCC